>OX336393.1:365441417-366039286 GCA_946902985.2 Meconema thalassinum | reverse complement strand
AACTAAATAGGCCTATGTGGGAAAGCTCAGGGGATTCGATATAGGACCTGACAGCAAGCAAAACATGTCCTGTAAACATATGTTGTATTTGCTATCGTTTCCGTGTTACAAGTCTCTTTATTATAAATCTATTGGGGAAAGTTTGGTGCGAGATTTCTCTCACGGGTCCGATAGTAATTTGAAATCAGTCTTTTTATAAAATTATGTGTCAATCTTGCAACTTGATTTGAATCAACTACTGTTTGCCGAAGAAGGTTATAATGTAACTGAAACCGGTGCACTATACTCGAGAATTGCGATTTATTGACTTCAGGTATTATTTTTCTATTCCATATAACTTTCAATATCAGTGATTATGACTGCTCCCGCCAGATGTCATTTTACTGTAACGGAACATGGGATTTCATTTTAGAAAAAGTCAAATCTCGGCTTCTATGATTTACGAAAGGTTAGCTACCGAGGTTAGGTCGATTAATAAAGAAGCTTGTTTGATTTAATCGATTAGATAATGTTTGTTATCACAGCCCATCTTACCAGTCTTCTCTAGGGGTAGATGACCTCATAGTTCCACCCCTTAAAACAACTATAACTAATTAACCAGTCTTCTCTTCAATCGCCTTAAAAAGATTCGAGAAATAAAAAAAAAGTTGAAACATTTTGAACAGATGCCATCTTGATTTTTTTTAAACAATTCAACATAATTAGATGTCTCTACATTAAGATCTGAATAAAAATTCGCTGTGCCAAGTTTCATTGCATTCGGGTGATTAGATAGCTAGAAAAGTTATTTGAAAAGTCACTTACGTGTCCTTACTTGACAGTCCTCCATCACCGACAGTAGTGGCTGCGCGGGCTAAAGCGCTGCGTTAGGTCAAGGGGCCAAGCTCTCAGCTGACTCGGTAGACGCGTGGGTTCGAGCCCCACCGTCGGCTGTCCTTGAAATGGTTTTCCGTGGTTTCCCATTTTCAACACCAGGCAAATGCTGGGACAGTACCTTCTGACAGGCCACGGCCGCTTCCTTCCACATCCTCGCCCACTTTCATTCATCTTCATCAATTCCATCTCTCATCCCGACGCGCAGGTCGCCCACGGGCGTCGACTAGAAAGACCTGCACTCGGCCTCTCAGGAGGCTACACGACAAAAAAAAAAAAAAGTCCTCCATCTTCATACACAATTTCAGTTTGGTTGCTTAAATAGTTTCGGAGATTTTGACAACAATGTATCGTATGGACGCCATGTAGGATTGTTTTATATAGTATTATATGCTATAGAATTATATGCCAGCAGATCAATATTATATTCGTGGCTCATTATACCAACCTACATTTCTATCGCTTGTTTTTGCAGCTTCGGTGGCGTAGTTGGTAGCATGCTGAACTGCAGTGCCCAAGATAGCGGGTTCAAACCCGGCCGAAGTCGTCGGATTTTTTAAGAGCGTTAGAAATCCTTCAGTATGCCTTCCTTCGGAGGGGAAGTAAAGCCGGCGGTCCCATGTCTTAGATTTATGGCTTGTAAACGATCCTTCCACAGACTAAAATTGTGTGAAGCTAAATTGTTAGGTTATATTTCTTCGGAACGCTCTATCAAAGTTCCAACGTTCACCACTAGGTACCATTGATATCTGGTGGCGAAAGTTGGAACTACTTGAAATTGAACGGAACTTGTAGCTCACCCTAGGGTGACCGCTGGAAGCAGCTACAGACTCACGCGAGCCGAACATGTCCTCGGACACTCCCGGCACTAAAAGCCATACGATAAATAAATATAAATAAAATCGCTTCTTTAGGACGCAAAAAATGTAAGAAAGTTATTTAAAAAACTTAGCACAGTCGCCGTTTTGGATTTCTCATAAAAATTTAATTAAAATAGACGCCTATATATTAAGCCAAGTATGAACATTTAACGTGCTAAATGTCACTGCTATCGGACAATTAAGTCACGAGAGAAATCCATATAAATACTTAAATTTCTCGTCATCGCCATGTTGGATTTGTGGTCATCAGGTTATTGAACGGCCCATAGGTGAACTTATGTTAATAGCCTCTATCAACATACAAATTTTGATTGTTGTAATAGATTCGCAGATATTGAGAACCGTCTAAATATTTCGGATGATCACCATGTTGAATTGTTCTATATGTAGGCCATAGATTTACCTGTATATACAATTAAATTAAGATTACTGCCTAGGATTATTATTCAAACGTTCTCAAATAATGCCTTACGAAGCTGAGTCTACCCCGTTCAAGCCGGGAATCGAACCCAGACCTCCGGGGCGACAGCCAAGAACACCAGCCACTACACCACAAGGTAGACTCCGGCTAACATTGACGTGGATATTCCGCCGTTCTCAGTACCAACAGATTAGCTCTTCTCTAAAGAAGGTACGGTATGTTTAAAAGCTCTACTGGTTGAAGTATTGGACAGATCCTGTAAGCCGCTACGACGCCGAGTGGCATCGACAAAGCGATAGCTCGCGTCCAATTTTTCTCCCTTGCACCTGCCGGGCCGAGCGTGAGCCGAATATATAAACAGTTCCATGGGAGACAGAGGTGTCCGTAGAGACACAAAAGATACATTTATTGCGGTGTGATATACCATATAGTACCTCAATCTGATACTGTCGCCATGAAAGAATGCGAGCTGTGTTGCGTAGTTGTTGATGATTTGGCTGTCGTATACTCTCCAGCTGAATACTGTGCAGGCGTATGGTTGAACAGTTCCCATTGCCAACTGGTGATATTCAACTCCGTCAGACAATATGGATTATCTCTGGCACTACATTGCACTCCCTCACAGTGGCTACCTGCACTGTGTAATATTGCTCCTCCTCACATGTGGTGCAGAATTATGGATAGTGAACTTCTCCCAATCCACCAAGATGTCAATCATCTACATCCAGGTTGAAATCACGGAAACCAGCCTACAAGACGGCTATGGAACTACTTCAGCTCCGTTCGACCCCCGAAATACATGGAAAGTTGAATGGTCTACCTCTCCACCTCGTGGCCTAATTGAAGTACTTGATCCTACCATCAAACTATCTGGATCCCATCTCCCTCGAGCCGTCTGGTCCTGACTCAACAGAATTCGATGTGGCACTGCTCGAACTAGAGCAGCCTTACATCAGTGTGGTTGGATAGACTCGCCTCGTTGTGAATGTGGATATGAAGTGCAAACCATCAAGCACATCGTGCAGGAATGCCCTCTATATACGTATGTACTCTGGGATCTTAGAAGAGCTCCATGCAGCCACTCCACAAGCACTTGAATGGATTCGAGACCTGGCAGCCCATATATGAAGGGTCCTAATACTGAAAATTGTTTATTTTGTACATTTTTATATTAATTACTGTCTTGTATTCATCATACGCTAAATAAATAATCATTCCTATAGATGCTTTGCGATATCGTGGTCATGTATCTCCCTGTGTACTTGGGTGTGTGTGGAATCTGTCTAGTAACCTGTGTCACTGTAATAGCTACACCAGTGTATAGTATTTGGGTGTCTCCCACGTCGTAGCTTGCGCCTTAAATCTTCTACCAAGACTGGGATGGGATACTGTATGAAGTCCGATGATTGGAGGTTCGTATTCCGGCGCGGACAGCGGCTATCCTGTGTGTAATTTTCCCTGGATTGTCCATACTCTCTCCGGGCAAATGCCGGGATAGTACGTTATTTAAAATCTCACGGCAGCTAACCCACTCCCTGCCCTAATAATTACAATTATACATTACAATACTACAGTCATCATAGTACCACAGGTTAACAGGCAAATTGAACACATACTCAAGTACACGGGGCTGATGTCCAAGATGTCCCAAACCCCTAAAACTGATTATTAACAACAACAACGGTATTTAGGGAGGGTGACCATTGAACCACTGTAGGATGTCTGAGGTAGGAATCGATTTCACCTCTTTTCAGTTCTGCCTCCCGAGGCTGAGTGTAACCCTTTTCAACCCTCAGAACAGAATTAAATTTCTTAGCAGAGCTGGAAATGGAAGTCAAACTTCCGAGGTGAAGTCAAGAAAGCCAGCCGCTACATCAGGAAGTGGACATTATACTTTGTTTTTGTTAGTCGTTTGGGGGGGGGGGGGGGGGGGGGGTTAGGACATTTAGGTCATCAGCCCCGTAACCAAGTAGATGTTGCCCTCCATGAGACAGGCCGCATTGTAACAGGCTGTCTACCGCCAACTTCTGTCGATAAGATCTTTCTACTCATGGGAGTAGCACCTCCAGAAATTATAAGACAAATAGCGGGAGAAGTTGAGAAGAAAAGCAAGAAACAGATCCAAGGCACCCAATGTATGGACTTTATGTCCATCCACCTAGGCTAAAGTCGAGAAAGAGCTTCCTCCAAACAACGATATCCATTCCTTCCTCAGCTGAAGCTCGCCGAATTGAACTTTGGAAAACAAAATCACCGGGAGGATCGTGGGAAATGAAGGAGAAGCCGGCAGCAGGCTACCATTTACAATACGGATCTTGGAAGACGCTAAACAGACTGAGAACTGGTGTGAGTCGGCGAAAAGCAATTTGAAGAAGTGGGGATACAGCACTGAAGAACTCTGTAAATGTGGTGGAAAACAAGAACCTGAGGACCTTCTGAATAATTGCAGCATATTACCAAGACCATATGATATGCAGGACTTGTTACAAACTAATGACTGTGCCATTCAAACAGTTGAACACTGGAGAAATGAAATTTAGTGCAGTTTATATGTATATTTGTATGTGTTTGGACTCGGATAAATAAATAAATGAATAAACCCCGTGTACTTTGGTGTGTGGTCAATTTGTCTGATAAAAAGGTACTTCCCCGGCATTTGCCTGCAGGGAGTATGAAAAACACCGGGAAATACCATGCACAGGATAGCCACTGTCCACGCCGGGATTCGAAAATCCAATCATCAGACTTGCTGCAGACCCCCATCACGGTTGTGGTGGGCGAATAACGCATACGGCTATGCCGCGAGGTCATACACTGTTCCCTTAACCCTTTATTGGTCACTACTACCACTTACTATAAGAGCAATTTATATTGTTAAAAATACTGATGGTTGAATATTTCAGCCATATATCAAAGGGTAATTATTTTTATCAAGTGTTAATATTCCTGAAATCCAAATATTAGACCTGCTTGATTAAATTATTTCAACTGACGAAGGATAACTACAATAAAATGCAAACACATTTGCCATTGGAAACAAATGTCATAAATATCCGTATTGACAGTAGAATTAAAAGTTTATAATTATACGCCGAATCAATACTACATAAATATATATTTTATATATTGGACATGTTTCAACCTTACAATGAGATCAACTTCAGCTTAGAATAAATGAAAATCAATTAAGAATAAAAATAAAAATAACTAGCATTACCCGTCGCGGCTTCGTCCGCGAATATTCTAGTTGTAAAGAGTACACTTAGCAAAATCTCAATCAAGAATGCTATGACTGATTTATCCTTGGTATGAATAATCAGACTATCAATTCAGCTACTGGTGCAGTCGTTAGGGGTTTGTCATTCCTTCATAGGTATATCAGAGCGAAGTTAGTTTTCTGGGAATATCACAGACACTGTTGATTTAAGGGCCTTTATATGTGGTTTTCGGAGACCCTTTATAGTCGGGTTATAAGCACCTTTTGTACCACACTCACACGTGAAAATTGCTTGAAAAAATTCTCGAGTGCCCCATTGACCCCCTTAAGCGCATTAAACTATATGTATTGATGGGTTTTACAGCTTAATTTGGTTCAGTGATAACCTTAAAACCGTCTGGAAACTTTCACAGTAATGTAATAATTGGAATTGCATTGCGTCTTACAGAAATAGATGGACCTGTGAGATTCTATTTCCATGGTTACCGTGTTGCATTCTTTCATTATTTCATTGTAAATATACATGTTTTAAGGTATTTATTTAATTGTGAGGCATTTAAAGAGTAAGTGAGTGCGTTTCGCTTACGCATTGGGTTATGCTGAACCTGTAGGTACCCCATATGTGTAGGTGTGTGTTAATGGGACCTTATTTTCGGTACAAAACTGGAATGGGACCTTAGCAGAATAATATAGGGAGGGTTATATACAGTATATACTTAAATCTAAATAAGAAGTGAAGTTGTTGAAGACTAACTGTAATAAAATTAAATATAGTACTAAAATGGATATCCTTACAATGCAGTATTAAATAAAATAAAATTCAATATTGGTCTTCACAATAATTTTCAAAAACGCAGTTAGAAAATAAGAAATATTAATGTTAAGTGTAAATAAATATTAAGCTTTATAATAATAGTTTAAAATATAGGCTACACAAAATAGATAATTTTGAAAAATGCCAAATAATTCAGCTCAACGCTTGAACGAGTAAGCTAAATCTTCTTCAAATACGGAGTTTAAATTTGGAATAGGTGCCAACCTGTTGTTACGTTGACATGAAATAAGCTAATAGATGGGAAAATAAAATATGTCAGAAAAGATTTTATGTAAATAAAAGAAAACATAATTAGCTAGAAATATGAATGTGATAAATGACTACTTTATACAATATATGATCACCTACCGTGTCGTATAGGATGGATAATTCAGTATTATTCTTATAAGAATTCGAGAGAATGCCCAATGTGGATATGTGGCAATTCTACATTGTAGTGGAATTAATTTAACTACAATAACAAAATTATTTCTATTGCAAGTAAAATCCGACATTACAATACGGTAATTAAGCCGGAAAGTCTTTATGCTTAAGAATGTAAATTTTCCATTAAAAAAGGCGAAATAGAAGAGCTAGAGAAAAGGGAATGAAGGATACTTAGAAAAATATTGGGACCATTAAAAACAGAAAGTGGAGAGTTCAGATACAGAAAAAAATTACGACCTCTACAAAAATAAAGAAATTGAAAACATTTGCGATACGATCAGGAAAAGGAGGGTTAATTTCTTTGGACACTTAATGAGGATGTATAACACCAGACTCACAAAACAAATTTTCAGTCATGTATACAAAAGCAAGAAGGTAATCAATGGGTACAAAGTATAAAAAGGGATATGGAAGAGATGGAAGTAACAATAGATATTATTCAGGACTGGCCACTTTTCAGAAATTTGATAAAAAAATTCAAGGGTTTCTAGATTAAGGAAAAGAAGAAGCAGGTTAACATCTGGACGGAGGACAGAAAGAGACAAAGTGAAGTAATGCAAGTAAGGCAAGAAAGGATATAGGAAATAAGAGACAGTGAATTCAATGTGTTATTTTACGCGGTCCAAAGATGGCCAAAATTGAGGAAAGAAGAACAATTAAAATATATGAGTGAAAAAGAAAATATGATAATAAAAATAAGAATTTAAATTGAAAATAAACAAGTTCATAAACATTAAAATTATAATAATTTTATAATCTTAATTTTGAGATTATACATATAATATACAAATTTTAATTATCAAAATAAATATGAACATTGAGATGTTAAAGGAAACAAAAATTAAAATTAATAATTACAAATAGGCTAAAAATAATTAAAATGAAATTAAAATAAATACAAATAAAATATTTTAATAACATTTTGCCCTATATAGGGTTAAAGAGGCCCCGCGCTTTAGTTCGGCTCACAGCCCGTCAATTTACGTGACGGCCCTCTATGTGACAGTACATTAATTCGTGTTACACCACCTAAACACCTTCTCTCATAAATCAATGAAAATCCCAACTCGACTTTGATGCGCAAGCAGGAAGAAAGATGAATGTGACCTGTAAACGTGATAGAATCTCATTTTGTTGAGACTCAGCTTTAACGTGATTAGAAGACAGCGAGGCGCGGCGCAGGCGCGGCGGGTGCGGCTTCTAGCAAGGAGAAGCACCAGGTGTAGTGAAGGCTTTGCTCACTCCATCTATTCATATATTACCTGCTGAAATGACAGCAATCACTAGTAATGAGCATAAATTACAGGCATGTTTCAACAGTCAATTGTAGTGGCGGTCATTGTATAAAAGGGGCGGAACAATGAGTTCATCAGCCCCTTGTAACACTTAAATCCTCCTAAAAATTAAAAAACGCAGAAAAAAGTAAAAAAAAAAGAATTAAAAACATTAAAATTAAAAATAATCTAAACGCAAAGTTAAATCCTAATTTAAATTCCAAATTTGCTCGGGTCTACATTCAAATTTAGAAGAAAAGAAAGGGTAGGGGAAACGAAGAAAGAGGAAAACGGAAGAAAAGGAAATGAAAGAAAAGAAAATGAAATGATTGGAAAGAATAGAAAATGAAAGATTAGAAAATTAAAGAAAAGAAAGGGTAAAATGAAAGAAAAGGAAAGGATAGAAAATTAAAGGAAAGAAAAGGAAAGGAAAAAAGATACGAAAAAGAAAAAGGAAAGATAAGAAAATAAAAGGAAATAATATGAAAGAAAAGAAAGGAATGGATAGAAAATTAAAGGAAAAAAGAAAAGGAAAGAAAACGGAAAATAAGATAAAAGAGTAAAGAGCAAAAAGAAAAAAGGAAAAAAGAGAAAAAACTGAAAGAGAAGGAGACGGAGATAAGTGGAAAGGAAAGATAAGATAAATATGTAAATAAATAACAAAATAAATAAATGCACAAAAATTCAAATTCTTTAAGATTTCAATATCTTGTTGTTGTTGTTGCTTAATTTCGGAATTGGTCATTATCCCAGTAACCTGTGTTATTGTAATGAATGCATTAATGTGATTAATTTGGTTCAAGATTTGGCGGAGGATCCCCGAGACTTGAAGCTTGGAACCATCCAGGAATTTGTTAGAAGCGGCCGAGAAGAAATTCTTGGAAACCAAGAATAAGACGTGGCTACCATTACCAGCATTCGATTTTGGATCTACACAAGAGTACGTTCCCTACGTCCGTAGTTGAGCGTGAACTAACAAGCGAGCAAAGCTGGTGGGTAAAATCATACGCTGTTGGCGTAATACACTTGGATTCAAACAGTTAATGGTGATACCAATATATTTGCACAAGGGATGGTTCTAAAAGAAACATAATTTAAATAGTTTTGATGGAATTCGTAGAGCTACAGAACAGAAATCAGATAATTGAAACACACACACACAAAAGGAAGCAAACCCTTCTTTTGAAGTTCTGTCAAATGTTTTGCAATGTTTGCCTAAATCATATAAATTAGGTCAATGAATTGTTGAGGAGCAACGTTTCAATATCGATAAACTCAAACTACCCAATCTAAATTACATGCACATTAAGCATTGGATAACATAGACTAAAAACCACTGCTTTCTTTCTTAGATAAGTAAGGGTAAGCTATCTTGTATATTTCTCCTCCAATAGAATATAGAGATCTTAACATTTCTATATTTACTGTATAAATGTCTGCACTCTCCCGCTGGCTTTTATATAAAGAATTATACGTGTCCGTAATGAATGAGTTGTCCACGGCTTCAGAAGAGCCTGGAGGCAGACTGCAGCACACTCAGCAGTGATTAACTTGGCACAGAACTCAGAATAAAGCTCGCCTTATCAGTAACAACATCAACAACTCTCCAGGCTTGATTAGTCTCCAGGTAAAAACCATTCAGTGCCACCGAATGTCACCCGACTACTCTCAAAGGAGACGCACTATCTCCAATCTACTGGGCAATGGAGACACCATTCTGAAAATTACTCGACAGATCTATTAGAGGACGGTAATTCACGTTAAACACATCTCTTTTCCGGGATTCATTTCATCACCTGGACGTACAACAAGCTATAGAAAGCAAAACATAGAAGTAAGCACAGAATGTGCGGTTCAGCATCCTCTAAAACACGGCCTGAGCATTGACACAAACACAAAAGGAAGCACATCCTTTTTATGAAGTTCTATCATTTTTTGCAATGTTTACGTAAATTATATAAATTATCTCAATGAATATTGTTGAAGAGCTACACGTGCTGTGTCTCAAAATATACAAAAACAAACTCAATCTACCCAATCTAAATTATATCAACATACAGAATACAAATGATGTGGATTCAACGTCCATTTAACTGTTGTATTGTGGTGGGAATATTTTCTCTTATTTTGTTTATATTTCCTTTGTAGATTTAAAAATATGTATAACACTAACTCAATCGGAATTTCCAACGTAGCGAATAAACTGCCCATTTCCATATACAGTGAAACCTCTCTAAAAGACCACCCCTATTAAAAGACCACCGCTCTTAAAGACCGATTTTTCTTGGAACCGATTTAAAACCTCATAAGGTCAATGTATTTGCTACCTCTATTTAAGGACCACCCCTCTCCCCGACCAAAGACCAGCCATTTTCTCAGTCTGACCTCTTTCAAAAGACCACTTCTCGTCTGCCTTCCCATTGGAGATGGTTGATGAGGGAGATGATGTAAACAATGGTTCTGTTGCCACAGAAATGCATCAACATACCTAGGTACATTGTCATTAGAAAAACGTATAAAAATTAAAAAAAAAACGGCTCTCCCAGAAGATTGTTCGAACCCAGAACAAATTAATGGACTTTCGAACTCACTCAGAGATATTCTAGAAAGTGAAATTGTTAATGAAATAAGATGTGCTAATTTGAAACAGAGATCAATTCGTGACTTTTTAAATGACAGAGCTCATAAAATAACTAATTGTAATTATTTTGTACTAAATGTGAACCAATGCAGATATATTGTAATCAAGTATGTGTTCCAACTGCACTTTATTAATAATGCAGTATAACATTATTTTTAATGCCTACCCCTATTAAGAGACCACCCCTCTAAAAGACTAGTTTTCCATGGAACCGTCACTGGTCTCTTAATAGAGGTTTCACTGTATAGACATTACTTGGACTGGAAGGCGAGCCTCTACCTTTCGTTACCAGCCCTCTCTTTATATTGTTAATGAACTCGTTTCTGACATACTAATTCCTAACGAAGGTGATGATAAGGTGGTCCCGCGATATATTAAATCTGGGGTTTTCTAAATGTGTGAAGTGAAGGAGCCACAGGCTAAGCAATAATAATCATTCATGACATTTATTTCTATGTCTTTTAAGCATCCATTTCCGTGGGTCTCACTGCTGCTGGAGGAGGCTAATGTTCCTCAGTGCTGAACTTGCAGGACTATAACCAATAAGTATTCCGAAGCAGCAAGCTATGAGACAGAAGTAAGCTGTTTGATCTCATCTCAGAGGTATAACAATTTGGTTTTAGTGCTAAATGGTCCCAGACCGTAATTGAACCTGATTCGATGTCGGTTCAATTTAATTCTATATAAGTCGAGTGATCCCCTCTGCAGGTAAATGCAAATGGCTTCTTACCTCCGTTTCGAGTTCCAACAGATATCGAACTATAAGGTATTTTAGAATATTATACAGGAAGCACAGCGGGGCGAAATATACAGGATGCAAATAAATCAGCGTCTTATAATAATAATAATAATAATAATAATAATAATAATAATTGTATTGCTATAGTTATTATTAAAACTACAAGGCATAACAATACTTTAAACACTAGATTTAAAAAATTCTGATTCATGAAATAATAAATAAAAGTACTTGGATTTATCGAGATGCCTCAAGACAGAGCGTACACCTCAATCCTTGTTGGGGCATTAATACAGTAAGATGCGATATCTGTGATAAATTTAGAACAATGGGGTTGTTAATCTGAGATGTCTAGGTGGTATTGTCAGCCTGTGGTCTTACAAAGTTGAAGAAAAAATTGTAAATATTTACAACAAATTTGGAAAATGTTGATGTTATACTCATAAGGGGTGATCCAGACTTTGACATTTTCTTCTAATTATTATTCTTTCTTTCGTCGTAATGCCCATTCAAAGAGCGCATTTGAACTTGTTCGTTGGCCTGATGGTTTTCGCCTTCTTAACCTCCCAAAATCTCTTCATGAATGCACTGTGTTGCATCTTGCGCTCTGTGTATTTATTTACTCATTTGCTTATTTATTTATTCTGGCACATGATCAGAATTTCTTTCGGTGGTGTAGACCAGTGTTTCCCAAACCTTTTTGTGTGTGTCCACTTTAAGAGATGAGAATCTCTCGCGTACCACCTAATGGTTGAGAGATGTAGTAACTATAACGCCACCACCTCTACGTAGCAGACCAATAGATGGATTGTAAATGTGTTTGTTAGAGTTAGACTGTTAGAGTTAAAGTTCAAATAATGAAAAGTGCGTCCAGTTGTTTTATTATTTATTACAATAAGTGTTTTATTCAAACATTCAGAAATGAAACTGCACAAATAATATTAATAAAATAACTCTTAATAATTTAACATAAAAACCAAAGTTCAAGTAACAACTTCAATGTGAAGATCAGAAGCCAACTTAGGAATGTCTGGTTTAAGATTGCTGAGTCTCAAACGAAGATCGTTTTCCGCTGTAAGGAGCCTATTCCGGTATTTATTCTTGAGAGAAACAAGTGAAGAAAATGCAGTCTCACACAAGCAGGAAGTAGTGGAAGGCAGTAAAAATCTAACTGCTTTGTCAGCTATGTCTACATAGTCTGCACGCCTCTCAACCCAAAAGTTCACTCGAGTCATTTTTGAAAAAGTTTGCCTTAGTTCTGAATCACAATTCAATTCATAAAACTGCTCCTTATCTTTGGCCTTAAATTCCTCCGACAACATATCAATGTTTTTATATTATAAAATTTTATATTTTATATATATATATATATTTTTGTAATAAGCCTCCGTGGCTTAGGCGGCAGCACGCCGGCCTCTCACCGCTGAGCCCGTGGTTCAAATCCCGGTCACTCCATGTGAGATCTGTGCTGGACAAAACGGAGGCAGACAGGTTTTTCTCCGGGTACTCCGGTTTTCCCTGTCATAATTTCATTCCAGCAACACTCTCCACTATCATTTCATTTCATCTGTCATTCATTTAATCATTGCCCCAGAGGAGAGCGTTAGGCCTCGGCAGCCGGCACAGTTCATATCCTCGCCGCTAGATGGGGGCTTCATTCATTCCATTCCTGACCCGGTCGGAGACTGGAAGCAGGCTGTGGATTTTCATTTTCATATTTATATTTTTTGTAACGTATCTAATATTCTTTATATTTTTCGTAACATCACCGCGTACCACTGCAGCAGTACGAGCGTATCACAGTTTGGTGTAGACTATAGTACGTAGATATAAGAACTTAATCATATCTGCTTTTTAGTGTCCTTATTGAAATGAAATTGAAGCAAATAACAAATGGTATTAATAGCATTTGGTATTTACTTTAAACTATAGGAAGGAAGTAAACAAGTAATTGTTACTTTAAGGGGATGGAACATCGAGGTCATCTGTCCCTAAGTTTAGACTATATTCTCTTCCCTTATGATTCTTCAAATTGAGTTCAATTGTCTATTGTTTTTGGTAACAGCGGCAGTAAAGCCCCTATGTATACGCTGTTCTTCAAAATAATAATACAGTAATAGTAATAATAATAATACTTAGCCTATTATTATTATTATATGCGTTTTACTTCCCTTTCATTTTTGTGGCTTTTTGAGACGACAAGTTGTTGAACCAGCATCTCCTCAGTTTTGCCTCACGAGGCTGAGAGTACCTCGGTCCAGCCCTCAGATGAGAATGTAATTATTTGGCTATGCCGGGAATCGAACCTGGGCCTCCGTGGTGACAGTTAAGAATGATAGCCACTACGCAACGAGGATGACACTGGCAACAGAACCTGCTCCAAACTCACTGAACGAGGGAAAATGTTTAACCTAAATGCATTTTTAAAAGAAAGTTTTATAAAATTATAAATAAGCATATCTTAGCAATGTTTACACTATCTCTACTTAGTATAACCGGGTGAGTTAGCCGTGGTCGTTACGGCATGACTGCTGGCAGTCGCTCACATCCGGGAGGCGAGGAGGCTCGAATCCCCCCGCCAGCAACCTTGAAGATGGTCTTCTCTGGTTTCCCATTTTCCTTCCAGGCAAATGCTGGGGTTGGTCCCTAACTATAGGCCACAGCCGCTACCTTCCAACTCCTCGTCCTTCCATTCCAACTTTCCTCCCCAACGGTACTTGTAGCTCACCCATTGGGTGTCCGTCTCGAAGCACCTACAAAACTGGCGAGCCGAACATGTCCTCGGACACTCCCGGCACTAAAAGCCATACGCTAAAAAATAAAAAAAAACTTAGTATGAAACGAAGTCCCCGATTCGTGGAAGTTACGGGTAAACTTGAGAACCACTGGATGGATTTTGATGCGGTTTTCACCATTCTGTAAAGGATATATCGAGGATGATTTATGTAGAAAATAATTAATTTATGATCAAAGGAAGCCGAGCAGCAACGATTTCAATGGAAACGTAGAAAAAAACCTGGCGTCCGAGCGCTTTGTAAGCGTACGCTGGGTAAACCGTTAAACATATCTAAATACTATGAGTGTAAGAATTGTTCAGCATGAAAAGTTCTACAAAAAAGTCCGCGAAAGCATATGTCTATCTTCAATACATCGCCCACTATAAGTGTTTTTACGTTTTAATTTCTTCCAACCATGTGTATTCAACTAGTGAGACGACAGTTTACGAGCTAGCTAAGGGCGAGTCTATCATCCCTGTTACAGCCTAGCTAGCAGGCGAACCTATTGCCGCAGATACAGCCAGCAACAAACCGTTGAGTCGTGTTGAGTTAAGAATTCTGAGAAGGGTGGTTGTGCTTGGAGTTTCCCTGGAAGTGCAACTCGGGTTTTCTTCATTTCGCCTGTGAAACACAGTCAAGATTGGACGGAAGGGGATTTGAGTTTCATTCACCTCGCCATTCCCTGCCATTCCCTGGAAGTGCAACTCTCATTTCGCCAGTGAACTTTTCGTTCCGCAAAATTCACAGTCAATTTAAGATTGGACGGAAGGGGGATTATATTATATTAAATTATACTGATTGGCGTATAATCTCTACTTAGTATAAAACAAAGTCCCCGATTCTTGGATGTCACGGGTAATCTCGAGAACCACTAAATGGATTTGGATGCGGTTTTCACCATTCTGTAAAGGATATCTCGAGGAAGGTTTCTGTAGAAAATTATTTATTTAGACCAAGGGAAGTCGAGCCACTAATGATTTCAGTGAAATGGTCGAAAAAATCCTGGCGTCCGTGCGCTTTTTAAGCTTACGCTGGGCAAACCGTTAAAAATATCTATATACTATGAGTGTAAGAATTGTTCAGCATGAAAAGTTCTACAAAAAAGCCCGGGAGAGCATATCTCTATCTTCAATATATCGCCTACGATAAGTGCTTCTATTTTTCATTTCTTCCAACAATCTCCATTCAGTTACTGAGGCGACAGTTTACGAGCTAGCTAGGGGCGAGTCTATCACCCCAGTTACAGCTTAACTAGCGGACGAGCTTATTGCCCCAGATACAGCCAGCAGCAAACTGCCGAGTCGTGTGGAGTTAAAAACTTTAGAAAAGAGTGGTTGTTGTTGGAGATTCCCTGGAAGTGCATCTCGGCTGTTCTTCATTTCGCCTGTGAACTTTTCGTTCCGCAAAATTCACAGTCAAGTTAAGATTGGACGGAAGGGGGATTTGTGTTTCATGCACCTCGCCATTCTTAAATTACGTCTGACAAGAATTTGTTGCACATGCATCTCCATGATAATATAATTAATAGTCCAGTCAGTGATTTTAACCCATCATGCCGAGACGTAAAACGGATATTGGTCGTTGTTCATTGACATTGAAAAAAAAAGTAGGCGCTTATCACGTAATGCATTTATAACTGTTCCCGGGCGAAGTCGGGTCGGGTTGCTAGTTATGTTATAAGTGCTGAAGACGAGTTCAACAAGAAGTTCCGTGAAGAACTATACAGCCTACTTTTCATGCCAATGATTATTCTACAGTATATAAACCTATCTAGAATAATGACAAAATTAAGTTGGTAATATCGAAATAACTAATTAGATCTAAATATACCTGGTATAATGTAGCCTAATAGAGCACTACAGTTGGCAGCCCTGGTGACTGAATATATTCTTAGTTCCATCTCTTAAGGTACAGAATACAAAATTTGGTTGGATTCCAATGGACGTTACATGCAGTTAATCACTGGATCTATCAGCACGCGTAAAAGCATGTTGCCAACAATACCATGCGTGTGCTGGTCAGAAATAATCTGAAATATTATATCTTGTTGTGCCAATTTTAGATGAAATCCATTTGTTAGTATAGAAGTTACATGTATTTTAAAATTGGACATATTAGCAGGCATAGAATCATGTAGGCAGCACTGCCTTGTATTAATTACTCCAAATTAATCTAGAATGTCAGGTGCTATACGTGTGCAAAGTATAGAGCTGTTGGCTTGCATACTTTCTGGTATATTGATATTAGGGTAAAACATATATACAGCATTTATTAACAGTTGGCAGCCCTGATTGCTCTTAACAATACTTACAGTCATATCTGTTATGGTACACATAGCACATACGAAATTTGGTTGAAATCCAACTGATAGTATAGTTACATGTATTTAAAAATTGGTACTATCAGCAGGCTTATAATTATGTTGGTAGAACTGACGTATATAAGTTACTCCAAATTAATCTAAAATGTCAGAATATACGTGTGAATAGTTTAAAGCTGTTGGCTTGCATACTTTCTGATATATTGGTATTTGGATAAAAAAAAAATATAGAGAGAGCAATTATTAACAGTTGGCAGCCCTGTTGGCTCTTAAGAATACGCTCAGTCATATATGTTTATGTACAGATATTACATACAAAATTTGGTTGAAATCCAATTAATAGTGTAGAAGTTATATGCATTTAAACATTGGACCTAGCAAGTTATATGCATTTAAACATTGGACCTATCAGAAGGCTTAAAATTATTTTGGCAACACTGTCATTGTTGGCCTCCTGGAAATTAAACTGAAATAGTATTATCTGCATGTGTGCCAATTTTGGAATAGCTCCCATGCATACCTTGCAAGATATCCAATATGGAGCTCAAATTTCTAGTGCGTTTTTTCAGCAGTTGGTAGCATTGACATCATTTTCAAATATGGACGCGAGATATTCCGGTGCACATCTTTACTCATACTAAATTTGGTTTTGATTGCTGCAGCCGTTTAGGAGTTGCTAGGGGGAGGGGCGGGGGGACACACAGCCAGCCAGACAGACAGACAGACAGACACACCCACATTTTCCCGTATCGATCTCATAAGTCTACTTTTTCCTAATTTTTGCAAAATGTGAAAAGTAGGCTAAAAAATATGACTCGAGACAAGTGTACACTGTTTAAAAGAAATACTTTTCTAGGTAAGTCAAGTCAATACGAAAGAAAAAACACAACAAAAGAAACCAATTATGGTCTTTTTTAAATATTTTATAGATATCAGGGAAAACCAGGCGGGAGACGATTGAAGGAAGACCCAGGAAATTGTGGCTAGATGACGTGGATGAGGACCTCAGGAAGATGGGTGCTGAGATGGAGAAGCAAGGCAATGGACCGGGGAGAATGGGCTGCTACTGTACGAGAGTCCAAGATCCTTCACGGGCTGTAGTGCCAAGGAGCGAGTAAGTAAGTAATGAGGCAACACTGAACAAATGGCTTCCTTTTTTTCACTCAAAATGTCGAGGTAGGCTTCGCTTAACTTGCCTACCATGCCAAGCCGCGTCTGATGAAGCCACGTGTGAACTCTAATCTGAAGCAGAACAAATGTACTGTACACGACTCAGGCGGTTCTATCGGCACCCAGTCTATACTCGTAGTTTATGCTTGAGTACGATACAACATGACAGTAGTTAGAAACATTTCATCTATCCGAATACCGCCCACCACCAATCCTATTTATTAGTTGACATATGTTGGCGACAGGCGACGACGGCTATATTTGGTGAAAGGGAAAGGGGAAAGGGAGGGGCAGAGGGGTGCATCAGTGATATATCCAACTATAGCTGCCGCTGCATTGGTTTTTATTTCGATGCACAATTCGGAAATTATCGTAAACAAACAGGCGGTACTGTACGACTGATTGAGGCATGTCGCCACGCATGGCTTCACGGGGCCTCTGTTTTTCACGGATCGTTGTCGCTAGCTCACATATACACCCAACGGGAACACTGCGGCCGGCCATCGATCCAACGGTCAGTTTCATTATATTAGTCCCGGGAACAGTCTGTCAGCAGGTCTCACGAGGCACCATCTACTTATAACAAACTGTAAACAAATGGTCAGGAGAGAATTGCGTCATAATAGAGGTCTTAATAGCTTAAAAGCCAAAAGAGTAACAATAAATATATTATTATTGTGCCCGTCAGAAATTTTGTACAACAATTATACATATTCCCAAGGAAACACAATCTACTTTAACTTTGCTAACTTTGCAAAGTTCTATATTTTCATCATTCTAATCATAACTTCTTAAATATAAAAAAAATGCCTTTCAGTTGGTCAACACAGTTGTTTTTGTTGTTGCTTTTAATTAATTTTGGTGGGTTGGGAAATCTTAGTCATCAGCCCCGTGTAGTTGGGTGTGTGAGATTTGTCTGATAACCTGTCTTACTGTGATGGCTGCATTAGTGTGGGTATTTGTAATTCAAGTAAGGATTGGGAAAGAGACAGCCGTAGCCTTAAGTTAGGAAACATCCCAGCATTTGCTTGGGGTAGAAGTGGAAAACCCACGGAAAGCCACTTCCAAGATGGCTGAGGTGGGTGTCGAAACCTCCTCTTCTCAGTTTTGCCTCACGAAGCTGACTGTACCCCCATTCTTCCCCATACACCAGAATTAAAATTTCTTGGCAGAGTCAAGACTCGAGCCTGGAACTCCGGTATGACAGCAAGAATGCTAGCCGATACAACACGGGGTGTCTGTCTGTTCGCCTGTTGAACGAGAAGTTCGAGAAGTTTATAAAAACATGTGGAATTAACATCTGTAATCTTTTTCAGGCTAGCAGGTGTGAGTAGATAAGTTTTACTCCCCATTCATTTAATTGGGCACATTTACGTTTTGACTGGCTAAAAATCAATTTGTTTGCTAGGTTAGAATACATGGCATGCCTAATTAGAGAGGTGATTTCCTCTTTACGTGGGTTTCTAACCACACAACCTTAAGTGGTAAGTTTTGAGGATCCGACCAGCCTCCAGGATGACTACCTAACAGATATTTAAGCCGTGATCAAAATCGCCATATTGTGATTTAAAAGCTAACGCTATGTCAACTACTCCACTCAGCTCTCTTCTGTGCCCAAAGTCGAGGGTTCAAACCCAGCCGAAGTCGTCGGATTTCTTAAGAGCGATAAAAATCCCTCAGTATGCCTTCCTTCGGAGGTGAAGTAAAGCCGGCGCGGCGGGTCCATGCCACCGATTTTTGACATGTAAAAGAACCTTTCACTAACTAAACTTGTGTGAAGCGAAATTTGCAGGTTAGGTTTGATTAATGCTCTTAAGTTCCAACGTTCGTCACCGGGCGCTGGTTGCGACGACATCGAGTAGTAGCCAAGTTCACAGCTAGGTGTCGTGGACGGTAGCACTTGGTGGCGAAAGTAGGAACTACTTAAAATTATCGTATGCAGTCCTTACTTGAATTAAAAACAGATAACACGCACTAATACAGTCATCACAATTAACACCGATTATCAGACAGTTTCTACACACACCCAAAGTACACGGGGCTACATGACCGCGTTGTCGCAGCCCATAAACTAAGGAACCAACCAGCCACTCAGCTCGACTAAAAATTAGAATCAGCAAGCAGGTTTTCATTATTATTATTATTATTATTATTATTATTATTATTATTGCATCGTTATGCCCGACTCAGGAGCACGGTTGAACCTGTTTAGCTGATGTGTTGGTCTTCTTTTCCTTCCAAAATCTCTTCATCCTCTCGCTGAGCGCCTTTCTTCGGTCTTCTGTCCAAGTTATGGTGGCCCTGGTGTTGGGTTTGTCTTCAAATTGGTGATTGTCGATTAGGGTTCTGAATTTGCATCTGTCCTGTATAATATTGTCTGAAATGTTGATTTCCTGGAGATCTGTTTCAATTTCACGTAGCCAGCTGTTCTTGGTTTTTAGTGAGAGGGCCAAGTTGAGAATTCTTTTAGTCAATCTGCCATTGTTCATTCTGATAATGTGCCCGTAAAATTTCAATCGTCTTTTCCGAAAAGTATGAGACATTTTTTCACATTGGCGATATATTTCCTGGGATGACATTTCCTCCAGATTCCCTCTATAAAAACTGGGCCAAAAATTTTTCGAAAAATTTTCCTTTCTTGTTTTTCAATCTCTTTGGTTAAAGATTTGCCACCAATGATTAAGGTTTCTGATGCATATAACGCCTCCGGTTTGATTACTGTATTATAATGTCTAAGTTTTGCTTTCCGAGATATTGATTTTTTGTTATACCTATTCCAAGTGATTCTGTAAGCTTTCTGTAATTTGGAAATTCTCTCTTTATTTGCTTCACGGTTTAAACCAGAGGGATGAATAATTTCTCCCAGATATTTGAATTCGTTCACTTGAAAGATTTTGCCGAATTTAGTTGTCATAGGTTGTCCGTCTAAGTATCGTGAGGCCTTCCATGTACTGAGTTTTATTATTATTATTATTATTATTAGTCTATTGTTATTTTACAAGCAAATTGACCACTTAGGATCACGCTACAACTTCATTTCTTTTTCCTCGCGCGGAGATTTCTCTGTGCCCAGTACTCGCTGACCTACTTCCATTGTTCTTCTGAATCCATGTTGCAGTGGTCATGTTTTCTCCAGAAGCAACTAAATATCTGTTTGGTAAGTCTATTGTCGTTCATTCTGTAATATGTCCCCGGGGGCGTGGTGGCGCAGCGGTCAAGCTGTTGGCCTCGCACCAAGGTGGACCGGGTTTGATTCCTGGTCAATGCATGTCTCCGAGGTTCTTTCCTTCCTCTGGTAAAGTTCATAGTTGCTCCGAAGTTTCCGTTCACTTTCATTGTGAACAACTCCCATAATTTTTCTGAGGATTCTTCTTTCCACGACCTCTAGCTCCAACAGGTTGTAGTTCATGGACAGGTATTCACTGCCATACAGACATTCTGATTTCACCACGGTGTTGTAGTGTTTTATTATGGCATTAGCGACTTCGGTGGCGTAGTTGGTAGCATACTGAACTGCTGTTCCCAAGATAGCGGGTTCAAACCCGGCCGATGTCTTCGGATTTTTCAAGAGCGTTAAAAATTCTTCAGTATGCCTTCCTTCGGAGGGGAAGTAAAGCCGGCGGTCCCATGTCATAGATTTATGGCATGTAAAAGATCCTTCCACAGACTAAACTTGTGTGAAGCTAAATTGTTAGGTTAGATTTCGTCGGAATGCTCTATCGGAGTTCCAACGTTCACCACTAGGTATCATTGATATCTGATAGCGAATGTTGGAACTATTTGAAATTGAACGGAACTTGTAGCTGACCCTAAGGGTGTCCGCTGGAAGTAGCTACAGACTCAGGCGAGCCGAACATCTCCTCGGATACTCACGGCACTAAAAGCTATACGATAAATAAATAAATTATGGCATTCCAGGGTAAACACTTCTTATTGTAGATGTTTTTGTCAAGCCATATGCTCCCTATTATTATTATTATTATTATTATTATTATTATTATTATTATTATTATTATTATTATGTCCGGTCTAATGGCGAATTGGTTGGCGCGCTATGCTTTGGCCCGACGTGTCCCGGGTTTGTTACCCGGCCGGGCCGTTAGGGATTTTATTATAATCTACTGGGGTGCTTGCCACGGTGGGTAAGTGGTTATCGTGTTAGACTAACAACCCCAAGCTTGCAGGTTCGCTCCTGGTCGTGGTAAGTGATTTGTGAAAGGCGACAAAAATAACGACACGCATGTGATACGTTGTTGTCATGTTAAAGAACCCATGTGAATTCAGTAATCCGTGTTCATAATGGCAGAATTAATCTCGGTATTTTCCGCCAACACAATGTTCCTCCATTCTTTACTAGAAAGCGCTCTAGTGTTAAGGAGCTTAGATATCTAACCTCCTTGACTTTCATAGCTCTCCAAGGAACGACAAAATTCGATATGTAATCTGCCCTCTGGGCGTCAAATAACAAAGCTTGCACCCGGCACCAATTATTATTATTATTTACTGGGATTAATTCCCGTGGATGTCTTCATCATCACTTCACCCTCATTACGGCACGCAGGTGGCCCACGGACGTCAACTAGATAGACCTGCACTTGGCCTCTCAGGAGACCAAACGATTATAATTATTAATAATAGTATTATTATCATTATTTTAACGAAAGTGGATACAAACACCAAGGATTCGGTTTGGAGTCAAGAGGTCATCTAATATTGCCAATTAATTCTTGAGAAAATCTAACCCCCAAATAGCCATGGCATTAGTTTTCAGGCCGGAATTTCATTTCCCCACTGTTTTTATTTGTAATTAAACTTATGATAATAATGATAATTTATTCGTAAAAAGAGGATGTTTATCTCTATCGAACTTTCCTAGTTGTATATAAACGCCATTGAAATTAGAACTCGAAGAGTAAGGGAGAATATATCGAACCAGACGCTGCTGGAGGCAACGAGTCAAACAATACAAGTAAAGAAGAGAATGTACAGGCAGCGTTGTTATTTAGAACATACACAGTAGACTACATACCGCAGGCCATTAATGTTGTGAAAGGCACAATGTAAATTTGTGTGGGTATGTTTCCATTATGCTTATATTATACAATATAGACTAACTCAAGAAGTGGGAAGCCATTCAGCAGCAAACTAATGAGTTCTCATTGCGGCTTCGGTGCCGTAGTTGGTAGCATGCTGAGCTTCTATGCCCATGATCGCGGGTTCAAACCTGGCCGAAGTCGTCGGATTTTTTAAGGGCGTTAAAAATCCCTCAGTATGCCCTCCTTCGGAGGGGAAGTAAAGCCGGCGGTCCCATGTAATAGATTTATGTCATGTTAAAGAACCTTCAACTAATTACACCTGTGTGAAGCTAAATTATATAGGTTAATAAAGTAAACAACGCTCTTAAGTTCCTACGTTCGTTGCCAAGAGCCGACTGCGGTGGCGTCTAGTAGCTTAGTTCTGGACTAGTAGTCGTTGACGGTGGCGTTTGGCGGCAAAAGTAGGAACTATTTGAAAAATTCAAAGTCTGCAGTCTTTACTTGAATTTAAAAAAAACAGATACACACTAATACAGTCATCGCAATTAACACCTGTTATCAGACAGATTCTACACACATCCAAAGTACACGGGGCTACATGACCTCGTTGTCGCAGCCCCTAAACTGAGGAACCAACCAACCATCATTTTACTGCTCATAGAGTCCAAGTCAGCCAGTATGAGTTCAAGTATAGGGCAATGTGCGTGACATAGAGTGAAAGCCTCTCTACATGTTCACTCATTTCCTCAGTGTTGATAAGATCTATGTTATGTATACACTGTAGGGATAACAATACCTTGCACCACGTATCTGCCTGCCACGTAGTGCACACTTGCTTCGGATTCGATTCCCAGCTCTGTCAGGAATTTTAGAACTAGCGTGAGGCCAGCAACAGAGTGGACTCAACCAAGTGAGGACAAATTAATAGCTGTCTGATCCAAGAGAAAGCGACTCCAGTCAAGAAAACCAAAAATAACGGCCAAAAGACACGGGTTGACCACGCATCAACCTGCAATCGAAGATGTCTTCGTTTCATCAGCTAGCGGTAAAAACGTTAACTCAGTTTCTCGCTAAAATCCATTTCATAATATAAATACTACCTTCAAGATATAAAACTGAAGTTGAAACTTATAAATAGATTTTTCTCGTGATTTAACCATACAAACGCAATGAAACTTGGTACAGCAAGTGTTTATACACATTGCAATGCAATACTTCAATTGTTTACATAACCTTAATATGGTGGCTGTGCGAAATATTTCACCGGCATTCTATATCTCCGAAATTATTACTGATATCCCCCTGAATTTTTTTTACGGTGATAAAGACCACTACTACAAGTTCATCTATGTAATTTTCAAAAACATTTTAATAGACTTTTATCGTGATTTACCCATCTGAGCGCAGTGAAATATGGTACAGTAAATATTTGTACACATTGTAATGCACAGGCATCTAATTTAGTTCAATTGTTTACATAACCTCAAGACAGCGAATGTCAGAAATTTTAAAATTAAGTTTTCATTTCTTGTGTCGTAATCATGCGATCGAAGTGAAAGTTTGATTAATGAGCCTACGAAAAATCGTCATCTAAGAGTACATAACTCGATGGCCTACATATATTAAAAAACAGGGTGACCATCCGAATTATTTAGACGGTTCTCAATACGTCAAGTTCGTTTTGTAGTTAACAGATTTTTAAAAGACTCTTAGGCGAAATTCTAGTATTTCCCCTTATCACCGTACAAAATTTCACGGTGATATTGATAATAGTTTCGGAGATATAGAATGCCGGTGAAATATTTGGCACAGCCACCATGTTGGATTTGTGAGACGCAATAACATTTAAAGGGCACGGTCGGGGTACTATGACCTTACCGAGTTTCATTCAGATCGCTCCAACCGTTTAGAAGTTATTAGAGGGTGGGGGTGGGGGACACAAACACACACACACACACACATGGTAGGCTAAAAATAAAGTTATTTTCTTAATGCATGTGCTAAATTAAGAAGAGATAATGATAATTATATTTGAATTGCAGCCAAGGGCCAAAGCAGGGCATTTCAATTGACTCACCAACAAGTTCAATTACAAGTAGTTCCAACTTGGGCTACTAGACAACACTGTCACTGACACCCAAAGGCGAACGTTAGAACTTTATAGAGCGTTTCTAAAAAAATTACCTGAACATTTTGGCTACACACTATCAACTGTAGTGGTAGGTTCTTTTACTTGCCATAAATCTATGACATGGGCCCGCTGGCATTACTTCCCCTCCTAAGGAAGGCATACTGAAAGATTTTAACGCTCTTAAAAATCCGACGACTTCAGCCAGGTTTGAACTCGTGATCTTGGGCATAGCAGTTCAGCATGCTACCGACTACGCCATCGAAGCCGTATTATAATAATAATGCTATTGATTTTACGTCTCTTTTAACTACTGCAGCTTTTAGAGACGCCAGGTTGCCGGAATTTTGCACTAAAGGGGATCTCAAACGTGCCAGTAAATCTACAGATTCAGCTCCCTCACATTTAATTAATTAATTAATTAATTAAGGGCGGGTGATTGTCCGTGTACTTTGGGTATTTGTGGAATCTGTCTGATAACCGGTGTTAATTGTGATGACTGTATTAGTGTGTGCTATCTGTTTTTAATTCACGTAAGGACTGCAGACGATAATGTCAGGTAGTTCCTACTTTTGCTACCAAATGCTACCGTCCACGACACCTAGCTGCGGACGTGGCTACTAAATGCCATCGCAGTCCGCACCTGGTGGCGAACGTTGGAACTAATATAGCGTTATCAAACTAACCTACAAATTTTAGCTTCCACAAGTGTAGTTAGAGGAAGGTTCAATTATATGCCAAAAATCTATGACATGGGACCGCCGGCTTTACTTCCCCTCCGAAGGAAGGCATACTGAGGGATATTTAACGCTCTTAAAAAATCTGACGACTTCGGCCGGGTTTGAACCCGCGACCTTGGTCATAGAAGCTCAGCATGCTACCAACTACGCCACCGAAGCCGTATTAAGGACCAGTGAGGGAGGGGATTTCGAAGGATCAAATGCCGACTGCCTTTGCTGGGATTCAATCCCGCTATCTTGGAACCAGGATGCGAGAACGTCACCGCTGAGCCACGCTGCCAGCCCAAGTAAGGAGAGAGCTTCTAGGAACATCCATGAGAAAATCAATTATTTCCTGTAAGTAGTTTTTGAGGAAAAGGCAAATAAATAGTTGAAAATTAGCATGGCGAATATAAGACACTCTGGAGTCCCGTAAAATAATGTAGTTATTCTATAAGGTGCGTTCAAAAAGTAACGAGCCGGAGGCTGGAATGCGCAAACCGGTGACAACATCGGCTAATCGTGGCGTGTGTAACGAGGTGTGGTTCCGACCAGAGCGTGGAAGGTCACATCCCGTCGCAAGAGGGCACGCGTGCACGTCACGTGACGATACAAAGCGAGCAGCAGCGTGCATCAATCGTCCAACGTTGCCAGTCGCATTGCAAACAGTGACATGATGGAGGCGTCAAACGAAGAGCAAAGAGGTGTTGTTCGGTTTCTGACAGCGGAAGTAGTAGGGGGAACGGACATTCATCGCCGAATGTAACAAGTGTACGGCGAACACTGCATGTTCCTTGCAAGGGTCAAGGCGTGGCACAAGCGCTTCAGGGAAGGACGGGTGTCGTTAGCCGATGATGCCCGGTCTGGGGCACCCTCCCTGCATTACCGATGACAACGTGCAGCTGGTTGACGCACTCATTACCCAGGACCGCCGAGTGTCCGTGAACGCCATAGCTGCCGTGGTCGCTCCATGACAATGCACGACCTTATACGGCCAACACAGTCGCAGCACTCCTGCAGAAATTCAAATGGGAGGTTCTCGGCCACCCTCCATACAGTCCTGACCTCTCTCCCTGTGATTACGGCATGTTTGGTCCCCTGAAAAGAGCCAACGATTCCCCTCGGACGCCGACGTTCGCTGTACGTGCGGAACTGGTTCACATCGCAGCCCAGGGAATTTTATGAGACAGCCATTCACCGCCTTGTGTCATAGTAGGATAAGTGCCTCACCAGCCAGGGCCAATACTTCTTACATACAGGTACTGGTTTCTGTAATTATGCCTCCGGCTCGTTACTTTTTGAACGCACCTTATATTTAGTTGGAAAAATCATGACTGTGGGAATATTAAGTCGGTATTCTATCCTCTGGAATGCTGCCGAAGAAATCTGGAATCCCTACTGACGTCATATTTTCAGATGAAAAGCTAAAGAAATTAGGAGACTTTTGCAACTTAGAAAGCAAAATAACCGGTGATTGGCGAAGCAAAGAAGATATATAAAGTACGTTAACACAGGCGAGGAAAGCATTTCTATGGAAAAGAAATCTGCTGACATCAAATAATATAGATTTAGGTATTAGAAAGTCATGTTTGAAAGCCTTTGTCTGGAGCGTTGCGCTCTATGGAAGTGAAACTTGGAGAGCAGAAGTGTTTGAAATGTGGCGTTACAGGAGAAAGATGAAGATCAGATGGGTAGAACGGGCTACAAATGAAGGGGTATTAAGTGGGAGAGGAGAGATGTTTCTGGCGACTTAATGAAGAGAAGAGATAGGTTGATAGGACACTTTCTAAGACGCACAGGAATAGCAAATTTAGTTATGCAAGGAAGGGTCGAGGACAAGAACTATTGGGGTAGACCAAGGTTAGAATATGTTAAACAGATTGCCTCGGATGTAATATGTGACAGATGTGTCGAAATATAATGGTTAGCTCAGGACAGAGAGGCACGGAGGGCTGTATCGAACCAGTCAAAAGACTGAAGACAAACAATATCCTCTGCGTCCATGTTAGACAACTCTATCAATTCACTACCATTGAGCTATCTTAATAAAATTCATTTTGGTACCGGTATTTAAGTTATGAATTTAATTTATAAAGAGGTAATATAGGCTAATAACGTCCATGCCTACCTCTTATTATTCCCGTTCTCTACGGAAGCGATGCGATGCGATGAAAGTCTATGTGGATGGTGATTTTAACGGCCGGATGCCCTTTCTGACGTCAACTCTATGAGAGAAGTTAATGAGAGATGAACTGAATGATAAATGAATGGGGTAAGGAGATGAAAGGACGCAGTCGTGAGTTATTAGAAGGTACCATCCGGACATTTGCCTGGAGTTGAAAATGGGGAAACCACGGAAAATCAATTCAAGGAGGGCCTACTGTGGGGTTTGAGTCCGCAGATAGCTTGGGCCCATGGCCTAGCGCTGCGCGTCAGCGACCATTGCTGCTGCAATAACGATTATAATATCTCGGTGTAGCCGTGCTCATTAAATCTTGCACCACGACTGCAACGGCAGCTGCAGAAAGTCCGGAGATCGCAGGTTTGAATCCCGGCGCTTACAGCGGCTATCCCGAGTGCGTTTTATCTCGGGATGTTCCACACCCCCTCCAGGAAAATGACGGGATAGTACCTTACTTCAAGTCCCGAGGCTCCCAAGATTTTCCAAGTCCCTTAAATGAATTAACAACAATATAATTATTTTAAGAGTATGTCATTATGTGATAGTCTTTCGTCCCTTACTACCAGAGGCTATTTGATGTACGGGTATGCCATAATATTAATATGATCCCCATGTAAACACGTGAGGTTGGTAAACCAAGACACGTTTAACCCTAAGTGAAGTATCAGCCAGAACAAAGACTAGAATGTCCTCCAGCTCAATTCCGAGTGAACCCTCACTATCGCTGATTCAGAAGAAGGAAAGGAATAATTAGGAGGGAGGAATTGCCTGCAGTACGTTGCTCCCAGAAGTCGTACATCAATGAGCCACAATACCCCTTGCGCTGAACAACTCGTGAGTCGTGAAAGAGAGCATTACTAACAGGAACAGCTAATTTACCTTGGGTTTCGACAATAGTCTGCTTGAAGGGGACCCGGACGGTAATATAGCGGGGATCGATTCCCTTAGGAGCTCAACCCGTACGCCTACAGTAATGTTTAGGAAAGGAGAGTTGAATATTGAGGACAGTAACTCACAAGATCTGTTATTCGCTTGGCAAGTATAGTGTAACCTATTTGGAGCTTGGGCCAGTAAATTGATTTTAGAAAAACTAAATTTATATTGATAACTATTTTGAATATAAACTACAATATTATATGAATATTAGTATTCAGGTTAAGTGTAGGATTGTAGGCCGATATATAAAGCATAATGTTTTAAAAGTAATTCAGTTATTCATATAATCATATCGTTTATTTTATACATTTAAAAAGAATATCATAAAAGGAAACATAATGAAAAAGATGATATATTTGCTTTCACGGCCAGTGAATTAAAACAGCAATTTTTATAGGTTTGTGTCGTGTCTTGTGTGAGGTTTCGCCTAGGACACCGAGCTGGCTCATCAGCAGGCTCTTGGTGTCCCCGCCCTGACCCCCACAGGAGTACACTGCACAAACCTAGAAAAATTGCTGAGTTTTGAAACTTATTGAATTATTGTGGAAATAATCGTTAAACTAGTCTTACAGTCTGTTATGTTAATTTAATGTCATATTTGAACTTGCTTGTACAGTATATTGGTAAGATGTGCATCTGTAATAGTTGAATAATAATATTTATTCCTAATAACATTCATGGCAGAAAAAGTTTGATCACAAATATATGTGGAGTCTTAGAGAAAGATCGTGAATTTCAAGAAACTGGTCAAAAGGGACATGTTTCCAATATTGGGTCAAATTGGGAGAAGTGGGTGATCCACAATATTCTTTAAATTTAACACAATGTCCTGAATGGTTTTGGATTTATAATATTTCCATTTTCAAGGATGGGGAGAATTTATGAATCTCAGACTCTGAAATACAAAATGGATTTATGAATAAATCGATGTTACTTTTTTAAGATTCGAAAGAGGAAATTCGAGTTGAGAATACCTCGCTAAAAGATGTAACTGCTGCTTTGTATTTTTTTTTAAATTATCCACGATAAAGACACTGAATTTGCTTAACATGTGCTGAGTGCTTCTAAAATGATAGCTATAAATAGGCTCGCATCGGTTCTTGAGCTATCGATGAGCCAATCAAAATGTCTTGACATGCCATTACTTGGCTCACGGACCTAGGGTTGGCTACCCATTGTGTAAACCAAGAGGACAGAGAGGCCTATGTTATAAGAGTAAACTAAATGGAGAATCTTGATAGCATTCGGTTCTTTACCTAGCTAAGATAGCTCAAATAATGACTCCATGAAATACATATCACTACGTATTGTAAGTTACCGTTTAACCGACAGGGTGGCTACGCTCCCTAAAGCGCAGCATTAGGTCATGGGACCAAGCTCTCGGCTGACTCGGTAGACGCGTAGGTTCAAGCCCCACCGTCGGCCGTCCTTGAAATGGTTTTCCATGGTTTACTCATTTTCAACTCCAGGCAAATGCTGCGACGGTACCTTCTGACAGGCCATGGCCGCTTCCTTCCACATCCTTGCCCAGTTTCATTAATTTCATCTCTCATTAACTCTTCTCATGAGGTTGGCGTCAGGAAGGACATCCGGCTGTAAAAATCATCCACCACAAAGACAATAGCCAACCATTTCGACGACAATAAATAGTACATGCGTCAACGTTGTTTTATCCGATTTCTTAATTATTTGACGACTCGAATGTCGTCATACTTATTTTCGCCCTTTACTCAGCATCGCACCTTAGCTGTTCTTTTCAAGTTCTGGATTTGTACTTGTCCCCGCAACCTCAATGCAATAATAGCTAACTTTGAGTGTCAACAACGTTATAAAGATCTCATGCAAATTGCGAGTGTTGTAAACACGTGCTTGCCTTTAATATAATCTTGTTAGTAAGGTTAACAAGTATTCATCATCTAGATATGTTTTATCAACGAAAGGAATGAAAATGCGAGTTTTGATATGGAAGTATTGAAGAGGTGTTCCTTGTTTCATTGGCGAACTAGCTTGCCACGGTGGGTGAGTGGATACCGTGTCGGTCTACCAACCCCAAGATTGCAGGTTCGCTCCTAGCCGTGGCAAGTGATTTTTGAAAGGCAGCAAAAATACGACACGCATGTCATACGATGTTGGCATGTCAAGGAACCCATTTGAATTCAGTAGGCCGTGTTCATAATGGCAAAATTAATCTCGGGAGTTTCCGCCAACACAAAGTTCCTCATTTCTCTACTAGAAAGCGCTATAGTGTTCAAGGAGCTTAGATATCTAACCTCCTTGACTTTCATAGTGATTCAAGGAACAACGAAATTCGACATGCAAGCTACCCTTTAGGTGTCAAATAACAAAGCTTGCACCCGGCACCCGAGGCCATACGATATTATTATTATTATTATATTGGCGAACTGTGTGAAAGTATTAATCTAGTATTAAAGATAATATGATGATCGATGAACTGAATGAATATGAGAGTTTTGATCCAGTATTAGGAGAAGAGAGTTTCCCTGTTTTTCCGATAATGTTTGTAAATATACGAGTTTTTATCTGGTATTAAAAGATGCTCTTTGTCTTATGTATGAACCGAATGGAGATGATAGCTTTGTTCGAATAATACTGAAAGAATGGTTCTTTGTTTTATCTATATACTGTGTAAAGTTGCGAAAATTTTGATCTGGCTTAAAGAGATGCTCCCTGTTTAATCGATGATCTGACAAAGATGAGAGTTTTGATCGAGTACAATCTGTTCGTTTATTGAAAGAGATGCTCCAACGAATATGCGGGAATAATTGCTAACAAGCCGTCGCCATTCAATTAACCAGCTCATTAACTTCTTGTTTGTACAGCCCCTTGCCTCACCAACTTCAATTTCTTTGTCCGTCCAGTGCCCTGTTAAAGTGGACACAAACACAACCCATAGCACACACCTTTTGAAAGATAACGACCAAGATAAAGCATGTGCAAGTAATATAGGCCAATTAGTAAATTATCACCATACACAAAGATTTGTCCAGAACCTTGTTCGCATAACAGCAAAGCCCTACAACTGGCAGGTTCCTTCCAAGCGATAATGATAATGGTAATAATGTTATTAGTAAGGTTCGGATGTTAAGGATTTTTTTTCCTTAGTTCATTTTACCCGAAATATGAAAAAAAAAATTCAATGACGAGTCCCTGACCACGTTTAAAGCAATTTCATGTTGCCTACAAATGCATATTTCGGCCATTTTTATTGTTTTGGTCATTAGTGATATTTGGTTATAATTTCAACATTTGTGTTTAAATTGAGGCGTTGTTAACAAGGTGCGTGTTATCTGCGTCAAGTTTCAAACACAAGCTTTCCGAACAGTGTAGTAGATATATTTTTCTTTCTATTCACGGAACAGGCAGATAGCAGGTTTAGAAGATATGATTCCAAGAAGGCGCTCCTCTACGGACGTCTTTTAGCACATCTTTCTGGACAAGTTAGATTGCGACACTGTACGCATGAGGTCATGGAACATGGCGATAGTGTGCTTCCGCCTTTCAATAGGATGTCACTCCAGTAGATATATTTAGCTCAGAAGTAATTATCCCAAAAATTCATGTCATATTTCATAGTTTTTAGGTCATATTTTCTAGTTTTTAGGGCATATTTGCTTGCATATTTTGTACTTCTTTAGGTCTTCAACTTCCGAACCCTAGTTATTAGCCTTACGTCCCAGTACCATGCGGCCCAGTAAACGAGCCAATAATTCTACTGACACGACTCCTTACCATTTGAGCACCCTCGAATGCCAACTGACATGACCAGGATTCGTTCCTCCAAATCTGGGCACAACAGGCGAAAACATTCCTCACAGCGAGCAATGAAGGGATTTGTGTGAAGTTACGTATTTGCTAGACCACAGGATTTCAAATCCTCACCTCGGCGTCTCTAAACCTGCAGCAGTTAGAAGGGACGTAAAACAAACTAATTACAATCCTGGCCAGTTTCTCTGAAGGCTAGTCTCCCGCTTAACCTTACAAGTCAGCTGTAATTAAGTACCTTGTAATGCCAACCGACTGTACCAAGATTCAATCCCTTGGCCCCATTAGCCTTACCAACTAGGCTATGTCACGCGGAGACGATCTTGTTGGCGAAAAAACGTTTAAGTAATTCTCCGTTTATAATAAACTATTTATTACACTAAGTCAATATTTAGCACACTGAAACCGTACCGGGTTCGGTCACATTGCGACCTTCTTCAGCGTGGTATAGGATAAATAACTGTGTACTACCATACAACTTAACAAAAATTTTGTAATAATAGAGGATACTATAAATATTTTTGTACCAATAGTTCACAGAGCAAAATTTCAAAAACCAGATCTGTTACAATAATTTTGTTAATAAAGCATAAAAGGTCTTGAAAAAAAAAAAAACAGCGTAGAATTGAAGAGATGTGTTTGTGAAAATATGTATGCTGAATATGTTAGGTTATAAAAATGATGCTTGATGTGAAATAGGTAACTTCATAATAACTTCGTCACACCTATTTCCAAAGTTCTCACATCTCTCTACCTGGCAAATACACAAATGTGTGTATCTTATTTCTGAACGTGATTCTGTTGCGGATTTCTCGATCAGTGATGTTCATTTCTTGTAGATCCTTCTTTGTGTTAGCAAACCATTTTTTATATAAATTACTGTATATAGGCTATAAACTTCTGAACTGACGGTGGTTTTGAGGTCTGGGGGTTGTGAAACGAGAAGATTTGTTGAAATTTTCCGGGAGAAGGCAATATGGTACCCATTGCAATAGGTAGCTAACTCATGAAATCTCCCTAAAAAGGCACATTCGTCCTACTTCTAGGTGAAACAGTTTAATGACTTTCACAGTATGTTGTTTAGTCTTTTGACTGGTTTGATGCAGCTATCCATACCTCCCTATTCTGAGCTAATCGTTTCATCTCTACATAGCTACCACACCTTACATCCGAGGCAACCTGTTTAACATAATTATTCTAACCTTAGTCTATCCCTCCAGTTCATGTCTCCAACCCTTCTTTCCATAACTAACTTTGCTATTCCTGAGTGTCTTAGTATGTGTCCTACGAATCTATTTCTTCTGTTCATTAGCAGTCGCCAGAAACATCTCTCCTCGCCTAGTCGTCATAATACTTTTCCAATTGTTACTGATATCGCGCCAGGAGTTGGCAGTCGGGTTTGAACTGCAGAGGTCTTCCCGCTCACTGCGTATTGCGCATTCCAAACACATTCTGTTGGTCAATACTTCCTTCACTCACTCAGCACATTCCTTCTTTCACTAGCTGAGTGTCGCCTGCTGCAATGACAACCATTGGCATGCGGGAAGCTGATATATTTAAGTTAGGAATAGGCGGACCGCGCATGCGTACTGCAAGACCCCCATGCACCCTGTCCCAGCGTGTTCAACTGCCTTCTCCTGCCGCGATGACAGTACTTGATATACCCATCTGATCTTCATCATTCTCCTGTAACATCACATTTAAAACGCTTCTATTTTCCTCTTTTCTGCTGCGCCAACAGTCTTAAGTTTTACTTCCATAACGTGCCATGCTCCAGACTAAACCTTTCAAAAATGACTTTCTAATACCTAAATGTATATTTAATGTCCACAGGTTTCTTTTCTGTATAAATGCTTTCCTTGCCTGAGCCAACCTATTTTTATATCCTCTTTGCTTCGTCCATCACTGGTTATTTTACTTCCAAAGTAGCAGAAGTCTCCTTCTTCCTTTAGCTTTTCATCTGCCAATTTGACATCAATAGGCGTTTCTGATTTATTTCGGCTGCATTTCATTATTTTCGATTTACATTTATTGGTTTTTATCATGAATTCTTTCCTTGAGATGGAGTCCATGCCATTTAAAAACTCATTCACATCCTCTGGTGAATCGGCTAAGATGACAATGTCATCATCAAATCTCAGCGTTGAATTTAATTCTCCTTGAATCTTTACTCCTACGTTAAATTATTCTCCAATTTCCTTCATTGCTTGTTCAATGTATACAGTACACTGAGAAGTTAGGATCTTGATATTACATGATTTAAACTCATTCTCCACGGCACGAAAGTTTATCAGATTTGTGTACCATTGAACCATATGACCCTCAGAAATAGACAATTATTCCTTGTGCTTCTCTTGTGTGGGCTAATCTTGTTCTGAGACGGGATCCGTCCGGACCAGTTGGATTACGCCATCCGTCATTGGACGAGTGTGAAGGCAGATTAAAAAGCGCGTAGACCGGCGTGCCTCATTTCCGAGATTCAAATCTCCTGCTTTAATGTGGAGTGTTTCTCTCTGCCTCAGTGAAGGTGCACTCACTTGAAGCATCAAAGTGGAGATGTTTCCGTGTCTAATCTCGGGTACGTTATAAACGGAACAAAGGATAAAACATTCTCGTGGAGAGGGCTAGAAGACAGTGAAAATCACCACAGTATAAAATACCTGTCTACAAGATATTAAATCCCATTACTCTTTATTCCCACAATTTCATCTTTGTAATAAGTGTTATCTTGAATAGCGAACAGTGGAATGCACGGGTTACTTTGAGAAAGGATTATTCTTGGTATGCGCAATATTGTCTAGAGCGTGGCACTTTAACTGTTGGTTCAGCAGAAAATAGGAGAATAAAAGCATTTGAAATGTGGTGATACATTGCTATAATTCTTCTTCTTCTTCTTCTTCTTCTTCTTCTTCTTCTTCTTGTTTATTAGGAATATTCTACAATACAGTAGTTTTCCTTCAACCTAAACATACTCTCCTCCTCCACAAATTTCGGTCTTCAGCATCTTCCTCGGTTAAGCCTCTGGTAGCCATGCTTCTCTTTACATCATCCATCCATTGTTCTCTTGGTTTACCCCGTTTCCGTTTGCCTTCAGCTTGCCAATGTAACAGTAAATTTGGAATTCTACTATTCTGCATCCTTTTCACATGTCCAAACCATTGTACTGTAATCTTCCTTCTTCAACCACTTCTAGTACATTCTTTTCCCTGCATAATTTATCTGATTTTCGTATCTCTAATTTTATCCAATCTTGATTTTCTTGCCGCCCTCCTCCAATAATCCATCTCTGTTACTAATAATTTGCTTGCTTGCTGTCTGTTTAACGTCCAAGTTTCTGCTCCATATAACAAAATACTTTGTACCAAAGAAATGTAAATAAGTTTCGTAGTTTTGTTTTAAATATTTCTGCTCCATAAAACGGAATTTAATGCTCCTAGCCTCACTCTTTTCTCAATTTGAGATGAACTTGTTCCTCCAGGTTCTATTATTGAACCCAAACATTTAAATTTAGTGACTGTTTGAATTTCTGCATTTACGATCTATAGTTCCTCTATTTCATTATTCTCTAATGTAAGGTATTCCGTTTTGTTGTAATTGATATTTAGTCCCCAGATTTTATATTCCTCAATTAATTTCCTCATCATATTAGAGGCATCGTCTATATCTTGAGTCGATAGATTGATACAATAATAATAACAACAACAATAATTGTATTGGTTTTACGTCTCTTTTAACTACTGTAGCTTTCGGAATTTTTCCCCGAAGGGGATCTTTAACGTGCCAGGAAGTCTACTACAGTAACACGACTCCCAGCCAGCTAGTCCGTCTCTTCTCAGTATTGCCTCACGAGGCTGAGTGCACCCCGTTCCAGCCCTTACACCTGAATTAAATTTCTTGGCAGAGCCGGGAATCGCAGCCGGGCCTCCGAGGTGACAGCCAAGAATGCTAGCCACTACGCAACGAGACGGATCTATTCAAAAATCTGAAAACCTCCTCAGTCGTCGAAATACTGATCTCCACATTTTCATTTCCAGCTTGAAACGCACTGGGATTTGCATTATTCCAAAATATAGGAATCAATGCGATATCAGAAAAGTTTCTCATGAGACTTAGTACGGTACTGTATATAAAATACAATGATAAATTCTGACGACAGATGTCGCGTCAAGTAGAATTCCCACAGAGATGGTTATTATTTGACACACTGAACTTACTGGACTAACAATATCTGCTGAAAGAGTAAAATTTTGATATGTTTATTTATATTTTTGCGTCATTATTCTCCCTGGGGGCTTTTAGACAATGAAGCCTGTTTTTCTACCAATCTATGACAAAAATAAACAAACGCACTGCATAAACAACAACGAGAAAACACTTTTTAAGAGAGCTAAAAAATGACGATCTCTGCTCTCTGCGTTTCAAAATAATACACAGTATGATATGTAAATTCCATAAATATTTACAAACCGTTATAAAGAGTGAATGGAATTATTTTGAAAATGTAGAAAGCTTATGTTTATTAATGTTCCAATATCAGTATCTGAAAGTAAATGTACAGCTCAGTATAGTAGCTATCATTTTCGATTTCCATGCGCCTAGCTGTTGCAGGTTTGTGAAACAAATGGAGAAACGTACGGAATAAAGACACACACACATGTTTAAGGGAACAGATTAAGTTACGTAATTGATATCTCAATCGGCTTCCATAACGATCGTATTCATTCACATACAATGGGAGGACATGGAGGCCTGGTTGAATGCTTTGAATCTTAGAAGGTGCCTTATTTCAAGACCCGAGCACTTACTATAATTAAAACACAGCAATTTTTTCTAGGTTTGTGCCGTGTCTTGTATGGGGTTTCGCCTAGGACACCAAGCTGGCTCATCAGCGGGCTCTTTGTGACCCCGCCCAGACCCCCACAGGAGTAGCGAACTGCGCGCTAGTTAGTTATTGTTGTTTTAAGGGGCAGGCTACGAGGTCATCTGCCCTCTTAACACGGATTAAAGTAGACAAATTTGGAATGGAATTTAAATTTTAGAAGTGGATACCTAAATTTGAAAAGACCGAAAATTAATTTAAAAAAACTAATAATTATATAAATAAACAAAAATTGCGGAAAAACAACAAATTATCATTCAAAAACGAACAAATCGTTGAGTCAAAGTACACTGGAAAATTTAGATTGCTGGCCCTAACCCACTCTCACTTATAAGGCGGATAACGCGATCAGCAGCCACCGCGTCATCGGCTAATATAAGTTTGAGTGTCATCTGCAAACCAAGCTTTCTTCGCAAGTCAGCAAGGTCCACACACTCGGTTAAAATGTGGGCCACGGTGAATACGGCTCCACAGGTACAAAGTCACCCCTTCTCATTAGGTACGAGTGGGTGGATCTTGTATGACCTATCCTTAGCCTACTCAAAACGACGGACTCCCTCCGTGACCGGAAAGGGCTCCGCCACACGCCAGTAGTTCCCTTGATCGCTCTCAGTTTACTGGGCAGTGGGTCAGCAATTGCGCGCTACCTCCCATTTTATGCAGCGCACCTGCGCCTCTCCACTGCGAGAACTAAAAGCTCAAGCAGCCATAACCTCCCCATGAATAGGCTTGCCATATTTTTGGTGAGTGAAACCGGGACACATTAATATGGGATGGACGTACCGGTGGGGGGGGTCTGCGGGGTATGGAATACCCTCCAGGAGAGCGGGAGGTCCGGGTTTTTTTTTTTAATTAGAAGTAAAATGGTGAGTTTTAAGCCTTTTTTTTAAGCCTCGTAAGTGACGGGAGGGGGGAATTTGGATCCCTAAATTGATAGTTCTACACACCTCTTAAAAATAAAAAAGGAATTTTTGCTACATTATTTTTTTTCTGTTTAATGATAATTTTTTCTGGTCTACCATCTAGAAAGAAGTGTTAATAAAATACAATTTAAAATTCTTCATAAAGTTGTTTAATTGAACAATTACTACCGGTAAGTCTTATTATTTTTTGAAAAACTGCAACTTTTTGTCTAACTACAAAAACAATTACAAAAAAACTTTTTTTTGTCAAACTAAAAAAAAATTAATTAAAGAGTTAATGACCTTTTCATAAAATTCATAGCAAGAAAGGCAAAGTTGATATTTTTTACGTCTTACAAACGTTTTCCGGGACATCGATAAAACCGGGCGGGACACCGGGACGAGAGCAAAATACCGGGATTGTCCCGGTCAAACCGGGACGTATGGCATGCCTACCCATGAAGGCTTCCTAAAAGATGGTATATTGGCTCTCACGGCCAGTGAATTAAAACTCTGCAATGTTTCTAGGTTTGTGCCGTGTCTTGTGTGTGATTTCACCTAGGACACCAAGGTGGGTCATCAGCGGACCCCCACACGAGTAGCGAACTGCGCGCTACCTCCCTTTGTATGCAGAGCACCTGCGCCTCTTGCCATAATAATAACAATTATTGTTGTTGATTCATTTGGGGGCGACCAGCTTGTGTTGTCACAACTAGCATTATTGGCTGTAGCCCCGGAGATCCGGATTCGATTCCCGGCTCTACCAAGAAATGTAATACTGGTCTGAGGGCAGGAACTGAGCCTTTTGCGGCAAGTAAGAAAAAGGCGTGCTCGATACCCACCTCAGCCATCCTAGAAGTGGTTTTCATTGGTTTCCCACCTTCACTTCAGGCAAATACCGGGAAGGTTCCTAACTTAAGGCCACGGCCGCTTCCTTAGCAAATCCTGTTCAGAGGAAGAGACATGGGTGCGCCATTTAATCCCGGAGACCAGGAACACCTGAGTGGCATGGATACATCCAAGCTGATCTGTAGATCTGGTTGTGAAGAACTTTCTGAAATCATGTTGTTGTTGATTCTTTAAGAGCTTTGCGACATCATGGTCATGTAGCCCCGTGTACTTGGGTGTGTGTGTGTAGAATTCGTCTGATAATCTGTGTCACTGTGATGTCTATACTAGTGTGTGTATTTGTAATTGAGGTCATGGCTCCCTTTATGTTAGGTGCGCGCAGGTCGTCACTCCTGTGGGGGTCCGGACGGGGACACCAAGAGCCCGCCGATGAGCCAGCTTGATGTCCTAGGCAAAACCCCACACAACCTAGAAGAATTGCTGAGTTTTAATTCACCGGCCGTGAAAGCCAATATACCATCTTTTTGGAAGCCTTCATAGGGAGGTTGAGGCTGCTTGAGCTTTTAGTTCTCGCAGTCAAGTGGTGCAGTTGCACCTAACATAAAGGGAGGTGGCGCGCAGTTCGTCACTCCTGTGGGGGTTCGAGCGGGGACACCAAGAGCCCGCCGATGAGCCAGCTTGGTGTCCTAGGCGAAACCCCACACAAGACACGGCACAAACCTAGAAGAATTGCTGAGTTTTAGCGTGAGAATCTCTGGAAGATAGAAGGACGAAATCCAGACTATAGGCTATGCTATATTTAACACTTAAACTAATCGGCGGGGAGAACTAAGCAAACGTCTGGGAAAACCCACCTACCTGAGCAGGGCAGAACATCCACATAAAGATAAGGGCCGACCACAGCGTACAAATTATGGGAAGAATTCTTTCATTAACCGTGGTATTGATAATAGGAAATCATTACATGCATCAGTCTTAGAGCCATTCCCCAAACATATTGATGTGTTTAAGAGGAGATTGAAATTGTGTAAAAACTACGATGTAATTACCATAGTTCCTAAATTGCGAATTGTGTAGCCTATATTGGGTTTGATGTTATTGTTGGTAATTTTCTGTATTTGTACAATTTGCCACCGAGGAATTACCCCCATTTGCAAATATTATATAATAATAATAATAATAATAATAATAATAATAATAATAATAATAATAATAATAATAATAATAATAATAATAATAATAATAATAATAATAATAGGTCCCAGGAATTAACCTGGGAGGAGTCCTTGTGGCTCTGGGCAAATGGGAGTGAAATGCGTCGTTGCCTGTCATCTGCAACCATAACATATTGGATTCAGCAAGAGAATCCAACTAGCCTCTTTCACTCCAACTCCAGCACGTAACCTACAAGAGGTGCCCCTGTTAAGCCGAGCAACCCAGTGGAAGGTTGGGTAACCAATCCCAGCGGGAAGCTGGGTCGGTGAGCCGATCAGTGCTGGGGGCTCTAAGAAAAACGGTCAACGGTCTCAAAGGCGGAAGAAGAATTTCATTTCTCAACGGCTGAGAGGGCGGAAGAACCTAGTGGAGTCAACCACGAAAACAAATCATTTCAGACTAACAATCTGATCTTACTTTGGAATATTATTCCTACCCTTGAAAAACACAATTTCAATTGCAGAATGGAAAAGCCGCTGAAAGAAAGCACTACCCCAGGTGGCAGCTCGGAAGAGAAATCCACCATTGCGTTATGCAATGCATCGGGACCTAGGGTTCTGGGGAGTCCCAACATCTGCAATAGGGATGAGTCGGAGCATCCTTGGAATCCTTCCAGACTTAAGTTTAAACATAAGTTTTTTGCAGGTACTTTGAATGTAAATTCTTTACTGAAGGTGGGTAAACAGAAGGAATTAGAACTGCTTTTAGATAGAAACGAAATTCAAATTTTAGCAGTACAAGAGACAAGATATTTGGATGAGAATGTGACAGAAACGAAAGATTATAGAATCTTTAAAGGTAAACCTGCGATTAAAATTATGAAAGGAATGCCACTCTTGGGAACAGCCTTTTATGTCCATAAACATCTATTAGCCAATGTAACGGAATTCAAATCACGCTCAGAAAGGATGTGTCTTTTGACAATGAAATGCAAAAATAAAATATATACTTTTGTTAATTGCCATGCGCCAATAAACGAAGACAACAAGAAGAACCCAAATAAAGTAGAGGAATTCTGGGACCTCCTAGATGATGAAATATCTAAAATTCCAAAATCAAATGTGGTGATATTACTTGGAGATTTCAATGCCCAAATAGGAAGAGAGAGGATTCATAGACCAATAGTGGGAGAATATGCTGCACACCAAAGAACAAACAGAAATGGGATGAGATTAATTACTATTTGTAAAAACTTTCAACTTAAGTTAATGTCAACTTTCTTCAAGAAATTGCCAAGAAAAGCTAAAACATGGATTTCTCCAAATCCAATACTAGGTGAATTTCAACTGGATCATGTAGCTATATCCAAAAGAAACATGAAAGAAATTATGAATGTCAAGGTTATAAGAAGCAGAGAATTTGACTCTGATCACTATTTGTCTAAAATTAAACTCAAATTCTTACCCAACAGAAACCACAGAAGAGGGGAAAGAGTAAATAAATATAACACAAATAGACTTCAAATTACACAAGAAACATTGGAAAATTTTCAGGAAGAAATAAAAGTAACTCATCATGGGAAGTGGCAAGATTTATCTAAAGAAATAACCAACGCAGCTCAGAAGACGTTTGGGCTAGCCAAACCTAAGAAGAAACCTTGGTGGAATCAAGTATGTGAGGATACGTTACAAGAGAGAACAAAACAATGGAAAAAGTGGAAATGCTCTGGAAAGACGGAACATTATGACCAATTCAAACAGCAAAGGAAAGACACTGCTAGAATAATAAGGGGAGTTAAAAGATCATTCGAAAAATCACAACTTACTGACCTGCAAGACAGCTTTGTTAAAAATAACTCTCGAAACTTCTATCAGACTTTTAAGAGTCAATTAAAGGGGTATCAAGCGCCTAGCATATGCTTTAAAGATGAAAATGGTAGACTTGGCCTAAGCAATGTTGAGAACTGCGAAATACTTGCGAAGCACTTTGATCAACTTTTAAACTGCCCTGAACCAGATCATAAGTTGGAATTCTCACAAGCAACAGAAAATATGGAAGAAGATATACCACCCAATGCTGAAGAAATTAAAGAAGCAATTAACAATCTAAAAAATAATAAAGCTAGCGGAGAGGACTCTATAACAGCTGAACTTTTGAAATGGTCTCAATCAAAAATCATTGAAGAACTGCAGTTAATCTTTGAAGATATTTGGAGAACAGAGAGGATTCCAGAGGAATGGAAAGTGGCTCTAATACACCCATTGCATAAAAAAGGGGACAAACAAAACGTTGATAACTATAGAGGCATCTCTCTTCTTCAAATTGCATACAAGGTATTTTCAAAAATATTGCTGAATAGAGTAGAAACATCACTTGACAAGCAACTGGGCGAGTATCAAGCTGGATTTCGAAAAGGTAGATCTTGTTCAGAACAAATATTTAACTTAAAATCCATAATTCGCCATAGGATACTGAATTCAAAGGACATAGTTGTGACTTTTGTAGATTTTAAAAAGGCCTTTGACTCGGTTGATAGAGAAACCATAGATAAAACAATTCGTGAATTTGGAGTGAAAACTAAATTGGCAAACCTAATACGTGAAACCCTTACTGACACGATTTCAAAAGTAAAATTTATGGGTGAGATATCAAAATCTATTAAGATAAATACAGGTGTACGGCAGGGTGATGGTTTATCACCCCTTCTGTTCAACTGTGTTTTAGAGAAAATTGTAAGAATTTGGAATTTAAAGCTAAAGGAACATAACATTTCGCCAGTAACTTTGGGGAGAAGAAACAAAGGCATTGAAATAAGTTGCCTAGCATTTGCAGACGATTTTGCTATATTGTCAGAAAACCTAACAAGTGCAAGAACACAAATCAATCTCTTGGAAGAAATAGCCAACAAAACAGGTTTGAGAATCTCCGTAGAAAAAACTAAATTTATTACAAACATCAAGAACGCTTCAAAATATTTGGCAACAGATATTGGCCCAGTGGAAAAAGTAAAGAAATTCAAATATCTGGGAGAAATAATTCAAGAAAATGGTTTAGAAAAATCTTCGGTAGAAGAAAGGGTACACAAGATGGAAAGAGCATATGGTATCACTAAGAATTTTTATAACAAAAGGTGCTTATCTAAAAATCTTAAAATAAGGCACTACACTACAGTGGTGAAACCGGAATGCCTATACGCAAGTGAATGTCTGGTACTAAACTATAGATTAGATAAACTTGAAGTACTAGAAAGGAGAATCATGAGGAAAATTTTAGGCCCAGTGAAAACAGCAGAAGTATGGAAATTAAGATCTAATGATGAAATATACATGAACATAGAAAATATAACAGAAACGATAAGAAAAAGGAGATTGCAATTTTTTGGACATATTTACAGAATGGATGATTCCAGATTAACAAAAAGGATATTCAAGTACCTTTGGGAGAAAAGGGCAACAACTAGCTGGATTCAAGAAGTAAAGAAAGATTTAGAAAGAAACAATATAAGTGAAGAAGAAACGGTGAACAGAGAGATCTTTAGAAAAAGGGTATTAAGTATGAAAGGATTCCAAGGAAGATTGCCAAAGAAACCTGGTGCGAAGTGGTCCGAGGACAGAAAGAAGCAGCATAGTGAACGGATGAAGGAGTACTGGAGGGAACGGAAGAGAAAACAACAAAGTGTGAAGAATTGAAATTGGCACGTGGTCCCTAGCAGGCCTCATCGGAAAGAAGAAGAATAATAATAATAATAAATCCCGGCATTTGCCTGGAGTAGAAGTGGGAAACCACGGAAAACCACTTCCAGGATGGCTGAGATAGGAATCGACCCCATATCTACTGTTTTGCCTAACGAGGCTGAGTGTACCCACTACTAGTCCTCAGACCAGAATAACATTTCTTGGCAGAGCTGGGATTCAAACCCGGGCCTCCGTGGTGACAGCCAAGAACGTTAGCCACAACGCAACGAGGCGGACTCCTGATATCACTGGGCACAGAAATTCACCAGGAGGATTTCTTGAAATTGATTTCGCGATACGTCAAACGTATCAATGTCAGAGGGAACATCGTGGAAAAATAGACAAAGGTTTGTTTTCTGTTATAACAATGTATCTTTTTTCGCTTTGTTACACAGATTTACTGTGGAATAAAGTGACGAAACGAATGTTCGGAACGCTTCATGTACAATAATACGAGGGAAGTTCCGAAAGTAAGTTTTATCATTTCATTGCATGAGCAGATAGTACACTAGATAACACAAACAATCACCAGAAGAATCTACACCCGTGGCTGGTTCAACGATGGATGGATTGGAGGGGGGAATGACGCATGCGCAGAGCGCCGACGAAGAGAGAGGAGCAGCAGACCGGCCTGCCCGATATCATTCGGCCGGGGGCTGGTGTTGCATGTTCACTGAAGGACGGCAGAGTGTGGAGGATGAAGATCGAAGTAGGCGTCCCTTCACGTCCACGAATGAAAGCAACATTGCTCGAGTACAGGATATGGTGTTAGCGGACAGGCGCATCCCGGTGGCAGACTTGGCGTCCACACTGCGTAATGGTCATGCCCGGGACTATCACATGCTCCATGATGTGTTGGGTTACCGAAAAGTACCCGATATAACGGTACCGAGAAACCTGACCCCGGAGCAGGCTGTGCGACAATTCCTTGCATCGCAGGGCACCGAGTTTTACCAGGGTGGTTTCTTCAAACTGATTGCGCGCTACGACAAGTGTCTCAATGCCGGTGGCGATTATATCGAACACTATAGCAAAGCCATCATTACTTCCGACTTGACGTTTCAGTGTTACCCTAGAGTTATCTGGCGGTCATAAGGAAAATCACTTTAACTAGACAATCACAGGCAGCCATTCAAATCGATATATCCCAATAAAACGAGTTTCGTTCGTGATGTGACTTAGCGAACGAAACTTAAACCTAGCACTGAAACGTCAAGTCGGAAGTAATGATGGCTTTACTGTAGTGCAAGTTGTTCTAGTTCATGATGCCATGGTGTATGTCAGTTTGGCAACAAAGGGAAATCAAGTGAAATCTTATGTTCGGATCGCCCCATGTACAATAATACGTAGTCAATACAGTCTACGTGAAATAAGAATGAATCAATATTCTTCATTGGCCGTTGATTCTCTTGGCTTCAGAACAGTGGGGGATATTTCTGGAGTAGAATAGTAATAAAGTTTGTCACTCGTAGCGATCCATTTTGAAGCAGACGTGTAATGATAAAATCCCACGCACTTGAGTCTAAAGTGTATTGGCATGTTTTCCGGTGTGCCAGATTCCTCAGCGTGTAGCCAATACATTATTTGAATCTTGTACGGAACGAGGGGGATTTTGTATACTAACAATTTGAATTTTGTCAACTTTAGGCACACATTTTTTAACAACCGTTTATGATAATAATATAAAAACTCAATGGCTGTTAGAGGAAGGGTTTCTCTTCCAACGACCATTCAGTGGCTACACAGTTAGTTAGTTATTGGAGTTTTATGGGGCGGAACAGTGAGGTCATCTGCCCCTCTATACAAGGATAAAATTAGACAAGTTAAGAATTAATTAAATGGTCTAAAATAATAAAACTAAAAATTAATTAAAATTAATATTTATAATAAACAAAAATTACTAGATGCCATCGCACCTGGCGGCGAACGTTGTAACTAATATAGCGTTATCAATTCTAACCTAAAAATTTTGGCCTCACACAAGTGAAATTAGTGGAAGGTTCTTTTTCATGCCATAAATCTATAACATGGGACCGCAGGCTTTACTACCCCTTCGAAGATAGGCATACTGAAAGATTGTTAACGCTCTTAAAAAATCCGACGACTTCGCCCGGGTTTGAACCCGCAATCTTGGGCATAGAAGCTTAGCATGCTACTGAGAAAGATGGGAGTCAGAAGATGGAAAACCAAAACAGTCAACAGGGAAGATGGGTGGGAGATTGTCCGGAAGGGCAAGGGCAAGTGCTGTAGCGCCAAGGAGTAAAGTAAAGACTCCATCGAAGTGTCGAAACTTATAGCCTACTTTAATTCAATATATGGTTCATGAATTGTATTGATAGGTGTATTATTTTTGAGAGGGATCAATAAGTCAATACGGAACATATCTTACATTATTCAAATTATTCATGTTTTTTGGGCTAATGCTGTGTGAAAATAAAATTAAATATCAGCAGACGTTTCGAAGGAACCTTGCCTCCTTTTTCAATGAAATTAAAACAATGTGGCCAAAGAAAGTGTATCAATGAGATTACAAAAACTAGAGAAATTCCTCTGTTCGTCACCCGAGACCAGCCGCCAGAAAGTACTGTATGGATCTTGGTAGAAAAACGCGCCATATTACTTATAATTAGAACGGTGGACAGAATAGTAAGGAAGGAGAAGGTAGTTAGTTAGTTATTGTTGTTTTAAGGGGCGGAACTACGAGGTCATCTGCCCCTCTTAACACAGATTAAAGAATACAAATTTGGAATTGAATTTAAAAATTTTGAGGTGGACGCCTAAATTTAAAAACATAATTAATAAAACAAAAACAAAAACATTAAATAAAAATTAAAAATTATAAAAATAAACAAAAATTGCGGAAAAACAAAACATTATCATTCAAAAACGAACAAGTCGTTTAGTCAAAGTTCACTGGAAAATTTAGATTGCTGGCCCTAACCCACTCTCACTTATAAAGCGGATAACGCAATCAGCAGCCACCGCGTCATCGGCTAATATAAGTTTGAGTGTCATCTGCAAACCAAAGTTTCTTCGTAAGTCAGCTAGATCCACAAACTCGGTTAAAATGTGGGCCACGGTGAAAACGGCTCCACAGGTACAAAGTGTGTGGGGGGGGAGGGGGTCTTCCCTTCTCATCAGATACGAGTGGGTGGATCTTGTATGACCTATCGTTAGCCTACACAAAATGACGGACTCTCTCCGTGACCGGAAAGAGCTTCGCCACACGCGAGTAGTTCCCTTGATCGCTCTCAGTTTACTGGGCAGTGGGCCAGCTAGCCACTGACTCTCCCAAAAAGCCAGAACTTGTAGGCGTAACTGAGAGCGAATATCTCTAGCAGGTACCTCCATTGGTCGAGGAGAAGATAAAGGGGGCGGGGAAATATTGAGACTCTTCGAAGAATGAGGATTTCCAATAAGGAGAAAGGTCGGGGGGAGTGTTTATTGTTCTTCTGGTGGTATTTAATTTAATTTTCACACGGCATTAGCCCAAAAAACATGAATAATTTGAATAGTAATCCGGGCCGTGATAGCCTTAATCTACATATCTTACATTGTTTATCATGGGAAATGTTATTGATTTTTATATTAGCATTTTGAAATAAATATCCTTTTCGAGAAACAAATTCCACCCATTTATTAAAATATTTTTACTGTAGTAATTCGTAAGAGGAACGTATGAAGAACATTTATATAATAGGAAGAAAGCAAATTGTTTTGTCACAAAATTGCCAGTTAGTCGTATATCAAAACGAAATCTCTATGACTTTTATAAAAGAATCCATAAATTGTATGGCGAAAAGATTCTTGTTGATGGATGTACAAAGATAAACCCAGGAAATAATCCCGTTTGAAGCGTATCCTTGCATATTATTTTTGGAGTCAGCAAGGGAAATTTTTTCTATTTATAGAGATGTTTCTTATTGCAGTAATTTATCTCAAAGTACGCTCATCCAAGTGAATAAAAATGTAACTGTCACTAAAGCAGCTAGTTATATTTTCGCTGGCATTTCCAAGACAGTGAAATGTTCGTGAGCTATTCTGGCACCAGAAACTGCAGGCATATGGGAGAGTATTTTGGGAGCAGAATAGCAATAAAGTTTGTAGCTGGTAGCGATACATAAAGGAGACGTACAATGATAAAACCTCTCCACCATGGAGATAATAAAACTTGTTTCACTTGAGCCCAAAATGAATTGGCATGTTTCCGAATGTGTCAGTTTTCTCAATATGTGTACTTTATTTCAACGGTAGTAGGAAGAAACGAGATAACCCATGCTAAGACGATCAGTCCCAGGATGGGGGCGGAGGTGACATGTCATAAGCGTCGTTGTGTCGTAGGAGCGAGTGATCGTGTGCACAGTAGGTAAAAGGAAGGGAATATATTGCCGCCTGTGGGATTACTTGGGGGATACAATGCCAGCTAGGTCTCTCTCATTGCCAGCAAACGACTGCCACATTTCTTAGTCGGCTTCTCTCCCGCCCGCAGAGCGGGGCTGATTGAAACCCTAAAATCCCGCCTCCTGGTACCGCCCCCGCTCAAGAGTTGTGGGGGGCGGCCAAATCGTAAACATTAACACACGGCAGGAAACAGTAACGGAATTAGTAACAGTTAACAAAAACGCACACAAGTGAAAAATTGCTCTTCTTATTTAACGAGAATAAAATCAACTGCTATTTTATTCCAATAAAATTCACACGTCCTTCACCTGACCCAGTGGGTTGTAACCTAGAAGAGGGTTGGATCATCGCGATATATTAATTCGTAAATATGTTTTAAAGTAAAATAATAGAAGATTGTTTAGCTTTTGCGGATGACATTGCATTACTTACTAACTCACTGGATATTGCCCAAGAACAAATTAGAGAGTTGCAAAAACAGGAAGCCAAAGTCGGACTACAAATAAAATTTGAAAAAACTAAGACGAATTCTGAGAAAAATACTGGGAGCTAAACGAAATAATAACGCAGAATATAGGTTACGACCAAATAGAGAGTTATATTTGAAATGTGAAAAATTAACTGATGTAATGAGAAAGAGAAGATTACAGTTTTTTTGGGCACATCTATAGAATGGAAAAAGTAGACTAACTAAACAGATCTTCAACTTACTGACTAGTTACAAATCCAAACCCACATGGTTCATTGAAATCGACAAAGATTTGACAAACGCCAAAATTCAGACAGTCACAATAGCAAACAGATCACTCTTCAGAGAAGCTATTCAAAAGACAAAATTTCAAGAAAGGAAGAAACAAACAACTGGCAGAAAGTGGACTCAAGAGGAGAAAGATCGTCACTCTAGAAGGATGAAAGAAATTTGGAAACAACGGAACTTGAATACGTTGGACAATAGCCAACGTTGATTCATTGTACCCTCCAAATGGGTTATTCGAAAGAAGAAGAAGAATAGAAGAATAAAAAAGAATGCCATACAGGAGGAATTAAATGGAGTAGCCTATGTAGAATTTTTTAAGTACTTGGGCTTTGTATTCTCTCGGGATAGCAGTGTCTGTATGTCTTATTATTCCCGCTTTCAACGGAGTCTGAGATGAGAAGCAATGAACGTCTATGTGGTGGGTGGTTTTACGGCTCGATGCCCTTCCTGTCGCCAACCTCATGAGAGGAATTAATGGGAGATGAAATGAATGAAGACGAATGAAACTGGGCAAGGGTGAGGCCTTTGGCCTATGGCTGTCACCTTTTGGAAAGTACCATCCCAGCATTTGCCTGGAGTTGAAAATGGGAAGACACGGAAACCATTCCAAGGACGGCCGACGGTGGGGCTCGAACCCACGTCTTCTGAGTCCGCAGATATATTGGCGCCATGGCCTAGCGCTGTCCGTTAGCGAGCGTAGTTACCGCTGTTCGTTCTTTCAGGATAGTAGTATGGGGAAGGAAATAGTCGAAAAAAAACCCACTTCGAGGATGGCTCAGGTGGGAATCGAACCCCCTCTACTCATTTGGGCCACCCGAGGCTGAGTAGACCCTGTTCCAGCCCTCATACAACTTTTCAAATTTCGTGGCAGAGCCGGGAATCGAACCTTGGACCTCCAGGGTGGCAGCTAAGCACGCTGACCACTACACCACGGAAGCGACTTTTATGATTTTGTACTTTACAAAATTAGAACAACAACAAATCAAATCTCACTAATCACAATATAATACCAACTCAAGAAAATGGGAGACCACCTCGTTGAGTAGCGGCAAGCATTCTTGGCTGTCGCCCCGGGTCAGGGTTCAATTCCTGGTTCTGCTAAGAAATTTAAGTCTGATCTGAGGATTAGATCGGGGTACACTTAGCCTCGTGAGTCAAATCTGAGAATAGGTGGGTTCGATTCGTGGGCCATTTTTACTCCTGAAATGGTTCTTAACTTAAAACTATGGTCGCCTTCTTCCCAATCCTCATCTGAATTACAAATACACACACTAATACAGCCAACACAATAATACAGGTTATCATACAAAATGATATATAAGTTACGCCTACTGTCGACCAAAGTATTATGTGCACTCGAGTTTGAAGGTTGTTTGTTAAGTAACTAATAGACTTACATAAAATCCAAAGACATCAACATTTTCGCCGTTCTATTTTACGTTAGTTCATGTAGGTTTGGAATTTTTAATTTATATTTTAATAATTTTTTTTATCGCAGTTGGAACACAAAAATTGCCCTTTTATAAGCGTGTTTGAACCATGCGTCACATTTAAGAATTATTATCTCAAAAACCCGTAATCAAATCGAATCCAAATTTTAACACAATATACATTGGAATGTTGTATAAATGGTTTATTAATTTCAAAATTTTCTTTGTCCAAAAAAACAGAGTTGTTATCGTTTTTGTAAGGTTACTTTTTCTCGGCTCGGGCTGGTTGGAAAATGTAGTTCTTGGTCGCGTTGTAATCCTTATACATCAAAAGGTTATGCTGTATGACTGTGAAATACGAAAATTAATTCACTTATTTTATATCGGTTTGTATTTGTTCGGGGAAATAAGGCATGGTTCACCAGCTAGCCGCTCCAGGAAAAGCTGTACAGCGTTGCCGAGATGGAGCTCATCACGCGCCATGGCGCGCCTCGCTCGGAAGTGATGGGCTCCATCTCAGCAACGCTGTACAGCTTTCCGTGGAGCGGCTAGCTGGTGAACCATGCCTTATTTCCCCCGAACAAATACAAACCGATATAAAATAAGTGAATTAATTTACGTATTTCACTGTCATACAGCATAACCTTTTGATGTATAAGGATTACAACGCGACCAAGAACTACATTTTCCAACCACCCCGAGCCGAGAAAACGTTACCTTACAAAAATGATAACAACTCTGTTTCTTGGACACACAAAATTTTGAAATTAAGAAACGAGTTATACAACATTCCAATGTATATTGTGTTAAAATTTGGATTCGATTTAATGACGGGTTTTTGAGATAAAAATTCTTAAATGTGACGCATGGTTGAAACACGCTTAAAAACGGGCACATTTTGTGTTCCAACTGCGATAAAAAATATTAAAATATAAATTAAAAATTCCAAACCTGTATGAACTAACGTAAAATAGAACGACGAAAATGATGATGTCTTTGGATTTTATGTAAGTCTATTGGTTACTTAACAAACAACCTTCAAACTCGAGAGCACATAACACTTTGGTCGACAGTAAGTCCTCAAATGAAACAACACATCAAGATAATGGGCTCCCGCATGAACATGCTTGCTCAATGAAGAGCACCTTCAATTTACGTAGAATAAGGCCACCTAACGCTACACAATGTTTTAATCTCTTGCTTATCAACTTTTCAATCTGCGTTGATATGAATTGCCCCTTTAAACAGCCACGAAGCTTGACGACTGAACAGGGATTTAATATGACGGCTAGGTGGAGGACAAAGCGAGAGTGGATCCTCATTCACATGTGTATCGAGCATATGCCGCATAGTTTATAACAATATGAATGTCACATTAGCGTTGGCCGGCGGGGCAGGGTGTTTTAAAGGGACCAACTGAGAGTAGCACGCATGATTTATTGGACGCAATCCGATGTGCAGCATAGAATTATGACGTGGTTATTACGTAGGCTACTGTAATTTCACAAAAAGACTGTGTGTGAGGCTGGGTTGGTATCGGCTTGACTCGCCCGAGGCTGTCAGTCGTTCAGTGGAGCTAGGATCGTTTAATTGCACCTAAATGACACACACCTCTCTCGCCTTTGGGTGAGCAGCAGCTGGTGCTACATCTTCATATGCACCAGGTAACAGTTAATTGTTCAGGAACTCATGTTGAGAATATTTGTTTTATGTTTTTTTTTTAAAGATTATAAGGTCAGCTCCTAGAAAATGGACAAGGGAAATTGAGTTCCCTGAACTGTCTAAGATATGATGATAATGATGATGATTGTTGTTTAAAGGGGCCTAACATTTAGGTTATCTTAGAATTGGTATTGAGAGACAAGAAATAAAAAAGAATGAGGATTGAAGGAAGGAAAGGAACGAAGGAAGAAAGGATTGAGGGAAGGATTAAAGGAAAGTTTGAAGGAAGGTTTGAAGGATTGAAGGAAGGGAAGGATGGATTGAAGGATGGGAAGGAAGGTTTTAAGGAAGGTAAAGAAGATTGGAAGGGAAAGAAGCATTGAAGGAAGGGAAGGGAGGTTGAAGGATTGAAGGAAGGGAAAGAAGGAAGGTTTTAAGAATTGAAGGAAGGGAAAGAAGGATTGAAGGAAGGGAAGAAGGTTTGAAAGATTGAAGGAAGGGAAGAAAGGTTTGAAAGATTGAAGGACGGGAAAGAAGGATTGAAGGAAGGGAAAGAAGGATTGAAGGAAGGGAAGAAGGTTTGAAGGATTGAAGGAAGGGAAGAAAGGTTTGAAGGATTGAAGGAAGGGAAGAAGGTTTTAAGGAAGGGAAGAAGGTTTGAAGGATTGAAGGAAGGGAAGGAAGGTTTGGAAGGAAGGAAGGAAGGAAGATAATTCAATTCAGGAAACTCTCGGAGCCACCAATTTCGGAACTCACCAGCCGTGAGCAACTGTCGTGTTGGGGTATGTATTGAGACTCATTTTCCTTTAGGTCTACACACAGGAAAATAAACCTATGGTGTATTGTTCTGTTGGACTGCACATCAACATACAGCTGGGAGGCGTGACCAATCATAAGGAAAATAGTGGAACAGAAGAGCTCTATCAGATACGCGGTATTGCAAGTTCAACGGCATTATATTCTTTAACACAATACGACTATGCTTGGTACAAAGAAAAACCTACTACTGGGACAGGCAGAAAGCTTTAAACGGCTCATCCGAAGCCCCATCTATTCCTTCTATCTTTAGAACTAACGACAAGTTGGAGGCAGTGCTAACTACAGTGTATGTTGGCTGCCACGCTGGGCGGGGGCGGCACTTTCGGGGACTTTCGGATTAAAAAGCTCACGGCCTTATCATGCGTGGTGGGTTACACGCATCCTGCTCTTCTACGGGAAGGTAGGGGATAGAATGGGTGTATTGCGTATTTATCCTCCGGCCAAAAAGGGGGAAAGATTAGTTTGTTATTGTAGTTTTAAGGGGCGGAACTGCGAGGTCATGTTCCCCTCTTAACACAGATACAATTATACAAATTTAGAATACATTAAAATTTAGAGTAAGACGCCTACGTATGAAGGAAGTCTACAAAAATAATACAAAAATAAATAAAAATAAAAATTATAATAATAAACTAAAATATACGGAAAACAAAAACATTCAAGATATTAAAGAAGAACATTGTCTGAGTCAAAACACAGAGGGAAAAGGGGGAGGGAGGAGGACAGAAGACCTCTCAAAAATGAGATAGTAGGAGAGTACAGACAAGGTCCAAAATTCGCCGAAGTAAGAAGAGAACGAGAGATGACCAAGGTCGGGCGACATGAAAGACGAGAGAGAGAGAGAGGAAACTTGCGCAAGTATCTGGAATCAATGCCTGGGTAAAGGTGGTCAACAAGCCACGTCCCATAGGTTGTAAACTCCTGTAAAAAAAACAACTAATAATTATTATAATAATAAAGTAAAATATACGGAAAACAAAAAATCAGGATATTAAAGAAGAACACGAGAGGTATATTCTGATAATCGGAATTTAGTCTGAGCTATTGGTCGAGATATTTTTATTTCATTTTAAATGTGCAATATACCTTCCCATAATTACAGTACCGTACTGTAGTGAGCAGTTCTGAAAGTAGCATATTGTGCATTTGACTGTAGTTCAAAGAGCGAATACGAAGTTGTTATCGCTGTTTGTTCAGCCTGGAGTGAGACAGAGACGTGTCGAATTCCACACTAATGAAACAATCCACCACCTACGTGAGGAGGTTGCTTTGCGGGCTTTCATCTCGAACAAAAGAACTTTCTACCCTCACGTCTATGTACACAACATTCTCTCTTTCCAAAGACATGTCACTGTTCATTAAAGCTGTGCACTAAGAAAGGAAACTAAACATTACTGTTTTATGGAATGAAATAACTCACTTAATAGGGAATAAAGCAACAATAAATTGTTGGTTCATTCAAATGAAAATAAACAACCGCCATATTGGGGAAGCTATTATCTCGTTGATCCATAATGAGCTCTATACACATGCTACAGACAAATTAACCTCTGATAGCTGATGATGAGGGCTCTATTCAATCATCTGAGTCATACGACCAGTATCAATATGTGGATGTTTTAACCAATGCAATTAGAATAATTAAATAATTATTCAGGTAACGTTTTGCCATCTTTTCTTTATCGAGTTTACCCTCCCACGGACTCAGTGAGGGAACTCACCCCTACCGCCATTTTTCAGGCAGTGTCCTAGAGCTGGGAACATTTAATCGGAGTGGATACAACTGGTGAGATGGGATTAGCACTCGCCCAGGCGGCCTCACCTGCAAAGCGAACAGGGGCCCCATGAGGGAAGGGAATGAAAGGTTAGGATGGATAGGCAAGGAAGAGGGAAGGAGGCGGCCGTGGCCTTACAGGAGGGACCATCCCGGCATTTGCCCGAAGACGAAGTGGGAAACCACGGAAATCCACTTCGAGGATGGTTGAGGTGGGAATCGAACCCCATCTACTCATTTGGACCACCCAAGGCTGAGTAGACCCCATTCCAGTCCTCATACCACTTTTCAAATTTTGTGGCAGAGCCGGGAATCGAACCCAGGACCTCCGGGGCTGCAGCTAACCACGCTGACCGCTACGCTACCTTTTTGCCATCACAAAATGAAACCATAATCCACTCACTGGTCTTCCAAACAGGATGGCATCGAGATCATGTAACCCCGTGTACTTTGGTGTGCGTAAAAATTGTCTGATAAACTGGGTCACTGTGATGTAGCCTATATACTAGTGTGTGCATTTGTAATTGAGGTAGGATTTGGCTAGGAAGCGGCCGTGGCCTTAAGTTAGGTACCATCCCGGCATTTTGCAGGAGTGGAAAACCACTTCTACGAGGCGGCTTCGGTGGCGTAGTTAGTAGCATGCTGAGCTCCTATGCCCAACATCACGGGTTCAAACCCGACCATAGTGGTTTATTTTTAAGAGCGTTAAAAGTCCCTCAGTATGCCTTCCTACGGAGGGGAAGTAAAGCCGGCGGTCTCATGTCATAGATTTATGGCATGAAAAAGAACCTTGCACTAATTACACTTGTGGAAGCTAAAATTTGTAAGTTAGTTTGATAACTCTATAGGCTATTACTTCCAGCGTTTGTCGCCAGGTGCTAGCTGCGATGGCATCTAGTAGCCAGGTCCGCAGCTATGTGTCGCATTTGGTAGAAAAAGTAGGAACTACTTGAAAAAATGATCGTCTGCAGTCCTTCTACCTGAATCACAGATAACACTCACTAATACAGCCATCACAATTAACACCAGTTATCAGACAGATTCTACTCACACTCAAAGTACACGGAGCTACATGACAGGGTTATCACAGCCCCTAAACTAAGGAACCAACCAACCACTTCTACGATAGTTGTGATAGCCTCACGAGGCTGAGTGTATCTCGTTCCAGCCCTCAAACCAAGCATATTAAGTGAGTTATTCACTGATGTAAGTGTAAGCCTTGAAAATTCAAGAGAAATACTCCTAATTTGATAAATCAAGACGGATCAACGAAAGGCAAATATGATATGTTTTATTTCTATGTATATACAATTATACTTTTATTGCTTTGTAATATGTTAAAATAACACTTGAAATATGTCAAAAATCAACGAAAGATTACTCAAAAGATTCAAGAGAATGTCATATATTAACTATCCTAAAGACTTTCCAGAGGGTGATTGGAGGTTAATGGTCATATAGCGTATTCATACGAGGTGGGTATCAATAAAATATTAGTAATTTCGCATGGAACACGTTGCGTACATAGAGACGTTGCTTTGTCTCACTCCGTCTTCAACGTATTCTATCAATTCGTGTAGCAAATACATGTCGAGACTTCACGAAGTACGTATTAGTGTTTATGTAGTGTTATAACACTATGAGGAGGAGAGACGAAGGCAGAAGACAAACAAAGCCGATAAAGCTTTCAGCGGCCAGACACTACATCACAAGTGCAAACACAACGGCGAGCTAAGAGCTATTGATCGCGATCTGCATGCCAATCACAAGTTTTAACACACTCACTGCATACGTCTTGCTAGACTCGCAGGGGTATACAAGGAGTTACGGCCCAATCGTGCCTTTCTCTCTCTCTCTGTCGCAACATTGCAAGCACTGCAGCTCTCAAATGTCGTCTTTCATCCTGCCTCTAGGAGCACTATACCTCTCACATCTGATTACTGCATAATGTTAATGATGATGATGATGATAATAAATGTTGTTTTAAGGGGCCTAACATCTAGATTATCGGCCCCTAATGGTTTGGGTGATCGTGAAGATGAAAATGAAATGTAAACTATAACCAAAACTAACTACTAACTTATATACCAGAAGAAGAAATGGAAAACAAAAGGAGAATAAGGCAAATAAAGGACAGGAGGAAAAGAAATGCCCACAACCCTCGAAGAAGGCGGATTGAGGGACTTGGAAGGAAGGAGAGCCATAAAAGGCAGATAGGAAAGGGAAAGAGGAGAGGGTCCGCCCCCACAGGTAATGGATTAAAGGGGGTAACTGGACCCAGCTCAGTAATCCCTCGGGGTCGTCAACTCCTGAACTCACCAGCCGTGAGCCCCTGAGGGTGTAGCAATATCTAGGGTGCACCAGAAGTGGTGGGGCTACATACACCCTGCCTCCTTAAGGGCCTTGATCACAAGGCAGGAGGTAACAGGAAATGAAAAAGAAGGCTGACCCCTCGCAGAAAGAGGGTATCAGAAAAGATGAGACAAGGGCCAATTAAGGCGGGAAAGGAAGAGACTCCCTAGGCCTCGGATACTCTAATACCGTCGGGGTCGGAAGAGAACAAGAGTTGACCAAGTGAGGTCGACAGGAAAGAAGACGGAGAGGAGCCCGGCACAAGGAAGTGGAAGCAATGCCGGACTCAGCTGGGGCCCCATGGTCACCAAACCACGTCCCACAAGATGTGAGCCCCTGGGGGGAGGGGGGGGGGCATAATGTTAAAGGCTACTTTCATGTTCAATTAATTATAACATCAGGACAATAGCTGACAACCTACCTACGCTGATATATTTCTTGTATGACTTATGGTGTTTGTTTTTCAGGCTGACACTGAGTCTGTCTGTCCTTCTGTCTGTCTGTCCTTCTGTCTGTCTGGCTGTGTGTGTGTGTCCCCCTATTAACTCCTAAACGGCTGGAGCAATCAAAACAAAATTTGGTAGGAGTAAAGGTCTATACCCGAATATCTCACGGCCGTATTTGAAAATGATGTCAGTGCTACCAACTGCTAAAAAATCGCAATTGAAATTTTAGCTCCATGTTGGATATCTTGGAAGATATGAATGGGAGCTATTTCAAAATTGGCATACGTATAGATAATAATATTGCACTTTAATTTCCAGGAGGCCATACATCGCTGTGTTGCCAAAATGATTATAAGCCTGCTGATTGGTCCAATTTTTAAATGCACATAACTTCTACACTATCAATTGGAATTCAACCAAATTTCGTATGTTGTATGCATACATAACCAGATATGACTGAGCGTATTCTTAAGACCCACCAGGGCTGCCAACTGTTAATAAATGCTCCTAATTTATTTTATCCAAATACCAATATATCAGAAAGTATGGAAGCCAATAGCTCTAAACTTTGCACACGTATAGTACCTGGCATTCTAGATGCATTTGGACTAACTAATATACGTCAGTGCAGCCAACATGATTCTAAGCCTGCTGATAGGTCCAATTTTAAAATGCATGTAACTTCTATACTAACTAATGGATTTCATTCAAAATTGGCACAACAATAGATCATATTATTTCAGATTATTTCTGACCAATACATGCATGACATTGTTGCCAACATGATTTTACGCACGCTGTTAGATCCAATGTTGAACTGCATGTAACGTCCATGCTATTCATTGGACTTCAACCAAATTTTGTATTCTGTACCTTAAGAGATGGAACTAAGAATATATTCAGTCATCAGGGCTGCCAACTGTAGTGCTCTATTAGGCTACATTATGCAAGGTATACAGTATTTCGAAATAATTAGAAATTTCGATATTAGCAACTTAATTTCTTCATTATTCTAGATAGGTTCATATACTGTAGAATAATCATTGGCATGAAAAGTAGGCTCTTTAGTTCGTCACGGAACTTCTTGTTCTATTCTTCTTTGTTCGTTTGGGCCACCTATGGACCAAGGTGCTTGTGTTTCACCTGTTGTCTGCCACTTCTGGTGTTCTTTGTGGATTGTTTGGTGGCTGCTTCCGTGCTGAAATCTTGAGCCTTTCTATTGGCCCAGTATTCTTTCATTTTCTTGCTGAAATCGATCTTACATTCTTATATTTTGTCTATTATTATATTATTATTATTATTATTATTATTATTATTTTACTACCGTCCTATTGTTGCTATCATTTTCAACTATTGTTATTTATATTGTGAACGTTGTAATCAACGTATTTTATAATATTTATAGGCTAAAACAGTATTCCTCCTCCAAATTAATGTTTGCTGTGATACATTTAAGCAGTAAGCCCTAAAACTACTGTAGAATTGTAAACGAATGTTGATGTTCTGGATGTTTAAGCCCAGTTCATAAAACGATTGAGCTACTCTGATACTACACTAGAGAATCAAAGAGTTCCAAGTTATATTAGCCATGACTGGCATCGAAAAGAGAATTCAATTCTCTGTTTGTTACATTCCGAGCTGTTCCACAATATCTCTGTAACAGTTCTTCACGGTTTGAGTGATACCACTGATCAAAGGGAAGAGAGGGAATGGCCCATATCATTTCTATATCCATAGTCAAACACGAATGGAGTCCTGTTGCCTGTCTTTCTAGAAAGTTTGTTTGTTTGCGTCTTGCTGTCAGCCTTTATCTTCCTTAGGAAACACTATGTTTATGTAAAAACATCTGTAAATAACAAAGAATGACTGTTATCATGAAAGGATTTTAGGTTCTTGAAGGGGGAAAGAAGAGAAAATCTATTATCCCAAATTCCAAAAATAATAAACACGTAAAGAAGCAATTACTTACAATTTTAGAAATGATAGTTTGATGTTCTTTCATTCAGTCGGGGCCGACTCTCAGGCATTTCTTTCTGCTCGTGATTTGTCATCTTGATATCGGAATTTACAATGTCAGGCCAAAACATTCAGAGTCACCAAAAAATCGTACTGTATTGACATATCAGTCAGCCGTACACAACAGACCTGATCTGGTTCTTGTTGACTAATGCATAAGGCATGCTACTGACATATATATGGCAATCCCAAACAGTGGCAACATGCTAACAAGACATGTTGAAAAGCTGTCAAAATACTGAGTGCTTTCAGAACTGATCAGGAAGCAATGGCACAAGTTAGGACAGTTCCTATGATTATCTCCAGCACTGGCGTGATTCCGAACAACTTAAAGGAATATCTCACAGAATTGAAGTAAATCACAATATGCCTTTTTAAGTTCATTCAGAAGACAGTCATACTTTCAATGTGTCGCATAGTGACGGGGTGAGGAAGAGGAGTAATAATACTACAGAATGATGCCAGTCGCCGAGTGATTGAAGAATTTGCTCCTTATGTTGTACATCTGGGATTGTAAATTATTTCTTTTCAGCAAATATGTTGAGAATGCACAATGTCAGTAATTGAGGTCCGTATTGACTAACTATATATTAGAAAGAAAATAAAGGGATTCTGCCTTTTCAATACTTATATTGAACCTACTCACAGGTACATGTTTCGAAGGTAAAACTTCTTCTTCCTCAGCCTGTACATAAGATTACCAGATAAATTGAAAATGAAAATCCACAGCCTGCTTCCAGTCTCCGACCGGGTCAGGAATGGAATGAATGAAGCCCCCATCTAGCGGCGAGGATATGAACTGTGCCGGCTGCCGAGGCCTGACGCACACCAGATAAATTACCTTTGTTAATTTTATGTACAGGCTGAGGAAGAAGGAGTTTTACCTTCGAAACATGTACCTGTGAGTAGGTTCAATATAAGTATTGAAAAGGCAGAATCCCTTTATTTTCTTTCTAATATGTTGAGAATGTGTATGTGCATGTGCGAAATAAATAACAATAATAATAATAATAATAATGATAATAATAATTTTTAATTTAAACTCGCATGGCCTCGGGTGTCAGGGGCAAGCTTTGTTATTTGGCGCCCAGAGGGCAGCTTGAATGTCGAATTTTGTCGTTCCTTGTAACGCTATGAAACTCCTTGACACTACAGCGCTTTCTAGTAGATTATTGATGAACTTTGTGTTGGCAGAAAATCCCGAGATTATTTTTTCCATTATGAACACGGCCTACTGAATTCAAATGGGTTATTTAACATGCCAACAACGTGTGACATGCCTGCCGTGATTTTTGACGACTTACAAAAATCACCTACCACGGCCAGGAGTAAACCTGCAAGCTTGGGGTTGGTAGCCCGACACGACACCCACCGTGGCAAGCAATAATAATAATAAAATCCCGTCTACGCTGGCAACCCGCCAAGGGGATGACCAACTCAACCGGACCACTGATGTTTGGATCATCTGGGGTACAAAGAATTACCATTCTTACCGTCTGGTCTCCAGCTGGAAGAAGTGCTCCTATTCTTGCTTCTTGCACATTGGTGTGGGGACATGTCTTGCATGATTTGAACGACGTTTCCGGGATGGAATTCGATCGAACGTACTAGTAGCTGAAATTCGTTGACATTCCTCAGCTCTAATAAGTTATCTTTCGACTAACGTTTCCAGAAATCATCGGCATTTTTTTTTGTCTTGATCGTAACTCCCTAGCTAGATTCTGTTGGTAACGTGAAAAGTCCTTCTCCAATCAGGCGCGCATCAGAATATTCCCTTTGTATGACCAGTCTCGAGTTGATAGCGGCTTAAATACTGATCAAGGTATGTTTAACTGAACTTTGAATGCCCAAAAACGATTCGCAGACAACGTATGGTAGTGTTCGTCATCCTCATACAACCTATGCAATGGTGCCCTACTTTAAGACGATCTTGCTGTTGATAGTTATTCAATTTGCGACTAGGACCGTTTTGTTAAGACAATTTCGTGATGCAGTGGCTAGCGTTCTTGGCTGCCACTCTTAAGGTCCAGGTTCGAATCTCGGCTTTGTCAAAGAAATGTAACTCAGATCTAAGATCTAGAACAGCGTACACTCAGCATCATGAGGCAAATATGAGAAAATGTGAGTTTGATTCCCACCTCAGCCATCCCATAAATGGATTTCCAGGCAAATGCTAGGGTGGTTCCTAACTTAAGGTCACGGCCGCCTCCTTCGCAATCACAAAATTACAGACAGCACAACACAGGTTATCAGACAAATTCTACACATATCTAAGTACTCGGGGCTGAAATGCCTTTGATGTCCAAGTCCCTAAATCAGACACAATCACCATTGTGTTGATCAGAATGAAGGATGGTTACAGCCACTCAGGAGGCTTCTTTAGTAAGATTTAACGCAAGGTTGGATAATTGTTTTATTCCTCATCTTGATTGGGCTGATTTCGGAGTAATATTGTTTTAAATCCTATCGATATGTGGAGTCGAATTTGTGACCATTAGTATCATGTACGAGTGTATATATTACTCACGTACGGATTGGGGTTCTCTAAAGCAGCACGCATGAATTTTCCCCTACCATTTTCCCATGCAGAAATCCCTAAATAATTTGAATGTTTCCATCCGCCTCACTCGGAGTTTGATTGAGTGAGTTGAATGGATTCGTTTATAATTGAGACTTTGATAGTAATTACTTGTGGAAATTAATTTCAAAGCCAAGATTGAACCACCATCAAAGGCGTTCCTCGACACAGATCAAAATAAAGATAATGGCGCACAGGCCTCATGTATGAACAATATACTGCATATAGTATATTTCAGTAGAAGCAGCAGAGAAAGTAATATGCGGAGTATGCAGATTGTATTTACTCCGCAGAATATTATTACCTCCTAAATTAATCATAGCAGTCACGTAAGGATGTATGCAAATGTACACCAACTTCCCACACTCTATTTTCTGCTGTATTAAGCCTGTATGGTTTGAGACCATCTTCGTTGTAGTCACTGAATTACAGGCTAGACGTAACCTACAGTAGTACTGTAAGTTACTCATGAAGATTACTCACAATGATTTCCCAACGTGAGATACGTGACCAGTTAACACCTAGATACTAAGGCCTCTACTATTTTATGTAATCTTTTACGTTTGTTTTATCAGTAATTAATTTCCAATTACGATACCGAAAAGCGAAACTGGTCGATACAAATTTAAAATATTGAATAGCAGTACAAACTGAATTAATTTGTTTATAATAATGCAATTCCATTAAGTACTTTCGGTTATTACTATTAACAGTATATCCTAATAGATTATTTCAAAATTATTAATTATAATTAATGATGTCGCCTCCGTAGCGTAGCGGTCAGCGTGGTTAGCTGCCGCCCCAGAGGTCCTGGGTTCGATTCCCGGCTCTGCCACGACATTTGAAAGGTGGTATGAGGACTGGAATGGGGTCTACTCAGCCTCGGGTGGTTCAAATGAGTAGAGGGGGTTCGATTCCCACCTCAGCCATCCTCAAAGTGGTTTTCCTTGGTTTCCCACTTCGTCTTCGGGCAAATATCGGGATGGTGCCTCATGTAAGGCCACGGCTGCCTCCTTTCCTCTTCCTCGCCTATCCATCCTAACCTTCCACTCCCTTCCCTCATGAGGCCCCTGTTCGCTTTGCAGGTGAGGCCGCTTGGGCGAGGTGCTAATCCCATCTCACCAGTTGTATCCACTCTGATTAGATGTTCCCAGCTCTAGGACACTGCCTGAAAAATGGCGGTAGGGGTGATTTCCCTCACTGAGTCCGTGGGAGCCACCACCCTGGAGGGTAAACTCGATTTGTTTTAAATAGTGATAATTATTACATACGCTAATATGGAAATGAAATACACATCTAGATTTCAAATATAGGTATATTTGTAATTGCAAATGTTCACAATCTAATAGGTAACATCTTGGCTACAGTTTGGATTTTTTAGTTTTCCTTTTTTTCCAAGCGAATTGACCACATTGGATCGCGAAACAACTATAGGCCTATTTCTTTTTCCTTTCATTTGCCTGGAGTTTCCTCTATCTCCAATATTCGTTCATGCGGTCTCTGGCGTGTTTCCTTTGATCTTCTGCCCAAGTTCGTCCACTTCTCTTAGGTCTTCTTCATCTTGAAACCATTCCTGATTTTTCACTTTACTCTTAAATTCACTTCTTTCTAGCTTTTGAGACTCTGTGATGTTCAACTTTTCTAAATCTCTCCTAACTTCCTTAGTCCACGTTGAAGTGGTCTTCTTCTTCTTCCAGAGATAGTCTTTTTTTTTTTTGGCTAATCTATGTTGGTTCGGTTGGGGCCAGCAATCTAAGTTTTCCAGTGAACATTGACTCAACGACTTGTTCGTTTCTGAATGTTTTTTTTTTTTTTGTTTTTCCGAAATTTTTGTTTATTCTTATAATTATTATTTTTATTTAATTGTTTGTTTTATTAATTTTAGGTCTTTTCAAATTTAGGTGTCCATCTCTAAATTTTAAATTCAATTCCAAATTTGTATCCTTTAATCTTTGTTAAGAGGGGCAGATCACCTCGTAGTTCCGCCCCTTAAAACAACAATAACTAACTATGTTTATTCATTCTGAATAGATGTCCGAGTAATGTCAGCCTCCTCTTCCGCATAGTCTCTGAGATTCTTTCCACGTTCTGATTGACTTCTCTGTTGCTTCAGAGTTTCCGTCCGTCTTGAGTCTGAACTGCATCCATGATATTTCTTAGAATTCTCCTTTCCAAGACTTCTAGTTTTTCGAGGCTATAATTCGTCGAGAGGCATTCACTGGCAAAGAGACATTCCGTTTTTACGACAGTGTTATAATGTTAGTTTTCCTTTTATTGTTACGCAAGCTGATCAGTCAACTGAGTATCTCCTATAACGACCATACTAACTAAGATTGTTTCTCTTCTGTATACATCAAAATGGTAGGCATCTTACTCTCTTTAATATGACGAAAGCTCACTTGATGATGAACTTTTCTGGATCATGTTGTGCGCTAATAATGCTACAGAATTAGGGCTATGATTTTTTAAATCGTATGCCTTTTAGTGCCTGGAGTGTCGGAGGACATGTTCGGCTCACCAGAGTTTGCAGTTGCTTCTATGCGGACACCCATGGGGTGAGATACAAGTACCGTCGCGTGTGGAGTGTTGTCTGGGGGAGGAAAGTGTGAATGTAAGGACGAGGAATTGGAAGGTAGCGGCTGTGGCCTATAGTTAGGGACCAACCCCGGCATTTGTCTGGAAGGAAGATGGGAAACCACAGAAGACCATCTTCAAGGTTGCCGGCGGGGGGATTCAAACCTCCTCGCCTCCCGGATGTGAGCGACTGCCTGCAGCCACGCCGTAACCACCACAGCTAACTCACCCGGTAGAGCTGTGATAAGTTGATGGAATAGAAGGATTATGTTATCGATAACTAACGAATTAAAATGAACATAAATAAATTAATTAAATGGTAAATTACATAAATGTTGCTAGAATATAGGAGAGGCAAGTAGATGCCCCTGGGTTAAATAATCAGTAAAATGTGTCATATGTAACTGTCGTTAAATTACCCAATGCTCATATTTCAAACTGAAATTATTTAATTCCCAGTATTCCAAACATTAATATGTTATTGAAACGTCCAACTAGTTAACTGTAATAATGCATAAAATATATGCATGTGAAAGTTTACAATTTATTATACAATAAAGTTTTCATTTGGGATGAGCGGATATAGATATTACTGTTAAGTTGCATTCAGATATATGTTATTCATATACAGTATATTATGAAGAGGAAATATTACCATTAAATAACAGATTATTATTATTATTATTATTATTATTATTATTATTATACATTGCTTTGCCCATCTATGGAGTGCGAAAGAAATTATTTTGCTAATGATGTTTTTTTCTTCTCCCAAAATATATTCACCTGGGCACTGAAATCTGTACCGAATAATAATAATAATAATAATAATAATCATAATAATAATCATAATAATAATAATAATAATAATAATAATGGAAAAACTGGAGACCAAGGAAAGGAAGATATTGCGGAAAATCCTGGGTCCAGTCAAAGAACACGGCGAGTTCCGAAGACGCCACAAGCACGAGTTGTACACTCACGTAGAGAAAATAACTGACGTGATGAGGAAAAAGAGGATTTCTTTTTATGGACACACAACCCGAATGAAATCAACACGGCTATCTAATATAATTTTTGCATTTCTCCGTGAGAAATAGACAAATGGGGCCTGGTTCAGTGAAGTAGAGAAAGATCTGTTGGAGACTGGGATAACACGTGAAGATATCCAGGACCGTGGCCCACTTAGGGAAAAAACTTCAGAAACATTGGAGTTTTCAACATAAGCCGAAGCTCAAAACCGGAAAGGCGTGGACGACAGAGAGAAAGGCGCAACATCGATTGCAAATGAAGGAGTACTGGCCCAACATTAAAATGCAGAAAAAACAGCTGACATGACGTGGTCCTTAGTTGGCCGTAACGAAGGAATAATAATAATAATAATAATAATAATAATATTAATCCTGCAATCCAGGATAAAGTTGTGCCTACCAAAAAATATCTTAAATATATAGTTATGGCAAATACTCAGGATGATAAATGCCAAAGATGCCAACTAGAACCGGAAACGATTCAACATATCACTAGAGGCTGCCAAGGAATCTCCTGTTGATTACATGGAAAGACACAACCAAGTGGCCAATATAATGCACCTTCACCTTGCTGAAAAGCACTTATTATCTGAAAATACTTTGCCTTACTATCAGTATGTTCCTGAGGCCGTTTTGGAAAATCCTAGTCACTAGTTGTTATGGCACCGATCAGTTATTACTGATAAAACCATACCGGCCAGATATCGTTCTTGTGGACAAGGTGTAGAAGAGAACCTTCCTCATTGATATCGCAGTGCCTAATTCTCATAAACTGCAACAAACCTGCTGTGAGAAGATCACCAAATATCTGCCATTGGCTAAGGAAATACAGCAAATGTGGAGACAGGAAAGTGTAGTGGTTCTGCCCATAGTAATTTCTTCTATCGGCATTATCCGTAAGTCATTGGCTCGCAATCTTGAAATATTGGGAATACATCCTGGTCTACATATCACCATGCAGAAGGCCGACATCTTGGAGACCTGTTCCATTGTTCGCTCGTTTCTCAATGTGCCACCCTCAAGGAAGTTGTCATACCGTCTTGCAAACAAGCCGACGATATATTGATTCGTCCCACTTATGTGGTGAAATGAATGTGATGGCAATAATAATGATAATAATAATAATAATATTAATAATAATAATAATAATAATAATAGTCTAATAATAACAATAATAACGAATTACATTCGTTTGTACACCTGTTATTACCAATATCAGTATTAACAGGTGTACAAACGAATTTAATTAGTTATTGAAGTTGATACGCTAACATTAAGTATTTTATGTTCGACCCTGAAAACTGTATCATAATGATGGCCATTATAACACTATTTTTCATTATGAAACAGTTTCTCCCACCAATCAGAGCTCAAGAAACAGTTGTATGACCAATTAGGTGAGGATAGCAACGCACCTGCACTGAGTTCCAAGGCCTTCTAATTTAAATTTCACTGCCTGGCCTAGTGTCATAGTGGGGCAATCGAGGAGGCCATGGTCAAATACAAGGTACTCTGTGCGCCCCATGCGTTCTGTTCAGCACATAAAACTGGCGAAATTTCGACAAATATTTATGAATATATATGTTCGAACATAAAATATTTATAATAATTATCGTCGAACATAAACAGTCGTATGCAACTCGCCTATAATGGCAATAATTAAGACATATCGCCTATAATGGTAATTAAGACACTCGTACGGTATGTCTTAATTATTGCCATTATAGGCTCGTTGCATAATGTACTCTTCCAGTATGGTTAATGTTTTTGCCTCATATAATAGGCTAAATAATGCAATATTAAGTCATTACACCACAGTAATCAAACTTGAAGCACTATATGCCTCGGAAACCTTGGTCATTGGAGGAAGATCTTATTAAAGACGTAGAGAAACAACACAGGAAAATATTGAGAAAAATTCTCAGAATGAACAATGACAGGCTCTCAGCCTTGTTCTCCCATGAAAGTCAAGAACAACTGGCTTAGTGAAATATAAGTAGACCTTCAAGAAATTGGTATTATGGAGGAAATTATACAGGATCGACTCCAGTTCAGAACATTAATCAACAACCATAATTTATCTGAGAAAATTGAAGCCCTGAATATCATAACTGCACAAGTCCACTTTTTGACACTATATGAGTTATATATATCACTGAATTCGTCTCACTGAGCTCTACCTCATGATGAACAAATCAACACAAGTTTCGAACATTTAGCCTATGTTATGATGTTAGTTTCAAAACTACACAAGTGCAGGACTTGTGTTGTTAAGGAAGTCACCCGGCCATACAAGCCTACTGCGTAATTGAGCATCATAACAGCACAAGAGTGTAGCACTGCACGGAAATTGCCATATGGCGGGAAGCAAAGACCTTGGATATTATGGCGGGAACCAACACCAAGCAGAATATAGAATATAGATCAAACTCCATAACTACCAGCACAACATCAAGTGGTTTTCTAAGTGAAACTTTTCTTTTGAAAGGCAGTGTTAAAATAGGGCAGTTGAAACAGGCATATGAGACTGAACTCCGGATCAAAGTTCATAAAGCGAAAGATATCGGTAAATACATCTCTTCTATTCACCCTGAACATCGTCCTTACTTCCAAAATCTTATGAATAAATATGGGAAGGTTCAAAATGTTAATGTTGAAGAGTCAGGAAGTGAAGTCTGGGACTCAGATTAAAATGTGGATGTGTTTCACTGTAAGGTGTGACTGATGCCCAATCTGTTCTACTTTATTCAATAAAAAGTATTGCCATATTGTACTCTTTTGTTTTTATTGTGTAGTTTACTTGTTGTATGTACCAACTATCCACTCAATCCAATACTTTTATCACTGGAACCGAAAAATTATATTGATGAGTTTCATAATAACACAAGTCCACCATATTCATTAATTTATTACACAAAAAGTACAAATAATCGTTAAGTTTAGTCAATTGTGTGTAATTCGTAATTGGACATGGTTTCTACAGAAAAAAAAATTAAAGTGCTAAGCGCCCATTTCGAAAAGTTATGAAGTTTTTTTTAATTATCTCAGAAGTTACTAAATGGGACTTGTGCAGTTGTGAAACTCAGGGCTTCTATTACTACTAGGACCAAGAAATCATGGAAGGAAGAACGGAGGAGGATTTACAGTGCTCAGATGAAGAGATTTTGGGAGAAGAAAAAAAAACCATCATTAGCAAAATAAGTTCTGTCGCACTCCACAGATGGACACAACGATGTAAAATAATAATAATAATAATAATAATAATAATAATAATAATAATAATAATAATAATAATAATAATAATAATTATTATTATTATTTTAAAGATCTCCCTGCATTGACAAGAATATTTCATGGAAATACGAAGGCGGATCAAAAAGTTAGTTGCACTTTTGCGCTGCAGCAGCGCGCTGTGTGTCGCAAGCGTGGGCACAGCGGAGAAAGGGACAGACACTGCCCACACATCTGTTAGGCAGGTCGCTGTGGTGTCTCGTCTTGTATGGTGTGAATAGCGGCCAAAAGCAATGGCGCGTCGACTGGACGTTCACTCCAAATATGAGGTGCGTGCGACAATCCGATTCCTATGGGCCAAAAGGAAGAATTGCACGGACATTCATCGTGAAATTAGTGCTGTGTATGGGGAGGGGGCCATTTCCCGGCAAGAGATCGTAAAGTGGTGTCAGCAATTCGAAGCCGGACGCACGGACGAATATCGCGAGGGCAGGCCCGCAACGTCCAGGACCCGTGCAAATGACAACAGTGTGAATGCGATCATTAAACAGAACGGTGGTCGACATTCCCAGACCGATGAGGAGGTGAAGGCCGCTGTCTCCGTGTGGTTGCAGAACGCTGGAGGAACTTTCTATGCATCCGGCATCGACAAGTTGGTTGTGCGTTCGCAGAAATGTTTGGAGTCTCTTGGAAACTATGTGAGAAAGTGACGTTACATTGTATGTCGTTATAGGCGTGTTGCTGTTGTATAGGTGGTGCAATAAATGGCCATAACTGGGTAGTGCAACTTATTTTTTGATCTGCCCTCGTAGCTCTTTTCAGAGCTATCATACAAGAAACATTGGACCTTCCATCCGTGTCTTCCAGCTTAATGTAAAAGGCATCAGCAGAGCAAAATGTGACTATCCAAAGTCCTCATAGATAATAACATAGATGTTGTAGCTGTGCAGAAAACTCATACAGCCAATTAAGAAGAATTTCGGAATAGGGGTCGCATAAATGGTTAATAATAATAATAATAATAATAATAATAATAATAATAATAATAATAATAATAATAATAATAATAATAATGTCAGGGATTGAACGTTCGTTTGTAGTCTACTGCTTTGTCTTTAGGGATGTCAGAATGCCAGAATATCCCACTGTAACTTGAACGTGTCAGGAAATTTACTGACTCGAGGTTGTCGCATTTATACAACCTAAAATGCCATTGTAATGCTTTGGTGGCGTAGTCGGCAGCATGCTGAACTGCTATGCCCAAGATCGTGGGCTCAAACCCAGCCAAAGTCGTCGGATTTTTAAGAGCGTTAAAATCCTTCAGTAGGCTATGCCTTTCTTCGGAGGGGAAGTAATGCCGGCCGGCCCATATAGATTTATGGCACGTAAAAGAACCTACCACTACAATTGGTAGTGTGTAGCCAAATATGTACTGTAGGTTATATTTGGTTGGTTAGAAACCCTCTATCATGTTCCAACATTCGTCACTAGATGTCAGTGGCATCTGGTAGCCAAAGTTGGAACTACTTGAAATTGAACTTGCTGGCAGCCCCAGCGCGTTGAATTAAAATACCCTGCTATGGCCATTGGCTGCAAATCATATATCAAATGCTATTGTACTGAGCTGGAATCCAACTTGCAATCTTGTGGTTTAAAGGCCTGCGCCACTCAGTATCATTTAGTGCACGTCCTCCAAGCTCTGTGCAACAAACAGGAAAATGTATAAAAAAGATTTCGAGAGTTCATGGGGAATTTCAATTATCTGTTTCCACATGACAGCTCAAAAGTGACTTGTCTCCAAGCGGGTTCAGGAGATGAAACATCTCTCATTGGCATTGCAAGGACATTGTTTGCATTTTCCCACAATCTACGTGCTGTACCTGGCGGGATATGTAATACACACATGCATGCATAAAACTGGTAACACATTTCATCTAGTCTTTTGCGCTTGAAAAATCCTTTTAGGGGAAATCTTGCTCTCAGTGGAATTTTCTGGAACAGCGAAGATATAGCCTATGCTTGGTAGGGAGATAAGGAACATGCCGTAGCTTTGAACGAGCGAAAATGATGCCACTTCCTTTGTAAGATAAGTTCGTACTCAGTGCACCTTACGATTTTAGGTTTTCCAGTATTTAGTAAATATTTATTACAATCCCAACAGTACGAAGATATTATTGTTATTTGAATTGCGTTTCAGTCGGCCAACACGATTGTCCCCAAGTGTCATTTCTTGTACATTAAAATATTACATGAGATTAATAAAGTCACCATAATATCATATTTTCAGGATTAGGGAATAACATCCTCTTCAATTGGGTACTATCGTGTTGACCGACTGAAAAGTATTTCAAATATCGTTTACAAAGGCACCAGTTAAAAATGCCTTCCGAAAATATTATTATTAATATTATTATTACATTACATAATGCGAACCGACCAAAACTAAGGACCACGCAAATATCATTTCATTTCCTTCTCATAGTTCTTTCTTCCTTTCTCTTCCTCCACACTTCCGTCATTCATTCAGAGTGTTGCACCTTTCTCTCTGCTGTCCACCTTCCTCCCCTGCGTTCCTTCTTTTCTCCCACAAGAACCTTTATGTTGGAACGAATTTCCCTGAACTGAGCTCTGTCTCGACAGTCGTCATCTGTAGTTCCTAGCCTCCGGAGTTCTTCCCTCATCTGCTTGGTGTAACCCCCTTGGCCCTTCAGATTGTATATTTTATTAAATATTTGTTTATTTAATCTTGTTGGATCCATTCTAACCATATGTCCATAGAAACGTAAACGTCTTCTCCTAATTGTTGTTTCCAGGTCTTCTTGTATGATCTTAATCTGTAGGTTCCCTGTACCACTTTTGGGCCGTAAATCCTCCGCAATATCCTCCTTTCAATCTTCAGAAGCTTTTCCAGGTTCATCAAATTTGCCGTATCCACACCATATAAGATCACCGGTTTTACCACAGCATTGTAGTGTTGTAGTTTGGCATTAAGGGCGAGGTTCTTTTTGTTGTATATGCTGTATTTTTAGTGGAGAAGTCGAGTTTTTCTAGTTTAAGTCTTCTGTTTTCCATCGACTCTTTGTCCAGTCCATTGTTGCTAATGATCTCTCCGAGGTATTTAAACTGTTTCGTGACCTTTACCTTCCCATATTTCGTCTTAACTCTTTTCTTCGTGTAGTTCTTGTTGGTGCTCATCATCGCTGTTTTTGGAAAAGAGATTTGTAAACCTGTTTTCCCAGCGATTTCTTTTAGTTCATTTAGCTGTATTATTATTTATTTATTTATTTATTTATTTCACACGTTACAGGCCTATTAGACCACGCGAATCAATCATGATTATTTGTTCTTCCTGTCTTTCCAGAACTATTTCATTCGTGCACTAAAGGCCCTCTTCCTTTTTTCGGTCCACTTTGGTCTTTGGGTTGTTTTCTCTGACATTACTTTCCACTTGTATAGGCTACCTTGTGTCGAAAGAAGCTTTTGTCTATGATGTCTTCTGGGTCGACCTGTGCTTTTTCCAGATCAAGTTTGACTAGCATCATCCAGGGTGTAGTAGTCTTGAGCCACTGTATGTATCTAAGAATTTTGTTGGTGAGTCTGTTGATGTGGCCGTAAAATTTTAGTCGCCTCTTTCTGATGTCTGCTGCGAGGTTGGACAATTTGTCTGTGGTGTCTCTGAGTGAAGCCTTCATATGTGTGCTTTGGTCCAATAATTTTCCTTATTATTTTTAGCCTACTTTTCACATTTTGCAAAAATGAGGAAAAAGTAGACTTATGAGATCGGGCAAATGTGTGTCTGTCTGTCTATCCTTCTGTCTGTCTGTCTATCTGTCTGGCTGTGTGTGTGCCCCCCCTATCAACTCATAAACGGCTGCAGCAATCGAAACAAAATTTGGTAGGAGTAAAGATCTATACCTGAATATCTCACGGCTATATTTGAAAATGATCTCAGTGCTACCAAATGCTGAAAAATCGCAATTGAAATTTGAGCTCCATGTTGGATATCTTGGAAGGTATGAATGGGAGCTATTTCAAAATTGGCACACGTATAGATAATAACATTGCAGTTTAATTTCCAGGAGGCCATACATGGCAGTGTTGCTAAAATGATTCTAAGCCTGCTGATAGGTCCAAATTTTAAATGCATATAATTTCTACACTATCAATTGGATTTCAACCAAATTGTGTATGTGCTATGTGTACATAAACAGATATGACTGTGTGAATTCTTAAGAGCCACCAGGGCTGCCAACTGTTGATAAATGCTCTCAGTTTTTTTAAAATCTAAATGCCCATATATCACAAAGTATGCAAGCCGACAGCGTCAAACTATGCACACGTATAGTACCTGACATTCAATATTAATTTGGAGTAACTTATATACGTCAGTGCTACCAACATGATTCTAAGCCTGCTGAGAGGTCCAACTTTAAATACATGTAACTTCTATACTATCATTTGGATTTCAACCAAATTTCGTGTGTGCTATGTGTAACATAACAGATATGACTATGCGTATTCTTAAGAGAAATCAGGGCTCCCAACTGTAAATAAATTATGTTTATATGTTTTACCCTAATATCAATATCAGAAAGTATGCAAGCCAACAGCTCTAAACTTTGCGCACGTATAGTACCTGACATTCTAGATTAATTGGACTAACTAATATACGTCAGTGCTGCCAACATGATTCTAAACCTGCTGATAGGTCCAATTTTAAAAAGCATGTAACTTCTATACTAACTAATGGATTTCATTCAAAATTGACACATTAATAGATCATATTATTTCAGATTATTTCTGACCAATACATGTATGTCATTGCTGCTAACATTATTTTACGCGCGCTGTTAGATCCGATGTTTAACTGCATGTAAAGTCCATGCTATCCATTGCACTTCAACCAAATTTTGTATTCTGTACCTTAAGAGATGGAACTAAGAATATATTCAGTCACCAGGGCTGCCAACTGTAGTTCTCTATTAGGCTACATTATGCCAGGTATACAGAATTTCGAACAAATTATAAATTTCGATATTACCAACCTAATTTCGTCATTATTCTAGATAGATCCATACAGATTAATCATTGGCATGAATCTTAAATTTTAAGAAAAGTAGGCTCTTTAGTTCGTCACGGAACTTCTTGTTCTTTTTTCTGTGAGGATTTTTTCCAAGTCGCCCTTAGTGTGCAACGTCAATGTCTCACTGGCATAAAACACCTCAGGTTTAATAACCTTGTTGTAATGACGAAGTTTGGTGGATGTGGACAAACATTATTATTATTATTATTATTATTATTATTATTATTATTATTATACACATTCATAAATTCCTGATTTTTCAATGGTACAATGATTCAAAATATGGACTAATGTCAAGCACTTAATGACAATAATAATAATAATATTAGGTTACACCAAGCAGACTCTTAAATGGAGGTTTCAATGGAATGCGATCGCAACTGATATATGATGATAATTGTTGTTTTAAGGGGCCAAACATCTAGGTTATCGGTCCTAATGGTCTGGGTAATAGCGAAAATGACAATGAAATGGAAACCAGAACGAAAATTAAATGAGACGGAAAATACTTACAAAATGCAAATGAGATTAAAATACGTACACAATGCACTTGAAATTGAAAATAGACAATGCAATTCAGATTAAAAAACTCCCATTTCAGATCCAAAATACTCACAAAGTGCAATTGAAATTGAAAATGCTTACAAAATGCAATTGAAATTGAAAATGCTTACAAAATGTACGGTAGATTCAAACTACTCATTTGGATTGACCATTCGTACACAATGCACTTGAAATTGAAAATAGACAATGCAATTCAGATTAAAAAACTCCCATTTCAGATCCAAAATACTCACTAAGTGCAATTGAAATTGAAAATGCTTACAAAAAGCAATTGAAATTGAAAATGCTTCCAAAATTAACGGTGGATACAAACTTCTCATTTGGATTGACAATACTTACAAAATGCAATTTAGGTTGAAAATACTTACAAACTGCAATTGAAATTCAAAATACTCACTAAAGTCCCAGACCCTATATTGAAAGACTTACTAAAAAGCAATTTAGATTGTCAATCTTTACAACATGCAATTGAGGTTGAAAACACTCGCAAAATGCAATTTAGATCGAAAAAAATTACAAAATTCAACTCAGATTGAAAATACCTACACAATGGAGTGTAGACGAGATAAAAAAAAAAGCTAAAAGGAATGCAGATACACGCGGAGGCAATTAACGAAAACAGAGCGGGAATCTTAAAGAGAAAAGGAAATATAATGGAAAGAAAACAAGAGGTCTGACCCCTCGAAGAAGGAGGGATCAGGAAAGACGAGAAGGGCCAATTAAGGCGGAAAAGTGAAAGACTCCCTAGGCCTCAGATATCCTAATACTGTCGGAGTCGGAAAAGAACAAGAGTTGACCAAGGGAGGTCGACAGGAAAGAAGACGGAGAGGAGCTCGGTACAAGTGCAGTAAGTGGAAGCAATGCCGGACTCAGCTGGGGCCCCGTGGTCGCCAACCCACGTCCCACTGGATGTGAGCCCCTGGGGGAGCAACTGATATGGACGAAACGTTTTTCAAACTATGGTCCACATTCTTGAACCCTTCTGGCAGAAAAATAATGAACCATTGCATTGTACAATGAGGAAAAAGTAGACTATGAGATCGGGCAAATGTGTGTCTGTCTGTCTGTCCTTCTGTCTGTCTGTCTGTCTTGTCTGGCTGGCTGTGTGTGTGTCCCCCCTCTATCAACTCCTAAACGGCTGCAGCAATCGAAACAAAATTTGGTATGAGTAAAGATCTATACCTAAATATCTCACGGCCATATTTGAAAATGATGTCAGTGCTACCAACTGCTGAGAAATCGCAATTGAAATTTGAGCTCCATGTTGGATATCCTGGAAGGTATAAATGGGAGCTATTTCAAAATTGGCACACGTATAGATAATAATATTGCAGTTTAATTTCCAGGAGGCCATACATGGCAGTGTTGACAAAATGATTAAAAGCCTGCTGACAAGTCCACATTTTAAATGCAAGTAACTTCTACACTATCAATTAGATTTCAACCAAATTTCGTATGTGCTATGTGTACATAAACTGATATGACTGAGCGTATTCTTAAGAGCCACCAGGGCTGCCAACTGTTAATAAATGCTCCCAATTTATTTCATCCAAATACTAATATATCAGAAAGTATGCAAGCCGACAGCTTTAAACTATGCACACGTATAGTACCTGACATTCTATATTAATTTGGAGTAACTTATATACGTCAGTGCTACCAACATGATTCTAAGCCTGCTGAGAGGTCCAACTTAAATACATGTAACTTCTATACTATCATTTGGATTTCGACCAAATTTCGTGTGTGCTATGTGTACCATAACAGATATGACTATGCCGATTCTTAAGAGTAACCAGGGCTGCCAACTGTTAATAAATACAGTCTCCATTTTTGTTACCCTAATATCAATATATCAGAAAGTATGCAAGCCAATAGCTCTAAACTTTGCACACGTATAGTACTTGGCGTTCTAGATTAATTTGGAGTAACTAACATACGTCAGTGTTGCCAAATTGATTCTAAGCCTGCTGATAGGTCCAATTTTAAAATGCATGTAACTTCTATACTAACTAATGGATTTCATTCAAAATTGGCACAACAATAGATCATATTATTTCAGATTATTTCTGACCAATACATGTATGACATTGTTGCCAACATGATTTTACGCGCGCTGTTAAATCCAATGTTTAACTGCATGTAACGTCCATGCTATCCATTGGAATTCAACCAAATGTTGTATTCTGTACCCTAAGAGATGGAACTAAGAATATATTCAGTCACCAGGGCTGCCAACTTTAGTGCTCTATTAGGATGCATTATGCCAAGTATACAGTATTTCGAACTAATTAGAAATTTCGATATTATCAACTTAATTTCGTCATTATTCTAGATAGATCCATATAGATTAATCATTGATATGAATCTTAAATTTTAAGAAAAGTAGGCTCTTTAGTTCGTCACAGAACTTCTTGTTTTTTGTACATTTGAGCAGCTTACGGTTATACAGTATATGCATGCACATTTTTAGGATTTTAAAAATCATTTATTGACCGTTTTCAATACATTTATTACATCTGATATTAAAAGTCACGCTAGTGAGGTTGCCTCCATGGCAATTGCAACTGAACCGAGACGAAGAGAGTGCCCTGCGCCACGCACCATAAAGGAGACTATGTGCAGCTGTGTCTCCAATATCCCAGACGCTTCATTCAATTTGCTCTTATCACCCTGCCCTGCCATGCCCGGCATTGTCTTTGCTTCCGGACTGGCTTCCTTATCTGCTACCTAGAGAGCTTCACAACACTGCACTTATCAGAGAACAGGCATCGCTCTAAATGGGAGCACGTCAATTGGATCACAAGCGTGGGAAACTTACAAATGTGTGTTTACACGTTCTAATTTGTGCGGGATGTGAGCAAATAGAGTAAGTGTATTATACAGGACATCAGTATGTGTGTGTGAGTGTGTCAAAGCGTACGAAAATTATCCAGCACTTCATCTATGGGGGTTAAACTATTAAGGTTATTATCAAGGCTAGGATTTCAAAATATATAGCCTACATATAATAGCAACCCGCCCCGGCTTCGCCCGGGAACAGTTATGAATGCATTACGTTTTTAGGGGGCTGCGTGGCGCAGTCGGTAGAGGCTCTGAGCTTCTAACTGAAAGGGAGTGGGTTTGATCCCCACCCAGGTAGTGGATTTTAGAAACAAAACCACCACTTTCGGAAACGCAAATAGCCCTGGGGTTCACTCAGCCTAAACCAGAAATGAGTACCAGGGTAATTCCTGGGAGCAAAGACGGCCGGGCGTGGAGCTGACAACTCCATCCCATCTAGTGCCGATGTCACAAAAAGTGGAAGCCTCCACCTTCCACTACTCCTAGGGCCTCCATGGTCTGTACGGAGTTGGCTTTGCTTTGCTTATTCTTTTCGATGTCAATGAACTATTACCTAAATCAGTTTTACGTCTCGGCATGATGGGTTAAAAAAACTGACTGGAGACTATTATTTATATTGTCATGGAGATGCATGTGCAACGCATTTTTATCAGACGTAATTTAGGAATGGCGAGGTGCATGAAAGACAAATTCCCTTCCGTCCAATATAAAAACACTTATAGTGGGTGATGTATCGAAGATAGAGATATGCTCTCGCGGACTATTTTGTAGAAGTTTTCATGCTGAACAATTCTTACACTCATAGTAAATTGCTATTCTTAACGGTTTGCCCAGCGTAAGCTTAAAAAGCGCACGGTCGCCAGGTTTGTTTTTTCGACTTTTTCACTGACATCGTTACTGCTTGGCTTCCTTTGATCATAAATAAATTATTTTTTTCAGAAAACTTCCTCGAGATATCCTTTACAGAATGGTGAAAACCGCATAAAAATCCATCCAGTGTTCCTCGAGATTACCCGTGACATCCAAGAATCGGGCACTTGGTTTTATACTAAATAGAGATATATGTGAATATATTTTGCAAAATATAGAACGTAAAATGAATTTAACCACTAATCACTACATTTTGTTTCTTTAGAGCATACAAAACTACATTAACAAGTATTTCCGTGAAGGACTAAACAGCCTATTTTCATATACCCTACTTATGTTAAATGCCTCTATCAACATGTAATACATTCGTTGATATTGAGAACCGTCTAAATATTTCGGATGATCACCATGTTGGATTTTTATATATGTAGGCCATAGAGTTATGTACTATTACATGAAGATTATTGCGTAGGTGTATTATTCAAACTTAAATCGCATGCTTTTAATATTTCGCAGAGCCGCCATCTTGTGGTTATGAAAACAACTGAAATAAATTTGATGTCATCGGATTAAAACTTGTATAATCATTTACCATACCAAGTTTCACTGCGCTCGGATGGTTAAATCGCGAGAAACATCCACTTAAATATTTAAATTTCTCGTCGCCACCATGTAATATTTGTGCTTATCAGGTTATTGAAACTCCCATAGGTAAACTTATGTCAATAGCCTTTATCAACATACAAAATTTCTGTTTGCTATCATATATTAACAGATATTGAGAACCATCTAAGTATTTCGGATGGTCGCCATGTTGGATTTTTATAGATGACGATTATTGTGTAGGTTTATTATTCAAACGTTGACTTTGATCGCAATATTGAACCCGAGGGGGTTATGCTGACTGATATCGAACGTGGATCTCAGAAACTGTGATCTCAGTATAAAGGTTCCACCAGGGAACGAACCCGAGGTCTGTTGAGGGAGTTTCAGTGTAAAAACCCCTAGAGAAAAGTGTATATTTAATCACTGGTGTGATTTCAGTTGATAATGACATTATTTATTAAAATAATGCAGGGAAAAGGAGCAGAATACAGCATTATTAGACTACTTGGAGTAGGCTATGCTGGGCTCGGAGCACAGAAAGTGCAGAGTTTGACGTTTTACTAATTGGCCCAGAATTGTGGGAGGTGCCCCTTGGAGCCACGTCAATCTTGCTGACCTCGTTATGTCGTCTGGAAGAGGTTGGGGGGCTTGAATAATGACCCAGTTTTTCCCCGACTGAGAATAGGACGAAGAAGAGTGGGGAGAGATCCCTAGGAAAATCATTGATTACTCGTGATTGGAGTAACGCAATGACATGAGAGTTGCACACAGGTGAATCTTTAGCCAGGAGGCTAATTTTAGAGCCTTTAATCTGTGAAATTGACGCATATTTAATGAAGTGCGGAAGAACATAGACTATGGTTGTTCGCGGCTGGGTTTGACGAGGTCGCCAGGGATTCCCAGTGAAACAGCGTCCCCACGATATGGAGAAAGGAATTAATATTAATTAATTGGCCGAGTGATCCTTCAGCACGCAGACAGTTCCGGGATCAGTGAAGAAAAAGGAACCCGATGAGCATGGTTTCGAGATCAGAATCATGCTGGGAGAGGAGTCGAGATAGCGCGGGAAAATATAGCTCTACTTTTTGTGTGAATCCAATATAAGGGGGTCGACCCTTGGCAGAGCACGCAGTTGGACCCAGTTTGTCACAGAGAGTCGCAGACAGTCGTCGCTACACAGTTTTTGTCAGACAGTCAGAACACAGTTGTCAAGCAGTTGTTGAGGCGGAACGTATGGCGGTCTGGCTCATGAAAGGACGCTCAAACAAAGACTTGTACATTTGAGTGAACCATTATATTCACCGCACATCGTAATGCACCAAGTGAGAAGATAATAATGCATTTTTTTACTATTGGACTTCAACTTGGGAAGCCGTGCAGTGAAACATTTAGTAAGCTTTTATTAAATACAGTCGTGCTGCATGTGTAGTCAGCAGTACGAACAATAGTGTGTTCACTTAGGAAGCAACGTGTGAGATAAGTTGCAGAACTATTGTAAATAATAATCTGTGTAAAGTTATGTACTGTGTTAAGCGCAATGTATAAAATATTGACTGATCATACATGTCTAATTACGCTGGAATGCGCTGGGAGAAACTTTACGAAGCATTTGGTAATGTCTTAAGAATACCAAATAGTAACGCTCAGGACGGAAGTTAGCATATTTATGCAAATCAGGAAGCTTACCGTAGGAGTATGGATAAACTGTTGGTGAATTCCGAGGGCAGTTGAACCAGACTTTCAATCAGGAGTTGGTAGGAGCACGGAAGTTGCCGTCGACACCTGCAATTTTGATATCTTTGCTAGGGAATTTCAACCAATGAAAAGTGTACAGAGTGACGTGTGTTATGTATAAATCATATGTGAAATATCTTTTAAATTAACGGTTTAATAAGTGTTATAAAGTGTCATGTGTTTTGGAAGCAATAGCTTCTTTATAGAAATGCAAAGTGTCGTGTGGTTAACGGAAGATATGTATCATAAAATGTGTGTATTCAAGATGCAAATGTCGCACTAAATCTGCATATGGCAGGCGACCCGGAAGGATATGAGTGGTTGGAGCCACCATGATGAGCCTTGATAAATGTGAGTACCCCACAAATTATGTTTAAGTAGAAGTATAGGCCACTGCATGTAATGTGATTTCAGAGTTATAAAGATGCCAGTAAGAATCAGATTAGGAGATAGACCCTCCAAGTTTAATCATTATTGTGTTGATTTTAATAGATTTGAGATGTTATTTTGCATCAATGAGTGGATTAATCGTTACCATTATTATTAAAAATGGCAAATCAGTTATGTAAATGAAACGAACACGGTTGTTCGAGTTTTAAGATGATTAGTTGTGTCGGATTTTGGTAATTTATGTCAGTGAGAATAATAATAATAATAATAAAAATAAAAATAAAAGTATGAATGAATGCATCAGGAAAAATGTTGTAAGCAAGAAATATTTACACTAAAGGGCAAGACTTATCGATCTATGCAGTAAGATTACCCAGTAAGATTACGTTACGGGATTAAGAAAGGAGTTTTATATCAGAATATATTGCATTAATGGGAATATAATTATGCCAGGAAATGGAAGAGCTTTTTCGTGAATTGAATTTGCAGCTTATGTAAAAGCTTATAGAGTAATCGATAGATTTCTCTTAATAATTATAGGACGAAGATCATAGCATTAGGTAAGGGACCAGGTAATCTATTCTTCGTATGAAATCTCGTATGCCGTGGGCATAATTGGAGATGTGCTTTGTACCAGAGTGTATTTAGTGAATTGGACCCTAACTCTGATGATGGATATGGAATGTTCCGGGTTTGAATCCCGTGATAGGTGAGAGGAAAACGATGGACATCTCTGCACTCTATCTGATCGCCCGAGAACTTATTATTGAGTGATTCGGCTCGTTGAAGCGAATCGTATTACGGCAGCTTGTTATGACTGACCGCAGCATTTATTAAAGATACCGGTTACCTACTAGGCCAATGTTTTATGAATCTCGTGCCTTCATGTTGAATTGGGCCTATTTGGTGCCAATTATTATTATCCTCAGGGTAGGAGTAAATGTTGAGCTCATCCAGTACCTGTTTGCATAATATTCAGTTTAAATCCATTGGGATATGTGTGTCACTAGGACCACGGTATTTGTCTGTTAAAATCTTATACTGCTTAGGGGAGGTAAGACATATGGCATGAAACGAGGGTCGAGGCACTGTAGGACCTCACTCCACTGCTATTGTGTACAGGCCGCTTGGAAGAGGGTCGGGACGGTCAAGCGAACCGTGAAAGAAAGTTTGAAAAGAACAGATTTTAGACCCTGTTAATGACATAAGATGAAACATTGTTATATTGAGTAATGAAGTCATGTGGTTGGAGAACACATTGATAATTATAGATCATCCTGATGGTTCATAATTTTAGCAATCTAACGAATGGTTAGACGTTGCATTTGTACTGTCACTGACATCTTTTTCAGAAGTTGGCTACTGGATGCCACAGGCTACGCGCGCAAGGGTAGTTTAATTGTACCATCCGACACAGCAATAATTAACGTTTTTAAGATGAAATCACAGACGGCATGCAGTGGAACTATATAAATAGAGGAAGTATAGGGGTAGCTTACATAATTATGGAGTTGCATGTAGACTGCTGTGCAACACCAGAATAGGCTAATGCATGTAAAGCATTTGGTGGGGAGAGAAAGATCAAAACACACACACGATACACATTATTGTCAAATTAAGACAAGGTTTAAGGAATAAATAATTTTGTAGAATTAATGAAGTCACATTGGATGACAGAAGAATTAAAGTACAGTTTGTTTCTGAAGTTGTATGTGCATCAGCGCACTAGCGTATATTGTAAAGTTGATATAAGGGTAAAGGTTTGTGTTATGATATGATTTTATTATGATTATATTATGTTCATATTAGTGGATTGTGGAAGTAAATTTTGTTTGATTTTGTTTTATGTTTGTGGGGATTGTTTTGTTTGTTTGATGCCATGAATTTTATTACTGAATTAAAGTTTTAGAATAGAGTTGTGCCTTATCATTGTAGAGTTGATACCTTTTAGCCTCAAATCCAAAATATGCAACTGCTCAATGGGGAGACGGTACACGCCCGAGTCCTGACGCTAGCTGGAGGCGGAAGCATATTTTCCATCGAGATTACTCACATGGGTACAATATTAGGACACAAGAAATAAAATTTTAATTTTAAAATTTCGCACAGCCGCCATCTTGAGTTTTGTAAACTATTGAACTAAATTAGATGTCAGTGCATTGCAATGTGTATAAACATTTTCTGTTCCATGTTTCAGTGCGCTCGGATGGTTAAATCGCGAGAAAAGTTTTTTTAAATGTTTCAACTTCGCTTGGCCACCATGTTAGTTTTGTAATTAACAAGTTTTTGAAAGTTACATAGATCAACTTTTAGTATCACCCTTTTATCACCTTACAACATTTCTGGGTGATAGCAGTAGCCTAATAGTTTCGGAGATACAGAATGCCGGTGAAATATTTCGCACAGCCGCCATGTTGGATTGGTGAGATGTAATAAAATTTGAAGGACACGGTCGGGGTCGGAAAAAATAGTACTATGTCCTTACCGAGTTTCATTAAAATTGCTCACGCCGTTTAGATTTTATCAGGGGGAGACACACACACATACACACGCGGAGCGGACAAAAGGTGATCTCATAAGGCTATTTTTTCATAAATGAAAATAGGCTACAAATACTGGATTTATAAATAAAATTATTCAATTTTGTTCAGTTCACTTACTATTTGTTATTCATTCATTGATTATTTCTGCTACCATAACAGCATGCCACAAAATGTTTCAAATTTTCAAATTTACAAGTTCTCAAAACTCAGCATCTTTTCTAGGTTTATGCCATGTCTAGTGTGAGGTTTCACCTAGGAACTCCAAGCTGGCTCATCAGCGGGCTCTTGGTGCTCCCCGCCCGGACCCCCACAGGAGTAGCAAACTGTGCACTACCTCCCTTTTTATAAAGCGCTCCTGCGCTTCTTGACTGGGAGAGCTAAAAGCTCAAGACTTTCACCTCCCTATAAAGGCTTCCAAAAAGATGGTATATTTGCTTTCCGGGCACGGACATCAAGAGCCCGCTGTTGAGCCAGCTTGCTGATCCTAGGTGAAACCGCACACTCGACACGGCAAAAACCTATAAAAAATGCTGAGTTTTAATTCCTTGGCCGTCCACCCTTCCATTCCATACAACAGTATGGGAGATACATTTCCCCTGACCATTCGCTCTTTAAGATCTAGACTATGACTGCGCTTACTAAGGAGCTTTTTCATTTTAATGAAAGTTGTAGTTCATTTCTTGCCTTGATCTTTTGACTGAGTGGCCAGTGTTCAATCGGATTGCACCTAAGGTTAAAGTGTCAAGGACGCTCGATCTCATTGGTGTCAAGCATGAATTTGGCTTCGGTGGCGTAGTTGGTAGCATGCTGAACTGCTGTGCCCAAGATAGCGGGTTCAAACCATGGCGAAGTCGTCGGATTATTTTAAGAGCGTTAAAATCCTTCAGTATGCCTTCCTTCGGTGGGGAAGTAACCTCTTTAGACCTGGGGTACACATATGTGCACCTTCGGTTTTTAATTTTTGACAGTGTAGGGATTGGATTTATCTGCACTTTGACCTCACATACACGTTTGTGTGCTATTGACTTCTTAAAATCTAAGCTGGATTGCAGCAGTGGGCTGATGAAGCTTATGTTACAGACAATGAAAGTTGCGTTATGGACAAGATGGCGGCAAGAAGGACCTGCCATATTGGTAAGTCCGTATTTAATTAGTATTAAGCATATTATTAGCCAGAATAAATTTTATAAACTTAACTACATGCCTAATTATCATGTTGATTTTATAATATCCTTGAATATTTGTTGAAATGTGCATTATTTGACCAAAAATAATGAGGTACACATATGTGCACCTCAGGTTCATATCAATATAAAATGTCTGTAATTCCACTATTTATTCTTACGGATTCTATCTTAGATGATGGTGATATAAGTGCTCTTCTAAACAATAGTGACTAAGAATTCTCAGAATCTATTGATGATGAATACATATGTGAGTCCCTGGAGGTACCAGATGATGAAGATGAAGTTCCATCAAAACCTGAAATAGATGATCCAGACAGAAATGGCACGACAAACTCGCTGGAATCTAGTGTTACAACGTCTTGTAGGGAATTGCCATGGGTTTCTAAAGAGTAAGTTTTCAGGTTATTTGTTTTCATAATTATTGCATTGTTGAAGTTAACTCATATTTTCACATCTACAATACCAAAAGTCAAATTATGAAAAAATCTATTGGTTATTCCTCCATCATAGGTTTATTAGCTCTACAGTACCGAAATGTCTGCTGACTCAAATGCAGTCTTCCCAAATTATATTAGGGCAATGATTAATTTGATAATAACCATTCATTTTGCTATACTGTAATAACATATGCAATATTGTTTCAGAATGGCACCACGTGGAGTGGCTACAGATGAGGTACTGCTTGCAGATTCAGACTATTCAAAGGGGAAGCTCTATTCAATGTTAGAGTACTAGAATTTACAGTTTTGGCAACTTGTAGCAGACCAGACCAATTTGAATTCTGTCCAAAAGCGCAACCACAGATCTGTGTGTACTACAGTGAGGGAGATAGTGAAATTCACAGGAATACAGGTTCTAATGGGAACACTGAAGTTTCTCCAGGCGCGGATTCAAGGGGGGGGGGGGGGGGGGGTCACGGGGGTCATGACCCCCCCCCCCCCAAACGGAGACCAAATTTTTTTGCAAACTCAAAAAACGAAAACACAATTACCAGACAAATAAAACTTAACGAATTTTAACTGAAAAACAGTTTTTTTTCATTTTATTCAATACTGAATCATCTTTATTGGAATTATTATGTTCTGTTACAACTGTACATATTTACAACTTCAAACCTCTTGTATAAAAAATATTAGTTATACAACAAAATCTACTTGTCTACACACATCAAAAAAAGTTTTGCATCACCTCGGTTCCAAGAGTTCCGGAACCTTTAAATACAAAGGGAATAGAGATCAACACAAACAACATTTCAGCTCGTTTTATTGCTCATGAGACCCACACATTGCATGTTGTACCATCATACAGCTAGACGTTCAGCATTTGTGGTCCAGATTGCAGTACACACCACTACCTCTAATACCCAGTAGCACGTCCTCTTGCATTGATGCATGCCTGTATTCGTCGTGGCATACTATCCACAAGTTCATCAAGACACTGTTGGTCCAAATTGTCCCACTCCTCAACGACAATTCGGCGTAAATCTCTCAGAGTGGTTGGTGGGTCAAGACGTCCATAAACAGCCCTTTTCAACATATCCCAGGCATGTTCGATAGGGTTCATGTCTGGCGAACATGCTGGCCACTGTAGTCGAGCGATGTCGTTATCTTGAAGGAACGCATTCACAAGATGTGCACGATGAGGTCGAGAATTGTCGTCCATGAAGACAAATGCCTCTCCAATATTCTGCCGATATGGGTGCACTATGGGTCGGAGGATGTCATTCAGGTATCGTAAAGCCGTTTCGGAGCCTTCCATGACCACCAGTGGCGTACGTCGGCCCCACATAATGCCACCCCAAAACATCAGGGAACCACCACCTTGCTGCACTCGCTGGACAGTGTGTCTAAGACGTTCAGCCTGACCAGGGTGCCTCCAAACACGTCTCCGACGATTGTCTGGTTGAAGGCATATGCGACACTCATCGGTGAAGAGAACGTGATGCCAATTCTGTGGGGTCCATTCAGCATGTTGTTGGGCCCATCTGTACCGCGCTGCATGGTGTCGGGGTTGCAAAGCTGGACCTCGCCATGGACGTCGGGAGTGAAGTTGCGCATCATGCAGCCTATTGCGCACAGTTTGAGTTGAAACACGACGTCCTGTGGCTGAACGAAACGCATTATTCAACATGGTGGCATTGCTGTCAGGGTTCCTCCGAGCGGCAATCCGTAAGTAGCGGTCATCCACTACAGTAGTAGCCCTTGGGCGGCCTGAGCGAGGCCTGTCATCGACAGTTCCTGTATCTCTGTACCTCCTCCATGTCCGAACAACATCGCTTTGGTTCACTCTGAGACGCCTGGAAACTTCCCTTGTTGAGAGCCCTTCTTGACACAAAGTAACAATGCGGACGCGATCGAACTGCGGTATTGACCTTCTAGGCATGGTAGAACTACAGACAACATGAGCAGCGTACCTTCGTCCTGGTGGAATGACTGGAACTGATCGGCTGTCGTACCCCCTCCGTCTAATAGGCCCGGCTCATGCATGGTTGTTTAGATCTTTGAGCAGTTTTAGTGACATCTATGAACAGTCAAAGGGACTGTATCTTTGATACAATATACACAGTCAACGTCTATATGCCGGAGATCTGGGAACCGAGGTGATGCAAAACTTTTTTTGATGTGTGTATTTTGTTTAGCAAACCTTGTGATTACCGAATCGATGTTTATAGTGATGTCACGATGAATGTGCAGCAATGCACGGATGGGAAACATTTTTTGCCGACGTCCAGACTGCAAGCTTGGTTGGCAATTTAAGCTGTGACTTTCTCCCTTTGTCGGTATCAACTCGACTTGCCGAAACTGTAACGTACCTTGATCCTTTTCTCGAAGCTCGATGTAAAAGTCGCAAAACACGCCGTTGCAATTTGTACGAATATTTTTGGTGCGCTAAACGCATCAAATTTCTATCCATGAAGCAAAAAAATTGGTCTGGTTTTGTACGTTTGGTTATTTTGTGATTGCGTTTTTAGTGATGCCATTTTTCTTAACAATTTCGATTCTCTGACCCCCCCCCCCCAAAGCCAAACTCTAGATCGAATCTCTGACCCCCCCCCCCCCCCAAAACCAAACTCTAGATCCGCGCCTGAGTTTCCCCAGAGTAGAATGTATTTGTCACGAGGAGATGTTGATGATTGTTTTAAGGGGCCTAACAGGGGATTAACGTCTAGGTTATCGGCCCCTAATGGTTTGGGTGATAGTGGAAGATGAGATGATAATGAAAACTATAACTAATACTAACTACAAACTCACATACTAGAAGAAGAAATGGTAAACAAATAAAGGATAAGGCAAATAAAGGACAGGAAGAAAAGAAATGCCCTCAACCCTCGAAGAATGAGGATTGAGGGACTTGGAAGGAAAGAGAGCCATGAAAGGCTGATAGGAAAGAGGAGAGGGCCCGGCCCAAGGTCAGAGGAAACAGGGGACAAAACGGACCCAGCTCAGGAATCCCTCGGGATCGCCATCTACCGAAGTCACCAGCTGTGAGCCCTTGAGGGTGTAGCACTATCCAGGGTGCACCAGAAGTTGTGGAGCTACACACACCCTGCCTCCTTGAGGGTCTTGTGCAGAAGGCAGGAGATAACATGAAAAGAAAAAGAAGGCTGACCCAACGAAGAATGAGGGTATCAGATGAGACAAGGGCCAATTAAGGCGGGAAAGAGAAAGACCCCACCCCCTTAGGCCTCGGATACGCTTATACCGTCGTGGACGGAAGAGAACAAGAGTTAACCAAGAGAGGTCGACAGGAAAGAAGACGGAGAAGAGCCCGGCACAAGTAAGTGGAAGCAATGCCAGACTCAGCTGGGGTCCCGTGGTCGCCATCCCACGTCCCAATAGATGTGAGCCCCTGGGGGGTCAAGATCACAAGTTACATGTGTAGAGTGCAGAGTGTACTTGTGCATAATGAAGAACAATTGCTTTGAGAACTATCACAAATTAACACTGAACTGTGACCTGAGGTGCACATATGTGCACCACATGTATTTATTATAATTAAAATAAATATTTCCTTTTTTCACCTAATATATGATATTGAGGTCATTATATTCTTCTTCTTCTTCTTCCTTCGGCTTTTTCCCAATTAATTGGGGTCGCCGGAGCCAACCAAGCTAATTTTGGTTTTTATCCCAATTTCCTTGATCTCGGGTCTGAAGAGGGTAAAGCCGGCGGCCCCATGTTATAGATGTATGGCATGTAAAATATCCTTTCATAGACTAAACTTGTGTGAAGCTAAATTTCTAGGTTAGATTTCGTTGGAACGCTCTATCCAAGTTCCAACGTTCACCACTCGGTATCATTGACATCTGGTAGCGAAAGTTAGAACTACTTGATATTGAGCGGAACTTGTAGCTCACCCTATGGGTTTCCACTAGAAGCAGCTACAGCCTCTGGCGAGCCGAACATGTCCTCGGACACTCCCGGCACTAAAAGCCATACGATACATAAATAAATAAATAAATAAATAAATACCGGGTGAGTTAGCCGTGGTCGTTACGGCATGACTGCTGGCAGTCGCTCACACCCGGGAGGCGAGGAGGTTCGAATCCCCCCGCCGGCAACCTTGAAGATGGTCTTCTGTGGTTTCCCATCTTCCTTCCAGGCAAATGCCGGGGTTGGTCCCTAACTATAGGCCACAGCCGCTACCTTCCAACTCCTCATCCTTACATTCCAACTTCCTCCCCAACGGTACTTGTAGCTCACCCATTGGGTGTCCGTCTCGAAGCAGCTACAACACTGGCGAGCCGAACATGTCCTCGGACACTCCCGGCACTAAAAGCCATATGCTACAAAAAAAAATCGCTTGGATAGACCTCCGTTTTGAATTCGCGAGGCTAAGTTACAGCCCTCAACCAGAATTAAATTTCATGGCAGAGCCTGGAATCAAACCCGGGTCTCCTCGATGGCAGTCAAGAGTGCTAGCCACTACGCAATGAGGCGAACAATGTTAATTTTTTTAGCAGCTCTGGGAATGGAACCCAGGGCCTCTGGATTCTGGGTTTCAAAACGTACCCCGAGGTCACAGAAATGGGTGAGAATGGAATAACAAAGGATAGCAACACAATACCTGCAACGTCATGGTTGACTGTTGAACTTAATGTTAGAACACTGAGTAAGAGTGTCAAACTAAATAACATCTTGACAGCACGGACACGCAGAGTCAACTGAGATGTAGAACCATATCAATTAGCTACGATAAGCAGCCAATGCCGCCTTCTGAATTGACCTTCTTTGCAATGATACAGTACTTGGAATAACTGAATAAACATGTGATAACCTTGACTGATTAGGTCATGGGGATGATACAATTCCAGTTATAAATGTAAATACATAGATAAATATTGCTAGATATATGTCAGTTTGCGAGCAAATGTTACTATACATAATACTGAAAATAAAGGTCAGATTAGGTTATAGAATAGGCGGCTTCGGTGGCGTAGTTGATAGCATGCTGAGCTTCTATGCCCAAGATCGCGCGTTCAAATCCGGCCCAAGTCGTCGGATTTTTTAAAAGCGTTAAAAATTCCTTAGTATGCCTTCCTTCGGAGGGGAAGTAAAGCCGGCAGTCCCATGTCATACCTTTATGGCATGATAAAGATCCTTCCACCAATTACACCTGTGTGAAGCTAAATTGTATAGGTTAAGAATGTAAACAACGCTCTTAGGTTCCTATGTTCATTGCCAAGAGCTGATTGCGGTGGCGTCTGGTAGCTAAGTTCTGAACTAGTAGTCGTTGACGGTGGCGTTTGTCAGCAAAAGTAGGAACTATTTGAAAAATTCAAAAAGTCCTCAGTCCTTACTTGAATTTAAAAAAACGATGACACACACTAATACAGTCATCACAATTAACACCGGTTATCAGACAGATTCTGCACACACCCAAAGTACACAGGGCTATATGACCGCGTTGTCGCAGCCCCTAAACTGAGGAACCAACCAACCAACCGACCGACCAACCAAGGTTATAGAATCGAATGTTCTCGAAAGAAAACATGTTATGAAGAATTATATTTCAGGTCATATCCTAAGAGTATACAGTGCTGTTTTTCTAAGAAGGATTTAAGGGGTGCTCTCAGTTGTAGTCGACAAAATATCACGATCTTGCAATTTTCTGCAATTTGCAAAGTCGAGTCATTGTTTGTGTTCGAATCATTAACTTTCACCTTATCGATGCCTGGGTGGATTTAAATACAGTAGTTCGTTATTTCCTTCATCCTTCAAAACTAATCACACGCATAAAATAACAACCTACCCAGCCTCCAAACACTAGCCTGCGAGTGCCGACCTAAAGAAACTGATTCGATAGATCGATTTAAATCGAGGATTTCTTGAAATCTCCTCCAGCTGTTGTGAACAGCGCGTTGACGCCAGCTGATCGATGAACTTTCAAGTCAGAAGTTATATTTGCCGGACTATATACAAATATATCAATATTTTATCATTTTAAATGATCTTGTCGACTTCGTCGTTACGCTGAAATCTGGCGTTACGTTACGGCGACGGGACGAAATGTACCGAGAATGCACTGAGGTGTGTGACGTCACAGTACCCTTGATGTTAATTTTTGATTCTTATGTACATATTTTTAAATATATGTAGATCATTTGTACCATACGAAAATAATAATAGTACCTCTTGAGCCGCCTCCTTTCCCCGCGCGCTCCGGTGAGCGTGACGTCATCCAGCCAGCTACCTCCTTTGACCTTGGTTTGCACTTGCTAATGACTTTGAGTTCACGCAGTTCGCTGCATGATCATGAGGCTTTCACCCATCATTTTTCAGCTTTTGTAGCATTTGTAGCACTTAAAATGATATAAAGTCTAGTCATTCAGGGACTATCACTGTTTTTTTTCTTAAACAGTTTTCATATGTTTAAGGGGTACGTGTACCCCCGCGTTCCCTCTGAAAAAAAAAAGCACTGGATTTGTAATAGTATTATTATTATTCATTCCATTTCACAAATCGGCCAATTAGGGCCCACGATAAGCCTCATTTTACATTCTGGCATTTGTTCATTTTTCGCTTGTCTTCATAAGCTCACTGTGTTTAGTACGACGCGACGTTCTTCTGTCCATTTCGCACCAGTTGTCCGGTTTTTCGTCCTGGAAAGTCCCAAACGTCTTGATGGCTGCTCTATAAATATTTCTTTTAGATCTTTCTGGACGTTAACGTACCATTATATTATTATATTATATTTCTTCTTGTTTCGTTTCGGCCAACTCAAGACCACGTCATTTCAACTGTTTCCTTTTAGCTTTAAAATTAGCCCAGTATTCTTTCATTCGTAGACGGTGTTGTTCTTTTCTCTCGTTTGTACTCGCTTTTCCAGTTTTCAGCGTCGGCTTAGATTGGAAACTCCGATGTTAGAATAGTTTTCTAGCTGATCTCGTGCTGATCATTTTGTATCTCACTGAACCAGGCCCCCTTTGTTTTTATTTTTTCCCGGAGAAATATGAAAATGCGATAAGTTAATCTTGTTAACGTCATTCGGGCCACATGCGCATAAAGCGTAAACCGTCTTTTCCGCATCGCGACAGTAATTTTCTCCACATGTGGGTATAAATCCAGGCTTTGCCGTCTTCTAAACACACCATTCTCTTCAACCGGACCTAAGATTTTCCTCAAAATCTTCCTTTCCTTGGTTTCCAATTTCTGATCATCCATATAAAGCTTCTGGCTGGACGACAATGCAGTAATATTTGATTTTGCATTAAAGGAAATAGATCTTTTGTTGGAGACTTTTTGTTATATGATGGGCCATTTCCATTTTATTCATGTGCGACGTTCAGGCTTCTTCTCCGGAAATGTTAGATTCTATCCATTCACCAAGACACTTAAATTTTTCAAACCGATTATTATTATTATTATTATTATTATTATTACCGACAGTAGTGGCTACGCTGGCTAACGCGCAGCATTAGGTCATGGGGCCAAGCTCTCTGCTGTCTCGGTAGACGCGTGGGTTCGAGCCCCACCGTCGGCCGTCCTTGAAATGGTTTTCCGTGGTTCCCATTTTCAACACCAGGCAAATGCTGGGACGGTACCTTCTGACAGGCCACGGCCGCTTCCTTCCACATCCTTGCCCAGTTTCATTCACCATCATTCATTTCATCTCTCATTAACTTCTCTCATGAGGTTGGCGTCAGGAAGGGCGTCCGGCCGTAAAAAACCATCGCCACGAAGACTTCCATCGCATCTCATCCCCGACCCCGTTGGAAAACGGGAATAATAAGGGGTAGACAATCATCAATCATTATTATTATTATTATTATTATTATTATTATTATTATATATATTCATTATAACTCCGTCGTTAAGCCATCTGTTCTGTATCCTTGTAGCCATGAAATGACGAGAAAGGGTCCACTCAGAAAACTGGAGTTAAAAGGAGAGGAAGATCCTGAGGAGGATATTAGGTCCAATTAGAGAGGAAGGAGACATTTACAGAATCCGTCATAATGATAAATTGTATGAACACCAGGATGACATCATCACGTCTGTACGGAAACGACGCCTGACCTTTTATGAACACTTGGCACGTCTGGATTCTGAAATACTCACCAATAGGATATTCACAGTAACAGGAAGACGCAAGGCTTCTATGAACAAATGGATTGCGTCAGTTAAGTCAGATATGGAACAACTAGCTATCCCACTGGAACAAACTCGTGACCGTCTGACGTTCCGTCAGGTCATCCGACAGGGCGTGTTCCCAACGTCCCATACAAGTAAGAAGACTACAGGAGCTGAGTGGACAGCAGAAAGAAGACTGACTCATAGTCAGAAAATGAGGGACTATTGGAAGAAGAAGAAGAAGAAGAAGAAGAAGAAGAAGAAGAAGAAGAAGAAGGCAACAACTTTACCGAAGAGTAGATACGAACCACGTGTTCCTAAGTAGGCCTAAACGATAAAGAAAGAAAATACAATAATAATAGTAATATAAGTTAAACATTCATTTCAATTGGAGAAAAGGCAGGTTCAGTAGTTTCATGCCAATAGTAGCTTTCCAATGGTAATTCTTATCCCAAAATATATACTGACATCTAGTGGCCATATGCTCAACTTACAGTAATTAATTGCGTTTGCAGCACAGATTACCCCCTAGTTGCTTGTTCTACGAATCTACTCAGATTAATGTCACTATCTTCGACTTGCTTACATCCTCGCGTGTGTAACAAGCTATCATCTCTGTTAACTTGAATTTTACCCACTCAAGTAGGAAAGCATGGTCCCTCATACGAAAACTGGACCCAACGTCTATACCATCGAGAAAGCAATCAAGTATCAATGTAGAATCCATAGCTAACCAACTTGTTTCTACATCTAGGACGGAAGGACAGAAGAAATTCAGTAGAAAGATACGACTGGAATTCAACCAGTTAAAACAAGAAGTCCAACCACATCCGTTGTACTCACGCCCATTTTCTTTAGAAGAGATACAAAAGGGTTTAGATGGTCTTCAGACTGGCAAAGCAGCAGGATTTGATGGTGTGTACCCAGAGTTCCTTAAGAAATGTGGCCCAGCAACCAAGCGATGGCTTGCCACCTTCTTCAGCTCCATTCTGCATTCAGGACGCCTGCCTCCATCTTTCAAGAAGACCAAAATTATTGCAATATTGAAACCAGGGAAGGATCCTAAGCTACCTCAAAGCTACAGACCTATTTCCTTACTTAGTGTCACCTACAAACTACTTGAAAGGCTTTTACTGAATAGGATTGCTCCTGCAATTGAGTCACTGATTCCGGTTGAACAAGCTGGATTTCGCCCAAAACGAGACTGCTGCGATCAAGTCCTTGCCCTGTCTTCCTATCTAGAAGCTGGTTTTGAGAAGAAGCTCAAAAGTGTTTCTGTCTTCCTGGATCTCTCAGCAGCCTATGATACTGTCTGGAGGAAAGGACTTCTCCTCAAACTTATAAAGGCAGTTCCTTGCCTTAAAATAGTCACCCTGATTGGCAATATGCTGAGTAACAGGCTATTCCAAGTGTTCACTGAAAATGTTAGAAGCAGGTTCCACACTATTAATAATGGTCTGCCACAGGGATCAGTTCTATCCCCTCTGCTATTCAACTTGTACACCCATGATCTGCCCGAAACTCTATCTCGAAAATTCATCTATGCGGACGATATAAATCTTACAGTCCAAAATACCACCTTTAATGAAGCAGAGGATGTAATGAATGCAGATCTTCAGAAGATGGATGAGTACTTCAAGAAGTGGCGCCTCCAGCCAAGTGCTTCAAAATCTGAAGTTGCCTCATTCCACCTTAACAACCTAGAGGCAAACTACCAGCCTAGAGTTAAGTTTAGGAATCAATACCTAAAGTACAACAGATGTCCTAAGTACTTAGGCATAACATTGGACAGGACACTGACATATCAACACCATACAGAAAAAACTGCTGCAAAACTAAAAAGTCGCAATAACCTACTTAGTAGGTTAGCTGGAACATCATGGGGCGCTGACGCCAGCACACTCAGGACTACCGCTCTGGCTGTCGTGTATTCTCCAGCTGAATATTGTGCAGGCGTGTGGTTGAACAGCTCTCACTGCCAACTCGTAGATATACAACTCCGCCAGGCAATGCGCATCATCTCTGGTACTCTACGTTGCACCCCTACCCAGTGGCTACCTGTACTTTGTAATATCGCTCCACCCCATTTAAGGAGACAGCAAGCTCTTGTTCGCTTGTGGTACAGGATCAAAGAAAATGCTGAGCTTCCTATTCATCAGGATGTCATACGGCTCTCTACAAAGAGATTGAAATCCCGAAAGCCAGCATGCAAAACGGCTATTGATCTTTCGTCCACTGAGTTCAACCTCCGAAATGCCTGGAGAGATGAATGGCGAAACTCCTCACCTCGCGGCTTACTTCAAATCAGTGACCCCACCACAAGACTTGCTGGTTTTAATCTTCCTCGGGCAGTTTGGTCAAGGCTCAACAGAATCCGATGTGGTACCGGTCGAACAGGTGCAGCCCTACACCAGTGGGGTTGGATAGATTCCCCCCGATGTGACTGTGGTTCTGAAATGCAAACTATCGAGCATATTGTGCAGGAGTGCCCTCTGCATTCATATCCCGGCGCCTTGGATGATCTCCACTCAGCAACTCCTGATGCAATTGCGTGGATTACAGACCTTCCTGTCCAAATTTGATGTGATGGTCCTAATGCTGTCAATAGTGTTTAAAATTGTAAATAAGTGTATATACTGTAATTATTTTTCTGTCTTGTTAGCATCATACGCTAAATAATAAAAATAAAAAATCTCTGTTAACGTGTTGTCCGACTAAAAATGATTCTGTGTGTATGTTACAAGTCTTGAGCTTGTAAATCTCAAATTACAGTTTGTCTGATATTTGCACAGTCATCATTATGCTTTTCAATTGGGGCGTGATGACGCAGCGGGCAAGATGTTTGCCTCTCACCAAGGCAAACCGGATTCATTTCCAGGTCAATGCATAATGAGATTTTTTAAGTGAAATGCCATGTCCTGTGGCTCGGAATCCTCGTAAAAAAAGGAGGTCCCGTAGCATATGAACGCGAGATTAACGGTCTCGTAAAACTATAAACTTACTTTGCTTTTCAATTCTCCACCTATTCAGATCGTTGGTGAACGAACATTGCTTTGCTGCAAACCCCACAATGAGAGTCACCACTACTTGGGCAGCAGAAAAGAAGACAAATCATAGTGAGAGAAAGAAGAGATTGTGGGAAGAGAAAAACGCTAATTCAAATTCATCTGTGCAATAGGTTCAATCGCGCTCCTTACTTGGGCATAGTGTCATAAAAATGAGAAGTCTAAAGAGAAATTCATGGGGAGATATCAAAGGAATTTACAATCAGTACCGGGACAGGGCTTGGCCCGATTTTTTAAAACGGGTGTCTTAAAAAAGTTAATAATAATAATAATAATATCGAAGCAGCGAAGATAGGACTGCAATGTAATTTGAGAAAACACAATACATCACGAATATTAGTGATCCACCTCATGAACTACTTCTAGAACTGGGAAGGATCAAGAAAACCATCAAATTCAAGTACTTGGGTGAATGGTTGGAACCCAATCTCTTCGAAGGAACAGCATTATCAACTCTAGTAAATAAGCTAGAACAGTCATACCGACTGACTAAGAACATCTACAATAAGAAGTGTCTCTACCGTAACACCAAAATGAAGCACTATCAAACGGTCATCTGCCCTGAAGCTTTATATGCCTCTGAATGCCTCATATTAAACAGGAAAGGACTCACGGACAAAGTAGAAATCCAAGAGAGGAAGATAATGAGGAAGGTATTGGGACCAATCAAGGAAGGGGGTAAATATATTAGGCGGCTCAACCAGGAGCTCTATAGTTACTCTGAAAGAATTAGAGACGTTGCCAGGAAGAGACGTCTGACATTTTATGAACTCGTCTCCAGGATGCATCCAACCAGGCTGACCAACCAGCTACTCACATACTGGCAAAGAAGGAAGACCAAGTCACCATGGCTGATAGAAGTACACAAAGATCAGTTGGAACTGGGAGTTACGGAAAAGGACATAAAAGATCGAACGTCTCTCAGGAGTAAATTAAGCAAATCAAGTTCCAGGAAAACCCCCCAAGGAAGAAGAAAGGTGCCCTCTGGACAAAGGAGAGAAAAGAACAACACAACCAGAGGATGCGTGACTACTGGGCAAACATCAAGGCCCACTCCAAGCAAAATAGTTGAATATCGTGGTCCGTAGTTGGCCTATACGGAACAACAACAAGAAGAAGAAGAAGAAGAAGAAGAAGAAGAATATCGTATTGCGTCGGGTGCCGGGTGCAAGCTTTGTTATTTGACACCCAGAGGGTAGCTTGCATGTCGAATTTCGTTGTTCCTTGAAGCACTATGAAAGTCAAGTAGGTTAGATATCTAAGCTCCTTGAACACTATAGCGCTTTCTAGTAGAGAAATGAGGATCTTTGTGTTGGCGGAAAATCCCGAGATTAATTTTGCCATTATGAACACGGCCTACTGAATTCAAATGGGTTCCTTAACATGCCAACATCGTATGACATGCGTATCGTATTTTGCCGCCTTTCAAAAAAATCACTTACTACGGCCAGGAGCGAACCTGCAAGGTTGGGGTTAGTAGACCGACACGTTAACCACTCACCCACTGTGGCAAGAAAAGTTAATGAGAGTATAGGAAGAAGAGCTCATTGCAAGAGGAATCCACCATAGAATAAGTCTAGGGTCTAAATTTAAAGGGGTCGGTATAAATTGTCTGGTCTTTGTGGATGAATTGCAATCCTTTCTGTGAACATGCAAACAGTACTTACACAGGTAAACCTTTCGAAAGAAGTTTCAGAGAAAGTTGGTTGGTTAGTTCCTTAGTTAAGGGCTGCGACAACGCGGTCATGTAGCCCCGTGCACTTTGGGTGTATGTAGAATTTGTCTGATAACCGGTGTTAATTGTGATGGCTGTATTAGTGTGTGTTATCTGCAATTCAGATAGAAGGACTGCAGACGAGTAAGTTTTTCAAGTAGTTCCTACTTTTGCTACCAAATGCTACCGTGCACGACACCTAGCTGCGGACATGGCAGTCAGCACCTGGCGGCGAACGTTGGAACTAATGTAGCATTATCAAACTAACCTACACATTTTTAGCTTCCACAAGTGTAGTTAGTGGAAGATTCTTTTTGATGCCATAAATCTATAACATGGGACCGCCGGCTTTACTTCCCCTCTGAAGGAAGGCTTACTGAGGGATTTTTAACGCTCTTAAAAATACAGACGACTTCGGCCGGGTTCGAACCCACGATCTTGGGCATAGAAGCTCAGCATGCTACCAACTAAGCCCCCGAAGCCGCTTCAAAGAAAGTTGGAAGAGAATATGACACACATTTGGTCCCCCCCTCTCTGACTCAGAGCGTGCTGCTCTAACTGTGTGTAAAATCAACGCCTACACCAACACAAAGCTCCCTCTCTTGTGGTGTTTGCATTATTAGAGTCACTGATAGCGCACAACAGTAACCCAATTTGTTTCCATTAAAAATCAGAATGAATAATAAAGGACTGTAAGTTAATGGCGAGAGTGTACCCGAGTGCTGGACTGAGCCATTCAAACATTGCCACACATAAATGGATCATCTGCAATTCGTATATGTGATTAATAACATATAAATATGAAACCACCGCTGCAGGATTCCGGCGCTAGAATGGAATTTTTATGAGCTATCGAATGAGTCTGCTAGGCAATCATCCGGTCCATTGCTATCAGAGCCATGCATGGCCAATACACCACCTCACGCCCGTGAGGAAATGAAGTCTATGTTTTTTACACAATCGTCAACGAAACATGAAACCAAATCAGCCAGGAAAACTGGATCATATTTGGGATGAAATCTGAGATGCAACGTCCTATAGAATTGGCCAGACCACGAGGGCGAAAATGTAAAACAGAGCCTGAATTTATTGGTGTAGGCTCTCACGGTCAGTATTGATGCATAGAGAACATTTTGATGGGTTATTAGGCTGAATTAGATTGGTTTAATTTTTTGACGATCTCTCAGCACCCAGCGGTGTACTTGTGTGCGTTAATCGCGTATCGTGGTGCAATGGGAAGCTGCAATTCAGATATCCAAGGTTCGAACCCTGGCGCTGTCATCCTGAGTATCTATTACAAGGGCGTGATGGCGCAGTGGTCGAGTTGTTTGCCTCTAACAAAGCAGACAGCGTTTGATTCCCTGTTAATGCATGTGAGATTTTCAGTGTGAAAATCTACGTCTATGGTTTTTATTCCGCGTAAAAAGTAAGTCCCTAGGCTTATATTATAACATTACCATTTTAATAAATATACTCATCGATACTTAATACCTGTAGAGCTAACAATTGTAGTAATTTGAAAAGTACTTTCAGCAAGTAGCCTATATTACTTGAATCATTATACCCCATTATTGCACTAAAAACTAGTAGGATATCATTGATAATCAGATTATTAAAAGAATGGCAAAATAACTCAGTAGATAATTAATGAATCTCCATGCATATTATTTTCCAATATGTTGTAAATTTGTTGGACAGAATTCAGTAACATAATATTAGGGTTCGTCAGACCCCAGTGTGACCTTTCGGTTTCATTTAAGGAAGTGAGTCCAATGAGGGTTAAAGGCGATCATAGTCGGTATTCGGACCCTAATCTCATACCATTTCGCCACAATGCAAATATTAAACCAAGTTATTTCTAAATGTTTAGCCTACTTCCAAATTTTGCTAAAATATGAAAGTAAACTTATGCGATTTACATGGGTCCATGTTCGTGTGTCTGTCTGTCGCCTCCCCTCCCCCTATCAATTCAAATACGACGAAACCGAATTTAGCCAACTTTGGTAGATAGGTAGCACTAGCAAAGGACACCTCAGTGTCATGTTTTATATCACCGACATCTTAACCAAAACAAAATGGCTTAAATCAAATTACGACTAACCTAATGATCGGATCTCTACCTAATTTTGTAGAAACAATGAACTAACCTCGTTGTTGTGGAAACTTGCAATGAAACGTGCTGTGGAATTAGTATTTATTTCCCATTAGAGGATACGCACCATATGTATGTATATGGAAAATTGTAAAACAACAAATATAATAAAATTCAAATTAAAAAAAAAAAAAAAGCCTTTACATGATTCGAACCCTGGCTACACGGACCAAGCCAAACTTCACACTTTTCCCGGGTCCGTCAACCAGGCAAAGTTACCGCTTATGTCGTACACTCAAGGAAGTTAAGATAGATTAGACATAAGTGAACATTTCCGTAACTCACCATGATATGGGTTTCCGTAAAATTAGCGTAGCAAGAAATACGATACACAAAATTAAGATAAATTTCAATACGGTACGTACATCACTCCACAACGACAGAAGCTAACACATGTGGAAAGGCAAAGTGCCTTCTACGCTAAACAAGGACTTAATATAATGAACGTTACGCCTGGTTGACGGACACGGGAAAAGTGTGAAGCTGGACGCTAAGTTAAGCACAATATCAAGGCAAGCGGGAAGGAAATTACCGATCATAAAATTAATAAAGTTACCATATAAATCAAGTAAGTGAAAGATCAACCAATGAATGTATTTAACACACGCACCAACCAACAAGGTGGGTGGTAAACTGAAATGTGAAACGTCAGAATTGTCGAGAAAATGGGCGCCTTTGGTGGCGTAGTTGGAGGCATGATGAGCTTCTATGGCCAATATCGCGGGTTCAAACCCGGCCGATGTCGTCGGATTTTTTAAGAGTGTTAAAAATCCCACAGTATGTCTTCCTTCATAGGGGAAGTAAAGCCGGCGGGCCCATGTCATAGATTTATGGCATGTAAAAGAAACTTCCACTAACTACAATTGCGTGAAGCTAAATTTGTTGGTTAGATTTGATAAACGCTCTTAAGTTCCATCGTCGCCCACCAGGTGCCGGTTGCGGTGGCATCTAGTAACCAAGTTCACTGCTAGGTGTCGTTGACGGTAGCATTTGGTAAGAAAAGTAGGAACTACTTGAAATTGATCGTCTGCAGTCCTTACCAGAATTAAAAATAACACACATTAATACAGCCATCACAACTAACACCAGTTATCAGACAGATTCTACACACACCCAAAGTACACGGGGCTATATGACTGCGTTGTCGCAGCCCCTAAACTGAGGAAGCAACCAACCAAAATTATAAATACTAATGCGCCCGTGCGAGCTTTCGCAACGTGAATGTAGGTTTATGGGGTGGTAGGGGAGAATGTGGGAGAAGGAAGTTGTAAATATTGAAGAAATGTATTTATTGTTGTCAAAAGGCATATGTACATGAGAAGAACACAAAGAAACATGTATAACAGTGTTTTGTACTTGTTACAGCACCTCTTTGTAGAGAATATTCGATGTTACAACGAATTCATCGGTTCATTGTTCTATCATATTACACGCAAACACCACTGTAAAACATAACAGCCATGGTCTCTGAACCTGAATGACTCCCTAAAAAGTGAAACAAATATCAACAGGGCCATACTATTCCACTCGGCCGTTGATTGCGGTGCTGTGATAAAAGAGTCATCCATACACTCACCACTACTTGTCGAGCCCACATGTAGAATGATACGCGATGGCAAAAAATGTATTCAAAACCACACCAAAAATTAGCATTGGTAAATCGATGTTGACATTTCGCATTAACTTCTCAATTCAGGCCCATGGATTCGACATGACATTGCAGAATTAATTCATGCTCACTGTATGAAATTCAATGCGAAATGTTATAATTAATTTTCACAATCTGAAAGCTTCTCTGTCATTTTTATATGATTTTTTGTTTTATTTTTCGTATGTTAAATTGAACTGCCTCAGCCATTACACCCAGCGGCTGTGTGGACACTGCTCTTCGATTTATTCGTCTCGAACCTCTTTATTTCCACAAGAGAGAGTGAGAGGGAGTGGTGGGGGGGAATGAGGAGAACAGAAATGTTCGAGCTCAACAGCCTGGCAAGGTCTCGGGTTCCATTACCAGCTTTGCGAAGGATTTAAATTCTGATCTTTGAGTGGAATGTGATGTGCCCTCAATTTTACGCCTTGTAGCAGAGTGACTAGCATTCTTGGCTGTCACCGAGGATATCCGTGTTCTATTCCCGGCTCTATCAAAAAATTTAATTCTGGTCTGAGGGCTGGAACGGGGTACACTTAGTCTTGTGAGACAGAACTGAGAAGTGGTGGGTTCGATTCCCATCTCAACCATCTTGGAAGTGATTTTTCATGGTAGAAACAGACTCCTCAATACTTAAGCGAATTAACATATCCCACAACAACTAATAGGCCTAAATAATATTTACAACTTGTACAGTAACAACCTTTTTTCAGTAAGGTTGGGAAAGCAGCAGACAGATTGGAAACCAATCACCAGAGGTGTGAGACAAGGTTGTGGACTATCACCTTTGTTGTTCGTAATGTATATGAACAAATTAATACGGGAATGGGGTGCGAACGTCAGCAGATATCTGTAACATCTAGATGCCATATTGTTCGCTGATGATGTTGCCCTGGTAACATCGTCAGAGGATGATTTACAGTGGTCAATTTTTAATCTCCAGAAGACCTAATCTAACTTCAACATAGCTTGCCACGGTGGGTGAGTGGATAGCGTGTCGGTCTACTAACCCCAAGATTGCAGGTTCGCTCCTGGCCGTGGTAAGTGTTTTTTTTTTGAAAGGCGGCAAAAATACGACACGCATGTCATACGATGTTGGCATGTCAAAGAACCCATTTGAATTCAGTAGGCCGTGTTTATAATGGCAAAAATTAATCTCGGGAGTTTCCGCCAACACAAAGTTTCTCATTTCTCTACTAGAAGCGCTATAGAGTTCAAGGAGCTTACATATCTAACCTCCTTGACTTTCATAGTGATTCAAGAAAGAACGAAATTCGACATGCAAGCTACCCTCTGGGTGTCAAATTACAAAGCTAGTACCCGGCATCCGAGGCCATACGATATTATTATTATTATTACTTCAACATGGCAATTTCGTATGGAAAAAGAAAAAAGTAATGGCTTTTAAAGGGAAAGATCCTATCCCAAGTAAAATCTGTTTAGATAATAACATTTCAGAAACAGGAAAATAATTCAATTATCTGCGGATATATTTGCTAAAATATCCAAGTACATTAGAACAATAGGAATTATAAATCACACATCATGAAACCATCTCTTGTGCAAAACACACTCACGTCTTTATAACACTTTGGCTAGACCAACCATTTGCTACGGCAGCGAGTCATAGACACTAAGATCTCAAGACATCTCTCGACTTACAGCCTTTGAAATAAAATTCATGCGACGAACAGCAGACAATACAAATTGGGTTCATAAGCGAAATGAAGATGTGCTGAAGGTGAAACCTGTCATAACTTACATCTATGATTACTAGGAATACTGGAAACTTCACGTGCAAAGGATGGATTCTCTAAGACTACCACAGGAGACACTACCCTAGCAACCTAGAGGAACAAGATCTGTAGGACGTCCGATGAAGTAATGGAAGGAAACTTCAAGACCGTAACGGGACACTTTGCCAAATACTTGGAAGGAAGATGATGATGATGATGATGATGATGATGATGATGATGAACTGTAAACTTGGTTTTTACTACACTAACATAGTTACCTGCAACAAGTTATTCCACAACGCTGATTCAAACCGCACAATTTTTCTATTTTTCAGAATAGCTGTACAGTACACAACAACCCGTCTACTGACAAAGGCAAAGCCATGCTTTGAGCTACGATATTTAGTTTGCTGAATACAAATGAAGAGAAGAACACACATACAGTATACGTGGGGTATGTAAAGAGCGAACATATTACACGGAACATTTTTCGTTTTAATTATGTGTCATATATTCCTAAATATATTTGCTCAATCACAAATAATGAAGAGCTTTGTCAACAATAGAAATTATTGACTGGCTGTCAGAGCATTCCATCATAATCACATGTATTGGCTGTCAAAGTGATGAGTGTAATTAAGTGAAATCCTGGTCGGGGAACAGTGGAGCAAGATGAAGGTCTGCGTCACTGTTATTATTCAAGAGATGCACCATGGCTACAGCCCAGGCGATACACTGAGTATCTTCAGATGAAGACAAGGGAGATGTAATTACGCGACAAAATTTGGTTATTTTCCTATTAAAGTCTAACGCAAGTAGATTGAGGAACTCTATTAAAGTGTATGAGAAGTTAAGAGCATGATAAAAAAAATAAGGAAAATCACCTCGTGGTGTTTAGCGGTTAGCGTTCTTGACTGTCGACCCGGGGTTCCGGGTTCGGTTCTTGATTTTGCTAAGAAATTCAATTCTAGTTGAGGGCTGGAATGGGGTACACTCAACCACGTTAGACAAAACTGAGAAGAGTTGAAATCGATTCCCATCACAACCATCCTGGAAGTGGCTATCCATGGTTACTCAACTCTACTCCAGGCAAATGCCGGGATGGTTCCTAACCTAACTAATACAACCATCACAAATACACAGGTTATCAGACATAATTCACACACACAAGTAACGTACACGGGGCTAAATGACTATGATGTCAAAGCCCCTCCAATGAAGCAACATAAATAAGAAACTATAGTCAGTAATTTGTCAAGCTGAACTTCAGGCTTTAATTTGACAATTTATCGCAAGTCTCGGCATTTGGCTGGATAATACTAATAATAATAATACTATTGTTATTGGTTTTACGCCTCTTTTAACTAATACGGCTTTTAGAGACGCCGGGGTGCTGGAGTTCTGCAGAATTCTGCCCCAAAAGGAATCTTTACCGTGTCAGTAAATCTACTGGCACAACTACCTCGCATTTGTGTACCCTTAAATGCCAACTGACAGCGCCAGGTTTCTATCCTGCAACCTTGGACACAGCAGGTGAGAACGGACTGGATTAGAAAAGGGAAACCACGAAATACCACTTCCAGGATGTCTAAGATGGTAATCGAACCCACTTTCATCAGTTCCAACCCAAAATTAAATTTCTTGTCAGAGCCAAGAATAGAACCCGGACCTCTGAGACGACAGCCAAGAATGCTAGCCGCTACACCACGATGTGGGCCTAAATCTATGTCTACCCTCAGAGGTCGATAATCCAGATGTTAGGTCCCTTTAAACAACAATTATCATTATGTCTTACCCCTTATTTACTTAGGATTGAGTTTAGGCATTCCAAAGATATTTCGACAAGCCTCCGGGGGCACACCTATCAAAGATTCAATACTGCTGTTTAAAAACACTGATAGCCATCTTCAAAATTAACCTCTCATATGGGAGGCTATACGCTTTTGTCACTATTGCAAAAGCTTCTGGAAGCACATTTGAAAGCCATCTTTTGCAACCTTCCATGGTTGCTCCTAGAATGCTAGATCTACCACATCCTGTTTTTAAGTAACTACATTTTAGATGCTAATTCATTCTTGGAAGTTGAAACGCCTTTGAATTATACCCTACTACATTGTTCCTCCAAGATAGCTCCCAAGCTTTACTCCCAACGGATGAGGGACAAACTTCAAGGATTATTCTTTGAAACACTCCAATATACACCCTACAGCAGAACGTTTTGATGACTGGTGGAAAGGCAATCGTGGACGTCGTTTTGCAATGGATGATGACACGTGCAACTGGATACGACTCTGATAAACTTATGAAGGAATGACAAACGCCTAACCATTGCAACAGTAGCTCAATTGATACCGTCTGGTTATTCATACCAAAGACCGTTCGAAGAACGGGTACTTATGCTAGTCTAGTATGAAATAAATAAATAAATAAATAAACATAAATTATAGTAAATTAATAAATACAATACACTCTTCAGGAAAAGGGCCGTATTAATTTGAGTGTCCTAATGTTAGTAATAATAATAATAATAATAATAATCTAGTTGACAATCATCAATTCTCAGACCACCCAAACATTGCATCTAAAACAGTGGTTTAACCGGTGGTCCGCGAGTGCCTCGGGAGTGGTCCGCGAGAGAAAAGGGTCCACCAGCACGAATAAAAAAGTGGCCAATAAATGGGGATTTCGAAAACGATGTGCGTTGAACGAGAATCGTCCGAATGTATTCGCGGCGATGACTATCAGGTTTTGAATTGAAATATCTTTAAAATAAGTATTATTGAGGAAGGGTTACAACTGGTAAGGTGTATTGAGGAGGGGGGAGGAGGGGCGGTCCGTACATGATTCAATTTCACGCTGAGTGGTCCGCAGACTTCTACGGGTTCAGAACCACTGATCTAAAAGAACCTGGACGGAGGAGCGCAGAAAGAGCCGTAGGGAGAAGATGAAGAGATTTTGGGAAGACAAGAAAGCAAAATCAGCTAAATCGGTTCAATCGCACTCGTGAGACAGGCATAACGATGCAAGATAATAATATTATTAATAATAATAATAATAAAAATAATAATAACAATAATAACAATAGCCTCAAAATGGATATAATATTATGTTTAACATTGAGCTCATTACTTTGGTAAATTAAACTCGTGTAGCCCACTGACCTGGTGCAAGTCTTCGAGATTGACGTCAAATGGGCGGTGACCTGCATGTCAACGGTACTCTTCCAGTACCTCAAACCAGAATTAAATTTCTTGTCAGAGCCTGAAATGGGAGCCGGACTCCCGGGGTGGTAACTAACAATCCTAACCAGGGCGTACATTACTTGTAGCACAACAAGACCTGGAGCTGCAGGCTGTTTACCTATGAAACAAGGTCCACGCGGTATTATGCTGGAGCCTGATGGATTGCTCGCCAGCTGTCTGAGACACGAGCGCTGAGAGCTCGCGCTAAGAGGTCTGGAGTGGAGTACTAGCACATAAATCTGCGTTGGACACTTCCGGTCACCACTCGACGGTGAGGTCAAGGAAGGTATATGGTGTCCAGGCCAGGAATACTGAATACTGCACACACTTGATAATAATCGTGACCACTACAGGGAAAGAAAATACCTGAGGATACGCTCAAACCCAGTTAGTTACTTAGGCAGTTATTGTTGTTTTAAGGGGCGGAACAATGATGTCATCAATCCCTGAACAAATCCAGAAAATTATTTTAGAGGAGAGGACGGACGGAGGGAAATGTTAACAGCTTTTACCAATTGATTACCGAAGTATTGTTGAGGGCTACGGTATGTGATATTGTGGCCATTCAGTCCCGTGCTCTTAGGAGTGTGTGGAATCTGTCTGATAACCTATGCCAATGTGATGGCCGTGGTGATGAATTAATTTGTATTTGAAGCTAGATTGGGAAGGGGGCAGCCATGGCCAAAGGTTAGGAACCATCCCGGCATTTTCCTGAAGTAGAAGTGCAACACCATAGAAAACTACTTCTAGTGCAGCAGAGGTGGGAATCGAACCCCTCATTTCTCAGTTTTGCTTCACGAGGCTGTGTGTGCCCAATTCCAACTCTCAAACCAGTATATACCAGCCACAAGGCCTTGCCTTATGTGGTTTAACTCACATGTATTCCTCCCTTACTCGAATTTGATATTCATCACACAGATCTAAGAGTGTACATTTTTAGACTAATACGTTTACTTAGATAATAATCAGAAATAGTCTAAAGTTACGATATGATGATTGTACATATTTAATATAACGGGACACCAGTGATCAAGAAAACAAGTGAATTATACAGTGTTGTAGTGACACACGCGATTGCTTGACAATGTACGGGTATGTCCTAATACTTAAAAAGCTATGTAGGTATTAATTTTCTTATATTGCTGGATGTAATATTGCCTATTTTAAATAAATTCTAATTCTAATTCAAAAAAATATTATTAACTCATTCTGCATTCTTAGTCTGTGTTATGACGAGGAATATTCATTTATTCTCAACACCTACTGCAATGCCAATCATTTTAAATACAGCTACTGAATGTTGGTTACTTCAAAAGAGTTCCACTGTGTTGTGCTATGTTATATTATAACCTTACAAAATATTTTGTACTTATTATGGAGGACGTCAAAAATAAAACTTCATTCATAAAATACTGTGAGCCTACATTTCACAGTCTGCTTAACAATAAATCATTTAATAAAACGGATTTTATTTACAGGAATTCAGCGTTGGGAGTAACAAATCCGATTGTTCATATTGTGTGTGCTGTTACATTACATTTGCGGAACGGATTAAATCAGCATCCAACCAAATTAACTGTTTCATGTAGATACTTTTTTAAAATTTATTTATTTCAAGCTGCAGAGTTGAATTACGCTACCAGGCTATTGCTTGCAACACTTACAGTGCTGTGTACGTAGATATACAATGCTCTCTTGGATTTGATATTTCTTAAATAAGATGAGATTAACTTCAACACTTTTGCTCTGATTTGTTGTTACGTATACACCTGAACAAAGGAAATTAGAGAAAATTTTAAAGTACGGTATGAGTAAAGATTCAAGGAAAAATAATCTCAACTCTGAGATTTTCTGATGCCATTGTCATCTTAACCGATTCACCAGCGGGTTTGAAAGATTTTTAGCCTACTTTTCTCATTTTGCAAAAATGAGGAAAAAGTAGACTTATGAGATCGATCCGGGAAAATGTGTGTCTGTCTGTCCTTCTGTCCTGTCTGTCTGGCTGTGTGTGTGTGTCCCCCTATCAACTCCTAAACGGCTGCAGCTATCGAAACAAAATTTGGTAAGAGCAAAGATCTATACCTGAATATCTCACGACCTTATTTAAAATTGACGTCTGTGCTACCAACTGATGAAAAGTCGCAATTGTAATTTGAGCTCTATGTTGGATATCTCGGAAGTTATGCATGCGAACTATTCCAAAATTGGCACACATATAGACATTAGCATTCCAGATTAATTTTCAGAAAACCATACATACCAGTATTGCCAACATGATTCTAAGCCTGCCAATACGTCCAATTTCTAAATGTATGTAACTTCTATACTATCGATTGGATTTCAACCAGATTTCGTATGTACTATGTGTACTAGAGCAGATATGATTTTGCGTATTCTTATGAACCACCAGGGCTGTCAACTGTTAATAAATGCTCTCTCTATATTTTAACCCTAATATCAATATATCAAAAAGTATACAAGCCAACAGCTCTAAACGGGCTGAGTGAAACATAGTTAAGTATAGGCTTCCAAAGCAAAGACTGGGGATATGATCCTACTTACTACCATTTAAGTGTTTTATAATACAACAGATCACGTAATACGATTCTAAGATCCAGAAATATTCTCTAGAGCATCGAACTAAAATTACAGATGTTTACAAAGAAATGTATTAACATCCACAACATTTTGGTAGGAAAATGGATATACTCTGTATGGATAAGATTTTTAAACCAGCATTCAGCCCCTTCCAGGACACAATTTCTGGAACGTGGCCCACATAACGCTTGATTCCCCGCACTCCCATACATGCGGAGTAGCATCATACATCAGCTAATCAATCACTTAAAAGCAATATCAATAACATCGGCATGTGCGAATGAAAGAAGATAACTATCAACCAGAAACTAACAGAATCCGTTTACGTTTTATGTTAATTCTAGAACATTTGCAATATAAACCTGAGACAGGTGCCACATTCAGAAAAATCTTTTAAAATGCCAGCCACCAGTTATCAAGAAGCGTTTATCACGGCCTAACAATCCAAAGATACAACAGCCTTCTTCGGCCTGGTCCCTAGGTAAACGGCGTATGGCAGCCTCGATGTTGCTTATAATGTCTTCTACAGGCACAGAAGGTGGGGTGACAGAAGTTCTGACCTTCCACTGCTGACCAAGGAAAGGAGCGGAAACCTTGAAAATGCCGGATGCAGTTTCCGGTGAAACGTCTTTAGAGATCCTGTCTGGACAACGGCCTACAAGCCCGAAAAACTTGTACTTAATCATGAGGAGAAATCTGTCGCCCAAACACAGAGCGGATTGCCACGAGAAGGCAAGAGGTATAGTGGGTCCTGGAAGCACATCGGGATAACATACAGTCTGCGAGCCTCAAATTCTAGGCCATGCGCGTTGATACGTAAAATGTCAGACGCACATAGAGCTTGGCCAGGTCACAATCATGGATAAACCACTAGCTGTGAGCTCCGCTGTTGGCGAGCAGCGTATCCAGTGTGGGCTGACTTTAGACTCGCTTCAATGCGCGAGCTCTCAAGGACGCCGGCAGATGATGATGATAATTGTTGTTTTAAGGGGTCTAACATCTAGGTTATCGGCCCCTCATTGTCTGGGTGATAGCGAAAATGTCAATAGAATGGAAACCAGAAGGAAAATTAAATGAAAAGGAAAATACGTAAAAAAGGAAGTCAGATTGAAACAATTTACAAAATGGAGAGCGGTAACACTTACAAAAGGGAATTTAGAACGAAAATACTCACAAAAGGAATAGTTTGAAAAAAACGCACAAAATGTAGGTTAAGTTCAAAATACGTACAAAATGCAATGTAACGTCGAAATACTTACAATATGCAAGTGCAATTCAAAATACTTACAAAATGCAAATGTGATTGAAAATACGTACAAAATGCAACTGAGGTTCCAAATATTTACAAAATTCAATTGAAACTGAAAATACGCAATGCAATTCAGATTGAAAATTCCCATTTCCAATCCAAAATATTCACAAAGTGCAATTGAAATTCAAAATGCTTACAAAATGCAATTGAAATTGCAAATGCTTACAAAATGCCCGGTAGTGTCAAACTACTCATTTGGATAGACAATACGCACAAAATGCAATTTAGATTGCGAATTCTTACAAAGTGTAATTTAGATTCAAAATACCCCAAAATGCAATTGAGAATCAAAATACTTGCAAAATGTCGATGACACAAAATGCAATTTAGATTCAAAATACTTGCAAAAAGCGGTTTAGGTTGAAAATACAAAATGCAATTGAAATTCAAAATACTCACAAAAGTCCCGGCCCTGATGTTGAAAGACTTACTAAAAAGCAATTTAGATTGTCATTCCTTACAAAATGCAATTGAGGTTGAAAACTCTCGCAAAATGCAATTTAGATCGAAAAAACGTACAAAATGCAACGTAGATTGAAAATACCTACAAAATGATGTTGATGAAAAAGAATCGCTAGGGAATTTAGATACACGGGGGGCCAATTAACAAAAACAGTGCGGGAAACGGAAAGAGAAAAGGAAATGTAATGAAAAGAAAACAAGAGGTCTGACCCCTCGAAGAAGGAGGGATCAGGAAAGAAGAGATAAGGGCCAATTAATGCGGGAAAATGAAAGACTCCCTAGGCCTCGGATACCCTAATACCGTCGGGGTCAGAAAAGAACAAGAGTTGACCAAGGGAGGTCGACAGGAAAGAAGACGGAGAGGAGCCCGGCACAAGTAAGTGGAAGCAATGCCGGACTCAGCTGGGGTCCCGTGGTCGCCAATCCACGTCCCACTAGATGTGAGCCCCTGGGGGAGCCGGCAGAAATAGGTAGGCCTACATGTTAAACCTCCACCTACAAACTAAATCTCAGTAATTTATACATCTCTTAATTAAGCATTATTATTTCATTTTTGTTCTCGTCAAATAAAAAAATCAATCATGAACTTAGAAAAAAAAGAATAGTTAAATAACTGCTATAAACGTAGGATATATGATGGAAACGGCAAAGGAATGACAAATTTTGAAAATCGGAATAAATAGTTATGAATAGAGTTTTGAAAATTTAGAAGTTCGTTTGTGGTTGCAAAGAACTATTAGTAGTTAGTTCTCTGTCGGTCAATATGAGGCAATTGAATGTCATCTAGTTGTTGGTTTATTGTTTATTTCTTTATGTAGCTTAAGCGAACCTAATTTCACTTTTTATCCTTATTGTTTTCGCTTGTTTGGCTGAAATGACCTCAGCCAGTGTTTTCGGATTAGTTTCGATCGGTAAAAATTTCGGGGTTATATTTCTTGTTGAACCAAATAAGTTGTCAAGTTCTTGCTTCAGTGATTTGAATCTTTTCGCTACATGATTTTCCTGACTGGCAGTCGACATTGAAATATTGGAAACCGTTTTTCAGTTTTGCCTATCTAATCTACACACATCAAAAAAAGTTTTGCATCACCTCGGTTCCAAGAGTTCCGGAACCTTTAAATACAAAGGGAATAGAGATCAACACAAACAACATTTCAGCTCGTTTTATTGCTCATGAGACCCACACATTGCATGTTGTACCATCATACAGCTAGACTTTCAGCATTTGTGGTCCAGATTGCAGTACATACCACTACCTCTAATACCCAGTAGCACGTCCTCTTGCATTGATGCATGCCTGTATTCGTCGTGGCATACTATCCACAAGTTCATCAAGACACTGTTGGTCCAAATTGTCCCACTCCTCAACGACAATTCGGCGTAAATCTCTCAGAGTGGTTGGTGGGTCAAGACGTCCATAAACAGCCCTTTTCAACATATCCCAGGCATGTTCGATAGGGTTCATGTCTGGCGAACATGCTGGCCACTGTAGTCGAGCGATGTCGTTATCTTGAAGGAACGCATTCACAAGATGTGCACGATGAGGTCGAGAATTGTCGTCCATGAAGACAAATGCCTCTCCAATATTCTGCCGATATGGGTGCACTATGGGTCGGAGGATGTCATTCAGGTATCGTAAAGCCGTTTCGGAGCCTTCCATGACCACCAGTGGCGTACGTCGGCCCCACATAATACCACCCCAAAACATCAGGGAACCACCACCTTGCTGCACTCGCTGGACAGTGTGTCTAAGACGTTCAGCCTGACCAGGGTGCCTCCAAACATGTCTCCGACGATTGTCTGGTTGAAGGCATATGCGACACTCATCGGTGAAGAGAACGTGATGCCAATTCTGTGGGGTCCATTCAGCATGTTGTTGGGCCCATCTGTACCGCGCTGCATGGTGTCGGGGTTGCAAAGCTGGACCTCGCCATGGACGTCGGGAGTGAAGTTGCGCATCATGCAGCCTATTGCGCACAGTTTGAGTTGAAACACGACGTCCTGTGGCTGAACGAAACGCATTATTCAACATGGTGGCATTGCTGTCAGGGTTCCTCCGAGCGGCAATCCGTAAGTAGCGGTCATCCACTACAGTAGTAGCCCTTGGGCGGCCTGAGCGAGGCCTGTCATCGACAGTTCCTGTATCTCTGTACCTCCTCCATGTCCGAACAACATCGCTTTGGTTCACTCTGAGACGCCTGGAAACTTCCCTTGTTGAGAGCCCTTCTTGACACAAAGTAACAATGCGGACGCGATCGAACTGCGGTATTGACCTTCTAGGCATGGTAGAACTACAGACAACATGAGCAGCGTACCTTCGTCCTGGTGGAATGACTGGAACTGATCGGCTGTCGTACCCCCTCCGTCTAATAGGCCCTGCTCATGCATGGTTGTTTACATCTTTGAGCAGTTTTAGTGACATCTATGAACAGTCAAAGGGACTGTATCTTCGATACAATATACACAGTCAACGTCTATATGCCGGAGATCTGGGAACCGAGGTGATGCAAAACTTTTTTTGATGTGTGTATTAATAGAAGCTTTCAGAGACACTAAATCTCCAACACAAAACACTAAAACACCAAATAGAAGTGAAAGAACGTAAAATAATGAGAAAAATCTTTGGACCGAGAACAAAGGATGGTGTACATTATCCAAAGCCTAATACAGAAATATACAAAAAAGTTTCCAAAATCACAGACACAATGCGAATGCGAAGAATCAATTTATGGGACACATAGAAAGAATGGACCCGAACAGACTGACACACAACATCAATGGTCAGAGCAGCGGAAACAGACCCACTCGTTGCGAATGAAGGAATACTGGGCCAACAGGAAGGCTAGAAAGTGTTGATTTCGCGTGGTCCTAAGCGACCCATTCGCGAAGAAGAAGAAGAAGAAGAAGAAGAAGAAGAAGAAAGAAGCTTTCCAGTCGGTCGACACGAGATAGTAAAGATGTCGCCATTTTCTTGGAAAAATGAATAATTTTTATAACTTACAAGATTTATGGCAGGCACAGTCAGAAAATTAAAGGTTCGGGACGACATTTTTAAATGTCGAGCGAGGTCTGGGATCGAACTTGTGACCTCGAGTAACGAAGACAAGTTACTTAGAAGCAACATACATGTATGCACTGCGTGCATAGAGGAAAACCCTTTTATTGAACAAGATTTGCGTGCAATCTAGAAAGCGATTCGACCATGAAAATATATTTATGGCAATAAACTTTCTATTCAAAATAGAGTTTGTAAAGTTGCGGTTGTGGGCCAGAGGGACCTGCTACGACTGTACATCTGATGAGCTTCCATTGTGGCAAAAAATGTGTACACCTGGGGCAAGATTGGCAATTTAAATCATGGGCTGGCAACAATGTTCGTTGAGAAGCTGGCCTGCAGGGAATATGATACACCATTACATGGACCACCTACCCACACAGACCTGAGGGAAAGAATGGTAACCTTAAGAGGAACACAGGAAACGTTTCGCAATGCTTCAAGATAAGTCTTCGTTACCTTAATGAAAGCAATACATTACTGATGATAATATCTTTGTTGTTGTTTTCATTATTTAGAGGATATACGACATTATGGTCATTTAGCCCAGTGTACTTGGGTGTGTATAATTTGTTTGATAAACTGTGTTATTGTGGTGTCTATAGTAGTGTGTGTATTTGTAATGCAGGTGAGGATTGGGAAGGCGCTGCCTCACTGTTAAACAGCAACTCAATTGTCCTCACGAGGATGAAAACACCTCGTCCATCCATCACATCAGTTTTAAAAATCCATGCCATAGCCGGGAATCGAACTCGGGGCCACCGGGCGAGAAACCAGCGCACTACCCCAATACACGGGGGCGGCTATACGTCCGCATAAGTCCGCCTCGTGAGGTAGTGACTAGCATTGTTTACTGTCACCACGGAGGTCCGGGTTCGATTTCCCACTCTATCAAAAGATTTAATTCTGGTCTAAGAATAGGAACGGGATACACTCAGCCTCGTGAAGCAAACCTCAGAAGATTCCCACCTCAGCCCTCCTGAAACTGGTTTTCCGTGGTTTCCCCACTTTTACTCCAAGCAAATGCCGGGATGGTTCAAAACTTAAGACCACGACCACCTCTTTCCGAATCCTCACCTGAATTTCGAATACATTTACTCTATTAATGCAGCCAAACTTTCAGGTGAGTTAGCCGTGGTCGTTACGGCGTGGCTGCAGGCAGCTGCTCACATCCGGGAGGCGAGAAGGTTAGAATCCCTCCACCGGCAACCTTGAAGATGGTCCTCTGTGGTTTCCCATCTTCCTTCCAGGAAAATACCGGGGTTGGTCCCTAACTATAGGCCACAGCCGCTACCTTTCAATTCCTCGTCCTTACATTCACACTTTCCTCCCCATACAACACCCCAAACGCGACGGTAGTGTAGCTCACCCCATGGGTGTCCTCATAGAAGCAGCTACAAACTCTGGCGAGCCGAACATGTCCTTGGACACTCCCGGCACTAAAAGCCATACGCAAAAAATAAAAGACAGTCACCCTAATATCACAGGGTCCACACAGAGTCAAATATATGGGGGTACGTGACCAAACTCCCGAAATGAACGAACAACAACAACGGTGTCTGCAATAGTGTGTGTAACTGGATTTATTAAGTACTATGCTACTATCTCTATTTTTTCCCGAAGAGGGTGAAGAAACTGACACAGGATGGCCTCTGCAGCACCAGGATCTACCCTTGGACTTCCAGCTCTCTCTTCTGGTATGCGACTTAAAGTGCACGGCTACACTGCAGCAATATTCTAGCCCACGATGATCCTAATCGAGCGTATAGACACCTTAGCATGACAGCTAGCAATAGGGAGGCTTCATTGCTTTAGCATTCATAAAAATAATAACATCGTCTACATGAATATTTAACAACTGATAACCTTTTAACGGCAGGAGAACTTCCGCAAATTTACTTCATAAAATCAATGAAATATCTGCTCTTTTAATTATAGAGCACGCCATTAATTCACTGGCTGCGATATTGAAATGTAAGCTCCGTCATCTATATATTGCAAATAAAGTAAAATTTATGTCCAAACATTTTAATTTTCGGCTAAGTAATTAACACTGGAATGCAGCCGAAATAAATCAGAAACATCTATGGACATCAAATTGGCAGGTGAAAAGCTGAAGGAAGTATGAGACTTCTGTTACTTAGGAAGCAAAATAACCAGTGATGGAGGAAGCAAAGAGGATATAAAAAGTAGGTTGGCTCAGGCAAGGAAAGCCTTTCTACAAAAAAGGAATCTGTTGACATCGAATATAGATTTAGGTATTAGGAAGCCATTTTTGAAAGCCTTTGTCTGGAGCGTGGCACTCTATGGAAGTGAAACTTGGACTATTGATGCAGCTGAAACGAGGAGAATTGAAGCATTTGAAATGTGGTGTTACAGGAGAATGATGAAGATCAGATGGGTAGATAGGGTGACAAACGAAGAGGTATTAAGACGAGTGGGAGAGGAGAGATGTTTCTGGCAACTGCTAATGAAGAGAAGAGATAGGTTAGTAGGACACATACTAAAACACCCAGGAATAGCAAGCTTAGTGATGGAAGGAAGGGTTGAGGACAAGAATTGTAGGGGTAGACCAAGGTTAGAATATGTTAAACAGATTGCTTCGGATGTAGGGTGTGGTAGCTATGTAGAGATGAAACGATTAGCTCAAGAAAGGAGGCATGGAGAGCTGCATCAAACCAGTCAAAAGCCTGAAGACTCAAACAACAACAACAACAATAACAAGTAAGTAACTGTTAAGTAAGGACATAGCCTATATTTAGTATATCACATGGAAAATCCTCTTAATAGGAGAGAGAGTTGTTAATAAAAAAAAAAAAACACAGTGAAAATAGGTTATTTAGTTCTTCTGGAAACTACTTGTTAATAATAGGATTCAGGTCATTTTATTGGATTTTTCAGTAATTTTACAGGTCATTTTAGATCATCAAAATCTGTGACCTGGTAATGATCAACAGTTTATTTTGTGTCTATTAGTTATAGGTTGGCGTCAGAACTACTGGCTTGAAAATTCGTATTTAAATATAAGGCGACACTAAAATTAAACTAGACAAATGCAAAAATACTCATCCATTAAGAGATGGTAAACAGGCGGTAGCTCAAGCCTCAGATTCGGTTTGTGAGTTTGTGAACAAGGAGTGGGTCTCGCAAGAGAATCATGCACTCGACATTTCAGCGGCTAGGGCATCACTTTCTGGCTAATGCCAACACACATGGACACCTTTAATGCAAACCTGCTTCCAGTCGAACGACCGGGTCAGGGATGGAATGAATGAAGCCCCCTATCTAGCGGCGAGGATATGAACTGTGCCGGCTGCCGAAGCCTTTCGCACTCCTCTGAGACAATGATTAAATGAATGACAGATGAAATGAAATGATAGCGGAGAGTGTTGCTGGAATGAAATTTTTGACAGGGAAACCGGGAGTACCCAGAGAACCTGTCTGTCTCCGTTTTGTCCAGAACAGATCTCACATGGAGTGACCGGGATTTGAACCATGGACCCAGTGGTGAGAGGCCAGCGTGCTGCCACCTAGGCCACGGAGGCTGCACATGGAAACCTTTAATAGTATCTGAAAACATATTCGTCGGATTTGCAAAATAAACACTTCACTGAACTTGTCACTTAATTCTTAGTTGTTTCAGAGGGTGAAATTAGTATAACTTAGTTCCATTTAATAAAATCAAAGTTGCTACCGGTTTCTCGGTAAATACGCATGTGCTGCGGACGAAATGGACCGTGTTTTTATGAGTACGATTTAAGAATTTGAAAAGGGACTGACGATATCTTAAACGGTTCCGTAGATATTTGAGGTAGCCCTCTTAGCTTAATAACCCTGTATTGTATAATTTCTCTGCGAGTTGAAGGGGAATTGCGTGTTTTGCTAATTAGACCATCGCACTACTTTAGCCCAATTGGAGCCCCGATTATTGTTCACTCGGGCGAAATCGTGTAGGATTGGCAGTAGTGACTGTGAAAAGTAAATCAGAACTTTTGGTTCTTGTACTGTAACCTCGAGTTGACTCGGACGTAATGCACGCTCCCCAGGGAGGATTGGACTGCGCGCTAATGAAGTGAGTCTACACATCCAGCTTCTCATCCGGAAATAACTTCATTCTCCCTCAACATCTCCCGGATGTCAGTATTTCTGGCTCATTGAATCAACAGGGGGGAAAATGCGTCAACAGGTTAGCACTCGCAGTCTTAAACTGGAATATCGCCATCGTGTTTCCTTCGATCATGAAGTTATGGTCAGTGCCTACTGCCTAACAATCACAGATTATGTGGTTACTAGCCCATTCTAGCGATATAATGTAAAGGAATGACACTAGCCTACGCGTAGGACTCCAAATCAGAATAAACTAAGTTATATTATAAAATATGGTACCATCTTTTTGGAAACCATTATAGGGAGCTGAATGGTCGCTTGAGATTTAAGCTCTCGCAGTAAAGAAGCTCAGGTGCGCTTCATAAAAAGAGAGATAGCGTGCAGTTTGCTACCCTTGTATGGGGCCGTTCACGGACTCCAAGAGCCCGCTGATGAGCCTCTCTTGGTGTTCCTAGGTGAAACTCATGCACGAGACACGCCATAAACTTAGGAAATTGCTGAGTTTTGTGTTATCTTATTTTCAATTCCAGTTGGCAATGTTTATTTAGTGTTCTATCACATGTTTATCCCTTTATCCTCCTTACCTTCAGATTGGCTTCAACGGAATAAGATAACAGGGAGGGATTTTCTACTACCTCCATCCTTATTCTTGTTCCATCAATTCTTGACTGCCAAATGATGGTCATTGGAATTGAGATGAGGTGGCCCATACCAACTGATGAGCCCAATGGTACAGCAGGGCAAAACGCTAGCACTGTATTGAGATGCTTGAAAATAATATTTTATTCTTACGAATTAATATTAACACTCTTAATCGGGGTGTAAAATTTCTAGTTTCCTTTGTAATTGTAGAATTTTCAGTTTAGTTAGTTAGTTATTGAGGTTTCAAGGGGCGGGTCACCTACCCCCATTGTTTTTTCAGTTTAAGGTATACTCTTACTATTTTACCGTAAACAACTTTCTTCCTTTTATCCAATTAATTGCGGTCGCCGGAGCCAACCTAGCTCATTTCTGTTTTGGCAGGGGTATATGAGCCGGATGCCCTTCCTGACTCAACGTGATTTTTTTTTTCACGTAGAAAATTCCTCCCCGCCTTCACCGAAGTTCGAACCCCTGCCGGCCGTGCTAAAGACGAACAGCTAAGCCACTGCACCAACACGTTTCCACTTATTGTTGTACGTACTTACAAAGTAATTTATAACAACATACATATTACTATCTTCAACGAAATTTTATCAGCCTCATGGTGTAATGGCTAGCGTTGTTGGCTACCTTCTATGAGGCCCGGATGCAATTTCCGGTTTTGCCAATAACTTTGATTCTGCTTTGAGGGTTGGAATGGGTTCTTCTTAGCCTCGTGAGGATAACAGAATAGAGCATGGCTACCCCAACCATCCTTGAAGTATTTTTCTGTGGCTTCCCACATCTACTTAAGTCAAAGGATGGAAGGAAGCTTGTAGTTTTACGTGACCATTAATCTCGCAATCATGAGCTACGGTACCTCCATTTTACGTGGAATCCGAACATAGGACATGCCATTCGAAAATCTCACATGCACTGACCGGAAATCGAACCCGGTCTACGCTGGTGAGTGACAAACAGTTTGACCGCTGCCCTATCACGCCCCTCTACTTCCGTCAAATGGCAGGATCCCAATCTAAAGCTACGGCGGCTTCCTTACCAATCCTAGCCTCCAGTACAAAATACACACACTACTAGAGACATCAACTAATACAGATTATAACAGTAATTCACACACACACCCAAGTACTCGGGTATACACGACCACGATGTCGAAAGCCGTAAATAAAACATCATCAAGAACAAGAATTCAATAAAACTTCAGATATCACTTTTCACAAACAAGTTGAATAACATTTCCTAAATTAACTAAAGGAAGCTCTAAGTACTCCAGTACTATTATGCTGTGCTTGATGTAGATTGAATTCAAAAGAAAGGAAGATAGCGTGTATTATTACATTTAATTAGACCAATTTACGGGTTGTCTATTTACTTAACCATTCACTAAAGGAAATCCAGAATAAATGAAGAAACCTCTAAAATTCTCACTCTAGTCTCCAATAATCCAAATGGCTCCCCACCACTACCACTTGTCGAATATGTGAGGAGTTGAGGGGACTCGGTAATTAGCAGTGTGTAGCTCTTGACTCAAACACTCTACGCTGGGGGAGGTAATTCATTCCACAACTAGGTTAGGTCTATTCCTTAATTATAGTGGTAAACTGCAATAACAGGCCTCATTCCATTTCACAACCAATCTGTCGACAAGGACACCACACAGCCTGTCATAACTCCCGAAATTACTGGGGAAGCGTAGGGAAATAACTGCCGTGTGGTAATAAACGTTAGACATCACTGACACTATTCTGTATCATTTATCCTTTTTGTATTGTAGTAAAATTTATAGTAAAAAATACATCTGAGAGTATAACAAAAGAATTATTCTGTCTTTTATCAAAATTGTCTAAAATGAAAAAGAAATGAAAAATTCTTTCCAATTGAATCTAGAGGCAGTAAACATCAGCATACATATGCAAATAATTAATAAATAATAATAATAATAGTAATTCGCCGCAAACCCATGGACGAGAGCCGCAAACCGCCCCGATATCGTTGTTGTGAACAAAGTGCGGAAGGTAACCTTTCTCATTGATATCGCACTGCCAAATTCCTATAATCTGCAACAAGCCTGCTGTGAGAAAATCACCAAGTGTCTGCCCGGCCTGAGGAAATACGGCAAATGTGGAGACAGGAAAGTGTAGTGGTTCTGCCCATAGTCATTTCTTCTACCGGTATCATCCCTAAATCATTAGCCCGCAATCTAGAAATATTGGCAATTGGTGTACATTATCATCATGCAGAAGGTGGTCATCTTCGATACCTAGACCATTGTTCGCTCGTTTCTCAATGTGCCACCCTAAAAGAAGTTGTCATACCGACTTACAAACAAGCCGACGATATGTTGATTTGTCCCACCTATGTGGTGAAATGAGTGTGATATTAATGATAATAATTACAATGGTTTGGACATGTGAAAAGGATGCAGAATAGTAGAATTCCAAATTTGATGTTATAAGATGCGTTCAAAAATTAACGAGCCTGAGCATAATCACAGAAAGCAGTAGGGCTACCTGTATGTTAGAAGTATTGGCCCAGGCTGTTGAGGCACTTGTCCCACTGTGACACGAGGCGGTGAATGGCTGTCTCATAAAATTCCCAGGGCTGCGATGTGAACCAGTTCCGCACGTACAGCTGGACGTCGGCGTCCGAGGTGAATCGTTGGCCCCACAGAGCCCCATTCAGGGGACCAAACATGGCGTAATCACAGGGAGAGAGGTCTGGACTGTATGGAGGGTGGCCGAGAACCTCCCATTTGAATTTCTGCAGGAGTGCCGCGACTGTGTTGGCCGTATGAGGTCGTGCATTGTCGTGGAGTGACCACGGCGGCTATGGCGTTCACTGGCACTGTACGGTCCTGGGTAATGAGTGCAACAACCAGCTGGAAATTGTCATCGGTAATGCAGGGGTGTGCCCCAGACCGGGCATCATCGGTTAACGACACCCGTCCTTCCTGAAGCGCTTGTGCCACGCCCTGACCCTTGCAAGGGACATGCAGTGTTCGCCGTACACTTGTGACATTCGGTAATGAATGTCCGTTCACCCTACTCCTTCCGCTGTCAGAAACCGAACAACACCTCTTTGCTCTTCGGTTGACGCCTCCATGTCACTGTTTGCAATGCGACTGGTAGCGTTGGACGATTGATGCATGCTGCTGCTCGCATTGTATCGTCACGTGACGTGCGCGCATGCCCTCTAGCGACGGGCTGTGACTTTCCACGCTCTGGTCGGAACCACACCTCGTTACACACGCCAGGAATAGCCGATGTCGTCACCGGTTTGCGCATTCCAGCCTCCGACTCGTTACTTTTTGAACGCACCTTATACATTGCCAAACTGAAGGCAAACGGAAACTGGTTAAACCAAGAGAAGAAGGGATGGATGGTGAAAAGAGAAACATGGCTACCAGAGACTTAACCAAAGAAGATGCTGAAGACCGAAATTTGTGGAGTAGAGTATTTTTAGGTTGATGGAAAACTAATGTATTGTAGAATATTCTTAATGACGAAGAAGAAGAAGAAGAAGGAGAAGAATAAGAATAAGAAGAAGAAGAAGAAGAAGACGATGAAGAAGAATTTGAAGAATTTGCTGCATACCCCCGGATGACAGCTACCATTGCATGACAAAAGAAAGAAAGAAAGAAAGAAAGAAACATCATTGTTGGAGAATGAAGAGGGAGAAGAGAAGAGTAGAGAACAAAGCTAATTTAAATTCATCTGTTAAATAGGTTCAATTGCGCTCCATAGTTGTGCATAACGTCGTAAAATAATAACAACGTTACGGGTTTTACGTCCCTCTTAACTACTGCGGCTTTAGGGCCGTTTTCACCAATGTCAATTATCTCTTAATTCATCATTAAAGGTCATTTAACTTTGCAGGAGCATTTCATCAAACAGAAACGCTCGTTAACTTACCACTAACAAGGAATTATGTTAAATGGCCAAATCTGGCCACTCAACTCTCTAAATCATCTTTAAAGTGGCGGGAAACAGTTGAACTGTGCCTTGCACTTTCCACAATGGCGGTTTGTTTCTGAGTTTCACACGAATTTTCATCCATATGAATATAAAATATGTTTATGACAATGAAACTATAAAAGATCACACACACTACTAAGGTTTAATACCAAGAAAGACGAATAGGGAAATATATATTTAAAAAAATCCGAAGGGGGTTTCGAACTGCTTCCAGCGCTGCATAATAAATTGGGAATCTGCACCTCAACCGCTTACGCTACGTAGACAACTGGGTAACGCGTCCTAATAAGGTATCTATTCGCACAACTGCCAGTTCTCCTAAATACTTTGTTCATATCATTTTAAGCTTTTGCCACGAATAAGGTCTACTGTATTTCCCTTCCTTTATAATTATGTTCCAGAAACTCTCAATGAAGTATCACAAACAACCATCAGTGCCACACGCTTCGTATTTGTCCACCAGGCTCTCCAGGGTGAAACCCAGTCTACGCATGCGCGAGAGCCGTAAAGCTTATTTAACTAATTGTGAACCCAAATGGTCTCGTGAAATGCATCGAAGATAATCGCGCATTAAATCTCGTATTTAAGTTAAATGGGAATTAACTAACTAATCGTTAGTGAAGAGTTGGTGAAAACGGCCCTTAGAGAAGCCGGGGTGCCGTTATCGTACCAGTAAAACTATTGGCACGACTCCCTTACAATTGCTGCTGTTGTTCCTTGAGGCTTGGACATCGTGGACATTTAGTCTTGTATAGACTTAGGTGTGTAGATTATGACTGATAACCAGTGTTTGTGTAGTGTCTGGAGTAGTGTGAGTATTTTTAATTCAGGTGAAGATTGGGAAGCATGCGGCCATGGCCAAAGTTAGGAACCATCCCGACAATTGCCTGGAGTAGAAGAGGGAAACCATGGGAAACTACTTCCAAGATGGCTAAGATGGGAACTGAACCCACCTCTCCTCTTTTTTGCCTCACGGGGCTGAGTGTACCCCGTTCCAGCTTTCAGACCAGAATTAAAATTCATGGCAAAGTAGGGATTCGAACACGGACTTCCGGGGCGACAGCCAAGAATGCTAGTTCCCTCAAAATTAACAGCACTCATCAGCAAGCTCACTGCGACAGGATTCGATCCCGCAAACATAGACAAAGAGGACGAGTAGCCTAGGTTACCGACATGGTACATGTGTTGAACGTTTGACTAGCCGTACGCTGATTCTAGGCGTTGATAAAGCCTATCACAGCAGAAGTGCGAACCGTCGGCTATCAAGGGGCCGATAACCTCGACGTTAGGCCCCCTTGAACACCAATTATCATCATCATCGTCGGCTATCAAGTAAACATGACGCAGAAAAATCTGAATCTTTATTGGACGGTCTATGGCCGAGATCTAACTAATTTCGTCTTTCAACCAATTAATTTTATCTTTCATCGAATTAATTTCAATTAGTTTTGTCCTCCAATCAATTAATTTCATTAATTTTGTCTTTCAATCAATTAATTAATTTCAATAATTTTTTTCTGGCATCCAATTAATTTCAATTAATTTTGTCTTTCAGCCAATTAATTTTGCCTTTCAATCACCAAACGTAGTACAAGAGATATTTTACGAGCCGTTAACATACGCTTCTTGAAGAACAGTATTTTTTCTTACCGCCCTTCAAAATCTCAGCGTTCTTGGCCGGGAATGGAGCCCACGATCGTTGGACCATAAGGCGGTCTCTCTATCACTGACCCACCGAGCAAGCCTCTTAGGTGAGTAAATCATTAAGGATTTCTAAAAAATAGGTTTGATTACTTAAAGTTTGAAATAGAACATTCGTTTTCAATAGTTTCCAAAAATCGTATTACCCAGAAAACTGAAAAGTTATTAAAATACTTGAAGGTAATTGAAAGAAACGTGGCTCTGATCTTTGTAAACGTCTCATTTCTGCCCGAGTTTTATTACTTTTCCTAGTAAGCTCGTTACTGTAAGTCTTTATTACTAAAGCGTCTTAATTAATCCATTCATTACTTGAACCCTTTCCTTCTGTGAGCTTGCGACACATGGGCACGTGAGGCCTTATCTTATCCCAAGCACGTACGGTATTCAGAGAGTAATCAAACAAGGAAGGAAATTCTATACTAATGAGATTTCATGCAAAACAAATGAAACGAATTTCTAGCTTTATAACACATACCTCGTTATGTAGATACTAGATATAGCAAAATTAATACGTATATCGAACTAGGGAGCGAGATGGCGCAGTGGCTTAGTTTCTCGTCCTTTACTGGGACGGCTGGGGTTCGAATCCCGGTGACAGCGGGGTGGAATTTTCACCTGAAAAATCACGTGTCGTCAGGAAGGGCATCCGGCCTTAAATCCCCGGTCAAATCCAAAATGAGCCTGGTTGGCTCCGGCGACCCCAATTAATTGGGAAAAGCCGAAGAAAGTTAGTTAGTGTTTCTTTTTACGTATATCGAACTACAGTAGATATTGACTACAAACATTGCACTTAATTTACTGTAATATATTCGTAGACGCTGTTCAGTCGGTCAACACGAATGGGCCCAATTAAATTCAACGGGGAATTACAATTAATTTCTCCCTTCCCTTGCTTGAAGCACAGCGGTGGCCAGCGGCTTGCTCTCTAGCTCAGCAAATACGGCGAGTTCGTAGATTTGAATCGCGCGCCCGGAAGTAACAAAGTAACCTCATTTTCTCGGAGGGGAAAATTTTCTCCGCCAATCCGATTGCGGCATCGTCTTTTACATAACACGCAGAGCGCCCCTGATTTTTTCGTCGGTATAATTAAGATACATCCTGTATATTGTATCATATAATTTTAAATAATGTACCTTCACTGTGAAAACTAGACTAAAACAAAGTAAAACAAAAATGTACCTGTCCTAAATTGTAAACATTGAACAAGAATTTTTGTCTGGCTGCGTGGCTCAGGGGTAAAGTTCTCGCTTGCTGAGCCCAAGGTTGCAGGTTCGAAACCTGGCGCAGTCAGCTGGCATTTGAGGGTGCGCAAATGCGAGGGAGCCGTGTCAGTACATTTACTGGCACGTTAAAGATCCCCTTCGGGGCAAAATTCCGGCACCCCGGCGTCTCTAAAAGCCAGTGTAGTTAAAAGGGACGTAAAACCAATAACATTATTATTATTATTATTATGAACAAGAATTCAAAATCTTTGCTGAAAACTCTTGGTTTTCCTTTTTATTTTAACCCTTCCCAATTTCATTAATGTTTGTCCCTCCACTGTCACTGACTCTTATGTAGTTATTGTTAACATAAACAATAATAATATAAATGTTATTAGATTTACGTCCCTTTTAACCACTGAGGTTTTCAGAGACATCGGAGTGCCGGAATTCAGCCCTGAAGGGGATCTTTAACGTGCCAGTAAATCTAGTGACACGGCTCCCTCACATTTACGCAACCTCAAATGCCAACTGACTGCGCCAGGATTCGCGTCTGCAACCTTGGGCACAACAGGCGAGAATGTTACCGCTGCACCACGCAGCCAGTCAACATAAACAAGGAAGGACACTTTGTATAATTAGGCAAATAGTAACTTTAATAAAATCATACAGTCTACATCATTCGGGAAATAACCGTAACTCAACTCAACTTAAGTGATGACCTCTTATTTAAACTTATTTTCTTATCTCGTGTTTACTGTCCGGCTCCGTGGCTAAATGTTTAGCGCGCTAGGCTTTGGCCCGAAGTGCTCTGGGTTCAATTCCCGGCCGAGTCACCAGGAATTTTAATCTCCTGGGGTTGATTCTCGTGGCTTGGGGACTGAGTGTATGTGACGTCTTCATCATCACTTCATCTTCATTATGACGCGCAGGTCGCCCACGGGCGTCAACTGGATAGACCTGCATCGGCCTCTCCGTAGGTCACACGATAATTCATTCATTCATTCATCTCGTGTTTACTAATCAATTAATCGATTCTTCCGTTAGCCGATTGATCATTTATTCGGTTAGTCGATTTATCGATAGAACAGTAAATCGATTAATTTTAAATTATCGATCGATTATTAATCGATTAATAGAACATCGTTCATTTTCGATTCTAGTATACACACAATATCTGCGCCACAAATTGGTTGTCGAATAAATAAAGATTGCCTGCGATTGCCTTTTACCAGTATAGCGAAGGCATAAACCGATTGGAGGGCTGAAATTCCACCCCCTAGTATGGCATACTGTACTCGAGTCAAGAGCTATGTCCCACTAATTACTGCTTCATTCTTCATCATACGCGCGTGTGTGTTCGCATGCAGTAGATCTTCAGTTCTTAATAGTGGTGCAGCAGCAATTTTCTCGATTTCCCAGGAGGGTTGAGTTTCAGTATAATGCTTTCAACTTCGAACACTTCGCGCTTACAGGACGGTAGCTGCACTTTCGGCAGGCTTGTTAAGAACGCTTTTGTCTTTATGGTGCATTTCTCATTTAAGAGGACAATGTGGCAGAAGATTAACTAGCCTAATGGAACCTCTTGCATTACTGACTGGAAATCATGATTAATAGTGATTCAAAAATTGCAAGCTTGAACGGTTAGATGGGGAGAAGTTCAATAGAGCGTCGATGTGAGGTAAGAAACTACGTAGGCCTACTGTATGTACTTCAGAGAAAGAAATGCTGCCAATCTGTGATACTCTGTAAGGTGCTTAATGATCTACCACAGTGGAGGTCAATTGGCGACCCATGGGTAAAGCCCTTCGCGGATAAACCCGCGGATATCCGCACATTTTTCTGCCATGCGGATATGGTTTGCATGGCTGTGCGGATAGCGGATACGCTGCGGGTTATGTTTGGAGAAAATTTGCGAATAGTTTTAAGAATACAATCCGAACTTGTTTAATATTATTACTAGGACCAGGATAGAAGCCTCCGTGGCTTAGGCGGCAGCACGCCGGCCTCTCACCGCTGGGTCCGTGGTTCAAATCCCGGTCACTCCATGTGAGATCTGTGCTGGACAAAACGGAGGCAGACAGGTTTTTCTCCAGGTACTCCGGTTTTCCCTGTCAAAATTTCATTCCAGCAACACTCTCCACTATCAATTCATTTCATCTGACATTCATTTAATCATTACCCCAGAGGAGTGCGTCAGGCCTCGGCAGCCGGCACAGTTCATATCCTCGCCACTAGATGGGGGCTTCATTCATTCATTCCATTCCTGACCCGGTCGGAGACTGGAAGCAGGCTGTGGATTTTCACTAGGACCAGGATGTTTGATATACCGGTATTATATTTTTCCGTTATGTTTCTTTCATGACAAATTTAAGATGATTAGCATTCAAATTATGTCATTAAGCATAATTAACAGAGGAAAGGGTTGCAATTCTGGCTGTGTAACATTCATTTTAAACACAGCACATGACATACTAAGCCTAAGGGAACGACATTTTCCTCAAATGTCTAAATATGTTGCTTTAGTAATTTATGCTTTATCTAATTAAAACTATAATTGTAATGCCAGTCGATTTGGATAACAAACCCGGGAATGCGGAATAAAGTCATGCGGGGTGGATGCGGATAACAGTCGTGCGGATGCGGGGTGGATGCGGATAACAGTCGTGCGGATGCGGGGTGGATGCGGATAACAGTGGTGCGGATGCAGGGCGGATGCGGATAACCGTCGTGCGGATGCGGGGTGGATGAGGATAACAGTCATGCGGATGCGGGGTGGATGCGGATAACAGTCGTGCGGATGCGGGGTGGATGCGGATAACAGTCGTGCGGATGCGGGGTGGATGCGGATAACAGTCGTGCGGATGCGGGGTGGATGCGGATAACAGTCGTGCGGATGCGGGGTGGATGCGGATAACAGTCGTGCGGATACGGGGTGGATGCGGATAACAGTCGTGCGGATGCGGGGTGGATGCGGATAACAGTCGTGCGGATGCGGGGTGGATGCGGATAACAGTCGTGCGGATACGGGGTGGATGCGGATAACAGTCGTGCGGATGCAGGGTGGATGCGGATAACAGTCGTGCGGATGCGGGGTGAATGCGGATAACAGTCGTGCGGATGCGGGGTGAATGCGGATAACAGTCGTGCGGATGCGGGGTGTATGCGGATAACAGTCGTGCGGATACGGGGTGGATGCGGATAACAGTCGTGCGGATGCAGGGTGGATTCGGATAACAGTCGTGCGGATGCAGGGTGGATGCGGATAACAGTCGTGCGGATGCGGGGTGGATGCGGATAACAGTCGTGCGGATGCGGGGCGGATGCGGATAACAGTCGTGCGGATGCAGGGTGGATGCGGATAACAGCCGTGCGGATGCAGGGTGGATGCGGATAACAGTCGTGCGGATGCAGGGTGGATGCGGATAACAGTCGTGCGGATGCGGGTTGGATGCGGATAACAGTCGTGCGGATGCAGGGCGGATGCGGATAACAGTCGTGCGGATGCAGGGCAGATGCGGATAACGTTTTCTTTATCCGCGCAGGGCTCTACGGCCATGGGGAACATTCACTCCCGATCAGTCTCGCTGTGGCCATTCTGAATAATTAATATTGTAGCTTTCAGTCAGTCAATAAATCCAATTACTGGAATATGTGAAAAATAAGATGAAATAAATTACATGTGATTAAGATATATCTAACTCCGCCATAGCCGGTCCCAAGCCCGTGTTGAGAAAGGAGGAGGGAAGGAGGTACAACGTGGAGGGAGGAAAGAATTCTCGTACCAGGGAATAACAAGCGTATTGACCATCGAAATACCCTGAAGTAGCTCCAGGGCAGCCTATTGCCCAAGGTGGCAGCCCCATCATCAGGCTTGGGGGCTGTAGGCTAATAACCTGCACCCCTTAAATTGACTTTTTTTACTGAAACAGAAACAAGAGCAAACTGGACGGATCTCACGATGACGACTTTCAGTATGAAGAGGGAAACGAGAATTGGTTTAAAACCTGGAGAAGAACTGTGGAAGAAGAACTTTCCACCATTGGGAGGTCCTGGAACGGGGTGAAGAAGATTGTTGTTAACAGAGTTCGTAGTTCCGCCCCTTAAAACAATAATAACTAACTAGAGTTCGCTGGAAAGCTCTTGTTGAAGCCCTTTGCTCCTTGGAGGAGCTTAAAAGGACATAAGTAAGTCAAAATATATCTACATATTGTTACGGACTATTGAAGAAGAACAAAAATAACGGAAGGCATGTTTCGTTATAAATAATCCAAACATAATGACAATACAAATAATAAACCTTACGAGCCTTACAGTAGTCGCATATGATGTGTAACATCTGACATAGAAGAAACCTCACGTGAAATTGTTGATACACCGGTATTTTATAATATTATAGGCACAAATATTAATCTATTGTGAAAGGGAGCATTTTACAGATATTGTAGTTAATAATACGGAACTCACTTTATTAGATGATTTGTAGCTTCCACCAGCACTAGCCTAAATAAAGAATACGATACAGATCAACTAGATTAATAGACGCAACACCGCTCATAACCTTAGATTCCCTATAAACAGGCCAACTTGCGAGTAAATGCAATGTGCACAGCAGTAGATCATGAAAGGCTTGCCCAGTTCCCGGACCTCTTGATTCACAGACCAACACGTAATTCCATATGGATTCTGTTAAAAAGAGTCATATTAATATGATTAGCAGCAGAGTATCAAGAAGGCAGCGCGAGAACAATCAAGAAGACAGTGGGAGAGTAGAAATATCAAGTAGGCAGTGAAGAATTAGCAGCAGAGTATCAAGAAGGCAGTGCGAGAACAATCAAGAAGGCAGTGCGAGAGTAGAAATATCAAGTAGGCAGTGAAGAAAAAAAAGAGTCTTGGAATTGTTATGTATTATTTATGTGTAAATAAAAACAGATTTTTGTCTGTTGATGAATGTCCAGGAGGGATACGATCGAGCTGGCAGTGCGTCTAACACATTTCCGTCCGATCCACTTCCGTCCCATTTTTTCAAAATCACTCCCACAAAAATATCCAGCAACCGAGTGGAAAGATGTTACACATCAATAAACCCCGGGATTAGAACCAAAGGACCATGCGTAATCAATGACGACGACGCCCATCATCATTGGGTCTAAATATGCGAGAAAAATAGCTCTACAAAACACTAACAAACCTACAGTGACACCCAAAGACAGTCTCTGCCCTCCAAAAACAAAATACGAGAAAACCAGTCAGAAATCTTAGTAAGAGTGATAATTATTACTGATAAATATGTAATCATTAAGCACTTTTTATTCTGAATAATCATGAAATAATATTGATATAAAAAATAAACCCCGGGATTAGACCCAGAGGACGATGCGTAGCCAAGGACGACGAAGCCCAGCTCATAGTCTACGAATTATGGGGGATCAATGGCCAATGGTCATAACAGTAATGTATGGTTGGAAGGAGACATATTGGCTCAAGTAAATCTTTTCAAGTACTTGGGAAGCATTATTACTTCTGATGGGAGACGTGAAAAGGATATTCGCTCTCGAATAGCCCAGGCTAAAGAAGCTTTCAACAAGAAGAGAAGTCTCCTGACATTCAAAGCCATATCCCTACAAGTCAAAAAGCACTTCATTAAAAGCTACATTCAGAGCATTGCGACCTATGGTTGCAAAACCTGGACACTATTGAAGGCCGACAAGAAACGATTATGTGCATTTGAAAATGTGGTGCTGGCGACGAATGCTACGGATACCTTGGACCCTAAGGCTAACTAATGAAGAGGTTCTAAGAAGAGCAGAAGAAACCATCAATCTGACAGAAACAATCAAAAAAGAAGAAATAATTGGATAGGCCACCTTCTCCGGCATTCACCATGATGCAACACACTGCTTGAAGGGATAATTGAAGGCAAGGCTGGAAGAGGATGACCAAGAGCAGAGTTCTTTGGTGACATCGGAGGAAGATGTCCGTACCACCTGATCAAACAGCGGGCTCAGGATAGAAAACCATTGGACGAAGACATTCACGCTACCCACCAACCGCCAGGTTGAGGAGAGAAAAAAGAAGAGAATGGCCAACTCAGCCACATTACCTTATTTTTAGGCTAGGGGGAGCTACTTCTCTTATCAATCAGTTACTCAATTGTCCTAAGGAGACTGAGTGCACCCCATACCAGCCCTCACATCTGGCGAAGTTGGGAATCTAACCAGGCACTTGCCAGATAAAATTGTTAATTCAGTTTAGGGGCTTGGTTCTTCGTCTTTAGCCCCGTTTACGTGCGTGTGTGTTAAAATTGTCTGATTACCTGTATTTCTGTGATGACAGAAGTAGTGTATGCAGGGATGGAGTAGGTGCCCCGGAACTTGGTAAAAGAGGTGCTATTTCGGCATTTCCCTAATAGGCAATGCTGACATCAAGAGGCCAGCAATTATGAAAATTCATGTTGTTCAATTTTAAAAAAAAGTCCCTATGATTAGATTTCACGACCGCATTTCATGACTTTGTAAGCCAAGCCATTAGGTCGAGTAGTGAACATTGAGTATAAACCATACAGATACAAGGTACGGATTGAAATATCATGGCTCACACAGGAATCGAATCCGCACTCAGCTTTGGTAAACGCTCTACCAATGTTTCAAGTATCCTAAAGATGCATTTTCTGTTTCTACACAACGGTCAACATCCATACCTGTGAATGTAATTTGTGTTGTTGTGGTATTTAATTGTTATTATTACGTTCTAGGATTGCGTTAGGTGCTACCGACAGCGGTAGCTACGCTCGCTAACACGCAGCACTGGGCCATGTGGCCTAGCTGTCTACGGACTCGGCAAACGTAGGTTCGATTCCCAATGTCGGCCGTCCTTGAAATGGTTTTCCGTGGCTTCCCATTTTCAACTCCAGGCAAATGCTGGGACGGTACCTTCTGACAGGCCACCGCTGCTTCCATCTACATCCTTGCCCCATTTCATTCACCTTCATTCGTTTCATCGCTCATTAACTCCTCTGAGGAGGTTGCGTCAGGAAGGGCATCTGGCCATAAAAGCAATCCGCCACATAGACATCCATCCCCGAGGCCGTTGAAAACGGGAATAATAAGGGGTAGACATACATTGGGTTGGGTGCTCCGGGACTTGATATAATGTCACTTGTCTGGAATGAGCGTAGGAAAATAGGGAAGAAGCCACTCCTCAGCTCCCCATTGCAGCCATAGAGCGTAACTTAACCCTGCAGGGTATCAAACATCTTCATTCTCATGAATCTAATCTAAGACATCATCAATTTTTTGCGAAAAAGTTTGTGAAATGCTTACGCACAAAACTATAACTAAATCTCTTTTGTAGTGGCTAGCATTCTTGGCTGTCGCACCGGGGTTCCGGGTTCGATACCCGGCTCTTCAAAGACATTTCAATTCTGGTCTGGTGGCTGGAACAATTTACCCCAAGTCTCGTGAGGGATAACTGAGAAATGGAGAGTTTGAATCTTATCTCATCAATTTTGGAAGTGGTTTTCCGTGGTTTACCACCTCTACTCCAGGCAAATACCGGGATGGTTCCTAACGTAAGGCCACGTCCGCCTCCTTCCAAGTCCTCACATGAAGTAGAAACACACACACGATAAGTCATCACAATAACACAGGAATTACACACACCCAAGTACATGGGGCTACATGACCAATATGTCGCAAAGCCCCAAAATTAACCAATCAACAACAACAAATTATTTCTATAGTATATTCAATTTTATGTATTGTAACTCTTCTAGTTCACTACTCATTATTCCCCCATGGTTCTATGGTACATTAATATAATGTAAATCTACAGTGAAAGTCGTGATTAGACTTTCTAAGTTAAAGCTACCATAAATTAATTTAATAAAAATAAAAAATAAATTAGTAAGCCTCCGTGGCTTAGGCGGCAGCACGCCGGCCTCTCACCGCTGGGTCCGTGGTTCAAATCCCGGTCACTCCATGTGAGATCTGTGCTGGACAAAACGGAGGCAGACAGGTTTTTCTCCGGGTACTCCGGTTTTCCCTGTCAAAATTTCATTCCAGCAACACTCTCCACTATCATTTCATTTCATCTGTCATTCATTTAATCATTGCCCCAGAGGAGTGCGTCAGGCCTCGGCAGCCGGCACAGCACAGTTCATATCCTCGCCGCTAGATGGGGGCTTCATTCATTCCATTCCTGACCTGGTCGGAGACTGGAAGCAGGCTGTGGATTTTCATTTTTTCAAAAAATAAAATAGTCTACTTCTGAGGAGTAGAATAATATTTTATAAAAAATCCCAAGTGTCTATAATGAATGAATCGTTTACTTATTCTCTAGCGCTTGCTCCAAGGAAACGCAGGGATCCTCATTTTACCTGGTGCTGGTAGGTGCAGTGTACACAGCCATCTATCTCCTCCACCCCCGCCCCCACCCCCTCCCCCTCTAACGAGCTCTGAGGCAGCACCCGGGGGGCTATCAATGTCGGCTTCCCTAGAGCACGCTCTCGCCTCCGTAAGCACACGCCGGGGATCGAACCTGATCTACGGCCTGCTGGCTGTGGCTTTGTCGTGCACGCCACCGTGAACCACTGGAACTGAGACCCTTCCGGTTGAACGCTGCAGATAATACGCACTATTAGACCTAGTGTACCTATTCTGACCTCCATATTGAGGCAGGCAGGCCTGCTTTCTTATTACGAATACAAGTCGTATGGGGCCAAATTGCTAAAGATAAACGCGTTTCTCCCCTAGTGTTTCATTTCTAAGGGTTAGGGGATGAGCTGAAATGAGTTTCTACGTTGGGACTTGTTTTTACGGTTGATTCGCCTCCCTGACATTAATTAATGAAATATTATGTGAATTAAGTTGAATGAAACTCGATAATGAGTTACAAGGAGTCAGCTATGGCATATTAGGAAGTACCATATCGATATTTCCCTTGAAGTATTTTCCCACAAGTATCCAAAGATGGCCGACAGTGGGCTTCGAATTAATTTATCTCTATAAGTCCAGACATAACCTGACCTCACGGCTTGGTGCGCTAAAACGTTGAGCTACACCAGTCGGTGCGGGCATGGACGCAACGTTTCCTAAAATATTATGTAATAAAATAAAATACAGCAAAGATCGAACGTCTCTCAGGAGTAAATTAAAGCAAATAAAGTTTCAGGAAAAACCCCCAAGGAAGAAGACAGGTGCCCTCTGGACAAAGGAGAGAAAGGAACAACACAGCCAGAGGATGCGTGACAGCTGAGCAAACATCAAGACCCACTCCAAGCAAAATAGTTGAATATCGTGGTCCGTAGTGGCCTATACGGAACAAGATGAAGAAAAAAATACAACAAAATAAAATAAAATAAAATTAACTAAACAGATGCTATCAGAAGGAGACGCCTGGCTTTCTACGGCCACCTGTACAAAATGAACCACCACAGGATTTCTTATAAGATCTTCAAGGTAACCAAGAAGGGTAAAGCCACTGCGTACCTGTGCATCAAACAAATTGAGAAGGATCTTGAAGGATCTTGCTGAACTTAATATTCAGCAAGACACGGTCCATAATTTTTTAAAATTCAGAATAATGACATTACCATAATTGTATTTACTCAATTGTTCTATGTATATTAAGAAACAAATTCTTACTGGAAATGCTAATATTGTAAACAATTCTGATCTACATTCGTACAACACTAGAAGCAGAATGGATGTTCACTGTCAATATTATAGAGGAGCTTTCAGATAAAAAAGATCCCTTGTTTACTGCCTCCAAATATTTTAACTTGCTGCCCCTAACTCTAAGAAATGTCAGCACCATTTCCACCTTCAAATTAAAATTTTAAAAATGGCTCACAGACAAGGCAATATATTCAGTAGAAGAATTCGAGGCAATGTGCATAGAGATGTAAGTGTTTGTATATTGATTATTGTATTTACCTGCACCCCTGTAATTATGTATTTTATGTATAATTATGTTTTATGTATATTATGTATAATTATGTATTTTTTGATTTGACGACTCCCATATGTATATTAACATATTACCATGGAGAAATAAAGAAATGAATGAATGAATGAATCGCTGTGAGGAGAACAATACCAAGTTAAGTGTGCATTAAAATTAGGGTTTTCTAGTGCATGCTAAAATGTATTAATTGATTTATTATTAATACAGTGTGATATTCTAAATTGTATACACGTGCATATACACCATTACTCACGTAATTCACAAAACCTTGTAACACAAAACAAACCTAACCTATAACGGGATTCAAATTGCGAATCAAAATTATACTATAATCATCTAACGACGTGCTATTGAACCACAGTAGTGAATTTACATTACTGAAAATTTAACCTTAACACAGTGATGTGGATCTGATGATGGCCACTTGAGGGTCGAAACAGGTAATCCTAAATTTACCCATTTAAGTGTGATAATTAACTAATACATGTAATTTTTCCAGGATTGTGTTTACATATTTATATATTGTACCCCACCCATTCATTGGGTTCACCGACTGAAAATCTGCAAAATACATTTTTTATAGGCAACACTGAAAAGAAAGGCTTCAAATCTCAACATTTCAAAATTTCAGCACGAAAGCAGCCGCCAAAAAAAAAAAAAAAAAAAAAAAAGAACATCAGAAGTGGCAGACAACAGCTAAAGCTATTGGCTTTACGTCCCTTTAACTACTGCGGCTTTTAGAGACGCCGGAGTGCCGGAATTTTGCCCCGAAGGGGATCTATAACGTACCAGTAAATCTACTGACACGGCTCCCTCGAATGCCGACTGACTGCGCCAGGATTAGATCCTGAAACCTTGGGCATGGCAGGTGAGAATGTTGCCGCTGAGCCACGCAGCGAGGCAAAAGAAAAAAATCTCGCCTTCTTACATTTGGCCACAACCGACTTTGGCAAACAAGTTTGATTTATTCATCCATATTGCCCCAATCAAAAGCCAAAGTAGCCTATGTTCGTAAGTATTTTACAGTATATCTCATGAATTAACAAAAATCACATATAGGCCTACCTATAGCTGCTCATAATCTGCCTCGTAGACTGGGTCATCTGAGAAAGGAAATTCACGAAGTAGAGTTAGCGGGCCTTTCCTTTTCATGATAATAATGAAATGGATTTATCGTCTTTTCTCGAAAAGCCAGGGACCCGAAAATTCACTCTGAGGGACTATTTAACGTTCCAGTACATCTAGAGACTGTAGGCTTCACACACGCTCAAATGCCAGGAGATTGGGTCGGGATTCTACCTCGTAACCTTCTATTTCAAACGTGATTTATACATTCGTCCGTGTTGGTTTTTCATTGCGTGTGTGATTTATACGCACCAACATCTCCAAATGTGTTAGCCACGATACTCGATCAATGAGCCGTGCGAACGAAAAGGAACGCAGCTTGTAATACGTTATGAAAATATATACGAAACCAGTGTGGTCTGCTTGTGTGGCACTAACATATTCCCTCCCGTATTCTCCAGTCTCGCCTGAGTTTTATGAAACATGGCAACATTCTCCATCGCCACAGTCGTTTCCCCGATTGTAGCGCCTTTCTCTTGAAGACAGATCATTCCAAAGGAATACTTTCACTTATTTTATATTGTTTTAACATTCAAGTAACAAGTGCGTAGCTATGAATCCATGTAAAGTAGTGCTGTAACCTACAGAGGCTGTGCAAATTATTAGATTCGATGGAAGTTTTCCAACATTTCATTTTTTCTTTTCATGGATTAATGCACTAAAATTGTGTGCGTGGCATATTTTCAAATGATTAACCAATAGTCTTAATTACATCTCTTACGTAAGCAACTTCGGTGGCTGAGCTTCTATGTCCAAGATCGCGGGTTCAAACCCGGCCGAAGTCGTCAGATTTTTTAAGAGCGTTATAATCCCTCAGTATGCCTTCCTTCGTAGGGGAAGTAAAGCTGGCGGTCCCATGTCATAGATATATACCTTCCACTAATTACACTTGTGTAAGCAAAAATTTGTAGGTTAGTTTGATAACGCTCTATTACTTCCAACGTTCGCCACCGGGTGCTGACTGCGATGGCATTTAATAGCCGCGTCCGCAGTTAGGTGTCGTGGATGGTAGCATTAGGTGGCAAAAGTAGGACCTACCTGAAAAAATTAATAGTGTGCAGTCCTTCTACCTGAATCACAGATAACGCACACTAATACAGCCATCACAATTAACACCGGTTATCAGACAAATTCTACACACACTCAAAGTACACGGGGCTACATGACCGCGTTGTCGCAGCCCCTAAACTAAGGAACCAACCAACCAACCAACATCTCTTACGAAACTGACGGTAATTTTTTTTTTTTTTTTAATATCCACTGATTGAAGAGCCTGGTTAATGCTGAATGTCACATGTTTTTGTTTGTTTTTGATTAAGTTATTCTAGTTCCCGTGCGAATTTAGTGCAGAAGGATTCAAAGTATTTTATTACCGATGATCCGCTCTTAAACTATTCAAAGATTCTTGGATCATGGATTGAAATCACCTGGTTTATAGGGCACATTCCAAAGTGAACAAAAAAAGAGCAAACGGAGTCCCTCAGAGTAACCAATTTTGAAATTTTTCCCACGCAATCCCTTATGGGATAATTTTCAAGTCCTTAGCGGAGGAAACAACACTAAGTAGGGTAATAAAAGTAAAATAAAATTATTTTGAACGAAACAAATTGTGACATTTAAATTCATTATTTCAGTCTAAAAATTTGCACACCTCTCTACACTGTACTTTACTTGACTGTTTCGAGATACTGTAGTCCCCACCAGTGTGAATGCACGTTTGTTACAACGTTTCTGTCACCTCAACACACATTCTTTAAGGAATCCTTATGAATCATCCCACATTTTGGTTGGTTGGTTGGTTGGTTCCTTAGTTTAGGGGCTGTGACAACGCGGTCATGTAGCCCCGTGTACTTTGGGTGTGTGTAGAATCTGTCTGATAACCGGTGTTAATTGTGATGGCTGTATTAGTGTGTGTTATCTGTGATTCAGGTAGAAGGACTGCAGACGATGAATATTTTTAAGTAGTTCCTAGTTTTGCTACCAAATGCTACCGTCCACAACACCTAGCTGCGGACGTGGCTACTAAATGCCATCGCAGTCAGTAGCCTACCTGGCGGCGAACGTTGGAACTAATATAGCGTTATCAAATTAAGCTACAAATTTTAGCTTCCACAAGTGTAGTTAGTGGAAGGTTCTTTTTCATGCATTAATCTATGACATGGGACCACCAGCTTTACTTCTCCTCCGAAGGAAGGCATATTGAGGGATTTTTTAATGCTCTTAAAAGTCCGACGACTTCGGCCGGGTTTGAACCCGCGATCTTGGGCATAGAAGCTCAGCATGCTACCAACTACGCCACCGAAACTGCCAATATCCCACATTTTAAAGTAGGCCTATTGCTTGCGAGTCCCCAAAACGATTCAAAACGTAAATTTTGTCTGATAAGTTGTATTTGGGGCTGATGACCAAGATGTCCGAAGCCCCTCAAATGAATTAACAACCAAATTGTAGAACATTCATTTCAGGTCGTGTCCGCCTCGTTGCGTAGTGGCTAGCATTCTTGACTGTCACCGCAGAGATCCGGGTTCAATTCGCGGTTCTGCTAAGAAATTTAATTCTGGTCTGAGGGCTGGAACGAGGAACACTCAGCCTTTTGAGGCAAAAACTGAGAAGAGGCGGGTTCGATTCCTATCTCAGTCATCGTGGAAGTGGTTTTTACGTCGTTTCCCACTTCTACTCCAGGCCCACGGCAATATTCTCACATTTGCTTATAATGGTAAATGTTTTTGCTTTTTTATAATGGATGGAAAGAAACAGCGTTGTGACTTGCGAGGTATCGATCGCCGAATGATGATGTGTTGATTTTATCCAAATATTCCATAACATGATGTGCAGCGTCAGGTCGTGCATTTTCCTGAATAAATCACCAATCATCCTGATTAATTGGTATTGTAACTTTTCAGTCGGTCAACACAATATAAATTAATTAATGAGAAGTACAAAAAACAACCTTAAAAATATACATGTGATAAGTTAGATGTAAGTCAGTAGTTGTAGTAGGTCGTTTTTTTTTTCATTGTCATTTTTTTACGATCACCCAAACCATTAGATGATGTTAAAAAATGAAAATCCACAGCCTGCTTCCAGTCTCCGACCGGGTCGGGAATGGAATGAATGAAGCCCCCATCTAGCGGCGAGGGTATGAACTGTGCCGGCTGCCGAGGCCTGACGCACTCCTCTGGGGCAATAATTAAATGAATGACAGATGAAATGAAATGATAGTGGAGAGTGTTGCTGGAATGAAATTTTGACAGGGAAATCCGGAGTACCCGGAGAAAAACCTGTCTGCCTCCGTTTTGACCAGCACAGATCTCACATGGAGTAACCGGGATTTGAACCACGGACCCAGCGGTGAGAGGCCGGCGTGCTGCCGCCTAAGCCACGGAGGCTTCATTAGATGTTGATGATGATGATGATAATTGTTGTTTTCAGGGGCCTAACATCTAGGTTATCGGCCCCTAATGGCTTGGGTGATAGTGAAACACGATAATGTAAGGTAAACTATACTATAACTAAATCTAACTAGACACTTACATACTAGAAGAATGAAAGGAAAACAAACGGAGAATAAGGCAAATAACGGACAGGGGGAAAGGAAATGACCTCAACCCTCGAAGAATGAGGATTGAGGGACTTGGGAGGAAGGAGAGCCAGTTAAGGCAGATAGGAAAGGAAAAGAGGAGAGGGTCCGCCCCAGAGGCAATGGAAAAAGGGGGGAAAACCGGACCCAGCTCAGGAATCCCACGGGGTCACCAACTGCCGAACTCTCCAGCCGTAAGCCCTTGAGGGTGTAGAACTATCCAGGGTGCACCATAAGTGGTGGGGCTGCACACACCCAGCCTCCTTAAGGGCCTTGAGCAGAATGCAGTAGATATGAGGAAAAGAGAAGAGGTCTAACCCGTCGAAGAATGAGGGATCAGAAAATATGAGACAAGGGCGTTTTAGGCGGGAAAGTGAAAGACTCCCTAGGCCCCGGATAACCTAATACCGTCGGGGTCGGAAAAGAACATGATTTCTTTTTGTCGTGTGGCCTCCTGAAAGGCCGAGTGCTGGTCTTTCTAGTCGACGCCCGTGGGCGACCTGCGCGTCGAGATGAGAGATGGAATGGGTGAAGATGAATGAAACTGGGCTAGGATGTGGAAGGAAGCGGCCGTGGCCTAACAGAAGGTACCGTCCCAGCATTTGCCTGGTTTTGAAAATGGGGAAACCACGGAAAACCATTTCAAGGACGGCCGACGGAGGGGCTTGAATCCACGCGTCTACCGAGTCAGCAGAGAGCTTGGTCCCATGACCTAACGCTGCGCTTTAGCCAGAATAGCCTCAGCTGTCGGTAGAACAAGAGTTGACCAAGGGAGGTTGATAGGAAAGATGACAGAGAGGAGCCCGGCTCAAGTAAGTGGAAGAAATGCCGGACACAGCTGGGGTCCCGTGTTCGCCAACCCACGTCCCACTAGATGTGAGCCCCTGGGGAGAAAACCATTAGAGGTCGATAACCTAGATGTTAGGCCCCTTAAAACAACAATTATCATCATCATCAGCCGCAGCAACAGCAGCCAAGAATGCTAGCTACTTCACCAGGAGGAGGTGACATAACTATTGAGCCAACCTCTGTGGTCTAGGGGTATGTATTGAACGGTCTAGGTTCGATTCCCGGGTACGCCAAGAATTGAGGGCTGCAACCTCCCGAGTAAAAGTGAGAAGAAGTGGATTTCGTTCCCACTCCGGTCATACTACGAGTGGCTTTCCGTGGTTCATCATTTCTGCTCCAGGCAATCGCAAGGCCACGTCCATCTCTTTAAGAGGTCAATAACAATAACAATTACACACCTTGGTACACATACAAACACACACACACACACACACACAAGTGAGTAGGGCTGATGACCTTGTTGTAGCATTGCAATGAGTGTTCCAATGAAAACGGAAGTGAAATTTAGAGTGTTATTTCTCTGGAAGTATACTAAAATAGAATCAGTGTACACTGCCCGCAATTTTGAACATGATGAGCTTTTAAGCACATGAGACAATTACTTTGGCAAACATAATGTAATGTGCACCTGCGTGGGAGTTTTAATTGTATCAGGCCCAATCCAATTATCCCTGCAGTAAACTTAATATTTATTGATCCGATATGACAGTTAAATAGATTATTTTTACGCTCACATTGGCTCAATAATATGACTGTTACAACGTCAAAATTCAACTAAAACAGTACCTGGATGTGTACAGGGAATGGAAAGTAACGCTCAAATGATGTACGGTAGGTTATTCTAGTTTGGTACTCCCCTACGGAGTCGAACGCGTTAAGTCACGCTTCACGACTCCGATGGGGATCTGCTCGTTCGGATATCCAAAGTTCGAAACCCAGCACTAACAGCAGCCATTCCTAGTGTGATTTGTCTCTTAGCTAAATACCAGTATCATACCTTGTTTCAAGCCCAGGGGCAACTGTCTCAATCCCAGACCCAAATAAGTAGTCATACTATTACAGTCACTACAACAGTACAGGTTATCAGACAAATTGATTACACATACAAGTACCAAAGATGACCAAAGATCTCCCTGGCTTCTAACTGAATAAAATAAGACATAGCAAAACAACGATAGTCTTTAAGCAAATGTATTTAATGTGCTAACAAACAAAATAAAGCTCTCTGGTTAGGTTGACGCCGCGGCATAGCCGACCGGAATGGGGAGCTGCAGCAAGTTCGATAATCGAAGACTCGAATCCCGGCACTGACAGTGGCTACGCTGAGTGTAGCTTTTCGCCGCGTTTTTCTACATTTCCTACAGGCAAAGGGCGGAATAGTACCTTATTTCAAGGCTTGAGGCTCCTAGCCCATTCCCGACTCGAATAATTAGTTATTGATGTGCGCAAGATAGCGGGTTCAAAGCCGGCCGAAGTCGTCGGATTTTTAAGAGCGTTAAAAATCCTTCAGTATGCCTTCCTTCGAAGGGGAAGTAAAGCTGGCGGTCCCATGTCATAGATTTATGGCATGCAAAAGAGCCTTCCACAGACTAAACTTGCGTGCAGCTAAATTGTTAGGTTAGATTTCGTCGGAACGCTCTATCAAAGTTCCAACGTTTACCACTAGGTATCATTGATATCTGGTAGCGAAAGTTGGAACTACTCGAAATTGAACGAAACCTGTAGCTCACCCCATGGGTTTTCATTCATTCATTCATTCATTTATTTGCAATTGGGGGTGTGTCCCCCGGTGGCAGATTAGATATAGCCTACATAACAAATAAATAACTGTACATAACAATTCACTAACAATTAAACTGGAGTATTTACACAAATAGTCAGTCTTTTCTTAAACACACCTATATGTTTGGGAAAAGGCTCTAAGACTGCGGCAGGTAGAGAGTTCCAATTATCAATGGCACGGTTTACGAAAGAATAATTACCATAATTTGTTCGCTGTGGTCGGCCCGTAACTTTGAAAGGATGATCGCTCCTACCCATGTAAGTAGGCTTTTCCATTCGTTTGCTAAGCTCACCCCATGCTGGTTGATTTGTATACGTGTTGTACATAGCGCAGAGTCTAGATTTCATCCTCCTAGTCTCAAGTGATTCCCACCCAAGTTTCTTTAACATACGGCTCACACTGCTCCTGGGATTAAAGTCACTGAGCACAAATCTAGCGGCCTTTCTTTGTACCATTTCCAACTCATTTATGAGCCCTACTTGATATGAATCCCAAACCGCCGAGGCGTATTCCAGAATAGGTCTTACAAGTGACAAATATCCTAATTCTTTAGCAGAGGTACTACTTCCTTTTAATACCCTCATTACAAAGTGCAGGCATTTGTAAGCTTTAGAAACTACACATCCTATATGACTACTCCATTTCATATCATTTCTTACGTGAACGCCCAAATATTTGCAAGTATCTTCTTCTACAAGTATTTCCGAGCCAATGTTATATTGAAAATCTTGCCTTCGCAATTTCCCTATTTTTATTAGACTACATTTTCTTGTGTTTATTTTCATTTTAATTTCAATCGCCCACTTATAGACCAGGTTCAGGTCCTCTTGAAACACTGCATTGTCTTGTGAGTCATGTATCTTTCGATATATTACACAATCATCCGCAAACAATCGACAGTCACTGTGAATCCCATTTGGTAAGTCATTTATAAACGCCAAAAATAACAAAGTTCCGATTACGCTGCCCTGAGGAATACCCGACGTTACTGTAATTTCATCCGAGAATCGGCCTTCAACTTTCACTTTCTGGGAACGACCCGTCAAAAATTCTTGGATCCATAAAATTACTCTTCTATCAATCTTCGTCGAAGCTAATTTATGGAGTAGCATGTCATGCGGCACGACATCAAATGCCTTCGCAAAATCTATAACTACGGCGTCGACTGAAACTCCATCGTCTAACGATTCGCTAATATCTTGAAAAAGTGATAGCATCTGACTCTCGCATGAGTAACCTTTACGAAATGCATGTTGCCTATCATTACACCATGATAATGTTTCCCACTGTTCCCTCAAGTAGTCGCAAATGAGAAGCAGGTACAGCCTCTGGCGAATCGAACATGTCCTCGGACACTCCCGGCACTAAAAGCCATACGATAAATAAATAAATAAATAAATAAATAAATAAATAAATAAATAAATAAATAAATATACTAAGACTGTCACCACAGAAACACAGGATATCAGAAAAATTGAATACATAACCACGAGTAAAGACCAAGATGTACCAAGACTCTAGAAACGAATTGACGACGACGACGACGACGACGACAACGACAATGATTAGGTTGCAATCATTCGAATTGCGGTTTTTGCTTCGTTTAGTAGCTCAGGACAATGTGCCAATCAGTCCCAAATACTGTACTTAACGTGCGTTCTTTATAATCGTTATTACAGAGGCGTCAACAGTATGCTCCTGCCTCTCCAGCTCAACTGCTCCTTCACCGGATCGGGGCTTCTAAGCTGTGATTGAGCCGAGCTAATGTCCGGTGTTAAATACATATACTGAGCGCTAGAAGTTTAGCCATTCAGGCAATACTCCTAATATTTTGCCTATCAACTTCTGAAAGTTTGGAACTGATCCTCCACCAACAGCAGTGTGCACCAGCTCGAATGTCTGAACATGCCACCAATCATGCTGTCCAAGGCTAAGAGGCAGTATTTTATCATGTTAAATGATCTTGTCGACTTCGTCGTTACGCTGGGGTCTGGCGTAACGTTACGGTAACGGGACGAAATGTACCGAGAATGCACTGAGGTGTGTGACGTCATAGTACTGCTTGAGCTTCCTCATTTCCCCGCGCGCTCCGGTGAGCGTGACGTCATCCAGCCAGCTATCTCCTTTGACCTCGGTTTGCACTTGCTAACGGACTTTGATTTCACGCAGCATTTGTAGCATTTAAAATGATATAAAGTCCCGTCTTTCAGACTGACTATCAGTCTTTTTTTTTCATTCATGTGTCATTCTTTCTACACAGGGTATATTCGTGTTCCGACGCCAGCATAGTTTCTTAAATTAACTTTTTCACAGTTTCTAGAAATTTCTAAGTATACATTTTTGAGCCATAAATGTCAACACTCCACACAAATGGATTAAATGTTTCCTCACTCTCACTTTTATTATGTTTAACATTAGTACTTTTCCAGTTCTTCGAAACTTCTATTTCCTTGGTCAGACATCAAATCCACATTCTTGCGATCATGAGGCGGACACGTCTCCACTAAATCCTCCACCGATCCACGGAAATATTGTATTGAAACAGATCACCTTAAAGGTTTAATGGCCATTATTCATGGCTGTCACCCCTGAGATCTTGGTTGGATTTTCCATTTTGCCAAAGAATCTAGTTCTGGTCTGAGGTTTGGAATGGGTTAAACAAAGACTCATGAGGTAGGCCTGAGAAGAGGTGGGAACGATTTCCACCTCAGACATCCTAGAAGTGGTTTTCCGTGGTTTCTCACCTTTACTCCAGGCGACTGTCGAAATGGTACCACCTAACTTCAGGCCACGGCCGCTACATACGAAATACCCTTAACAACAATATTAAAAACTTGAAACTGGAAGAACTGAGCTCCAGCAGAACTTCAATGTTAATTTTATGCTTTAATACATAATGAACAAATAGCATGGTTGAGATACGTTGTTATTTTCGGATACGAGAATTCCACACGTAACCTCTTAATTAATTCAAAAATCTCGTTATTGGAGTAAACTGAATTATTTTTGATCTGAATTGAAGTCCTTTGACGATAACAATCCACTGAAGACTTGATTGACAATCTCATTATTTGCAGAGCGGGTATTGGGGTGTAGAGCACACATGACGACAGCAATGGGGAGGATCAGGACACTTCAGAGCGAATAGCGTGGACTCCGTGTTCTCATGCAACTCCAATAAAGCTTCGAACAGATATCACAATTTGAAAAGTCAAGTTATTGTGGCTATCGACTGCGCTGTGCCGATCCTCGTGTATATTCTTATATACACGCGCACATACGTTAAGAAGATATTTCGATGTTTACATCAAATTAATTAAGAATGTTAATGCTGCTCAGGATTTCATCTGGATAATCCTGATCCACCTAGCAACAATTTATTGATAACTATAAAAGAGGGTTCTTCATTTACAAGTATTTTTACATCCTTATTACACCCGATTCTACGGGGTCAGGTGTAAGATGACATGCGATTTCCGTGTAGGGAATATTTTATGGCAGGGTGTCCTTATTGAAGTCAACCTCATCAGAGGAATTAATAAGAAATGGCATTAATAACAAGAATGAAACTGGGCAATGGTTTAGAAGCCAGCGGCCCTCACGTATTAGAAAGAACCGTCCTGGGATTTTTCTGGATTTGAAAAAGGGGAAACCACGGAAAACCATTTCCAGGATGGCCGATGGTGGGGTTCTAACCCATTCGTTTGCCTAGTCTAGATATAACCTTGCGCTATAACGCGTGTGTTCATTTACTATTCCGTTTGTAGTTGCTGTTGATTTCTTTCGGGGCTTTGCTCTTCTTCACAGATTTTATTCCACCAAACTTTCTTTTTAATTTTCGCTATTATTATTATTATTATTATTATCATCTATATATTGCGCCCGTTGACGCATGTTTGCTCAGACAACAGAGACGAAAACTTATGCTGAAATGTAACTGAACATACCCTGCGAGTGGCGGGAAGAAGCTGAAGCAATATCACTTATGATTATATTTTCACTTATTTTCATATTCCAAAAATCTACTATAATTATAACCAAGTAATTCTGCATATTTGAAGTACAGCATACTTCGAAAATCGAAGAAACTATCAATTTACGCGGTCAACTCATGTACTGAGAGCACGCCATATTGGTAACACCAGTTCCTATTCGTCTGTGGAAGAGAAAACATGAGCATGATGGAGCACAAGTGAAAGGAAACCATGTGGCAGGAAAAATCTACGAATAACTTTCTTATGGATAGCCATCATGGCATTGTGTAATAATTGAAGGATTGAAGACATTCACCACTACGAGAACTGTGAAGTATTTTTATTATTATCCGAGGTGAAATGACGGACTTGTGTGAAGAAAACTTTGCGACCGCATGGTCTCATTCTCACGCACACACACATGTTTCAGTGTTCTATAAACTGTGTATTTAACTAACTGTGTAACTGTACAAAATCTACAAGTACAACCTTTATTTGCCGGATGGGCAGTGATTTTGATTTAATTTTGTTAATAATTTTCTTGTGTAAATATCAGTGCAAGTCACGAGTGAGTGTCGCACAAGCGACAGAGGCTAGAACCAGTGGCGGAGTGAAAATGGGCAATTTTTTTTACCGCATATTAGCTGCAGTGCGCGACAGTTTTATTTAATTATGTGCTACATTTTACCAACGCTAACATCGCAATAATGATAAACCAGCAGATCTTCAGATACAACTCCATCCGCGCGATGGCATGTGATTGCTAAGTCATGCGTGGGGAATTGGCGACGGAGGATGTCCAGACACAATGAAATGGTAACCTAAAGCCATATACGAGACTGCATACAACATCTCATGGCGGGACTCGAACCAAGTGACGCTGAATCTGTAAGTCAGATCAAATATTTATAGCGTATTGTAAGAGTGGAAAACAGTAGACTTAGTTTATTTTGGTTTCATTTATTTAGTGCACAATGCAGGTAGCTAATTATAAGACGCGTGTGGAAAATAATAGTTTATTAAACATTTATAGAGGCCAGGAAGGCTGGATTTTCAATCCTCATTCGTATAATTTAAAAACAGGTATTATCAACTTTTAGTTTGTCAGGCTGATGACAAATAAACTAGTTTGACAATGTTAAATCAAGGCCAAGGTTACGAGTCAAGTTCACTACACAGCACACTCGATTCTAGACAGTGGATTAATATTTTGTTTTAGAAGGCTATGAGATTCTTGACATTATTACAAGTGGAATGCAGAGTTCCGTTACTTACATTTATTGGCCAGAACAATACTTGAAAACAGGTTTATTTTCTTTTAAAAGAAGCCACACAGGCAATGAATGAAATTGTATTTTGTAACCAAATGAACGCAGGTTCGATTTATTCAGGGAAGAGGCAATTTTATAAATGCTCACACACAGTTAGCTTGTATCAGAAACCTTTATGTTTATTTAAAGCGTTGTCAGGATGTGTTTTTTGTACACATAATATTTATTACCAGCAATTCAAACGTGTATCAATTAGGATTCCACACTTTTGTAAATTAAGAGTATTATATGAGTCGTGACGGTGGATGAATACCTCCGACATTGTTATTGTGATTATATCGGTGGTAATGAACTAATTAAAGTCGTACCAAAAACCGAAGGCGCCTGGATCAATGGATCCGAAATAAGAGTAAAATAATTGGTGAAGACATAGGATGTCTAATAAGTGTGATGAAATATTGGTGAAGACACAGGGTGTCTCGTTAACTATTGAACTATTGAGTTATTTGCTTAAGTTGGATACAAACGTTACCTGAATACACTGAACGCTTTTAAAGGTCCATAAACTGAACAACAATACTGGCAGGAATAAATAATTGTGTGAAACACTAATAATAATAAAAAATAGGGTTTTGAAAACTAACAAATCTTATAATCCCCCCCCCCCCCTGAATCTAAATAAAATTTATAAACATTAAAAATAACTATTTTTCTGGACCAAACGTTAACACTTAGATACTGTTAAGCTATTGTAGATACATTTTGATACATTTTCACATGATTAGTCGACCACTAATTGGTGATGTGATAACTGAAGCACACACATCAGATTAGTAGCAATTTGAGTCGATGTAATTGCTTAATTACTATCGCATTTACAGGCTTTCCTATATTTTCTATTTTCTTAACACTTTGACACTATGACCGTTTGTTACAAACAGTAACAAATCGAGTACGTAGGCAGTGCCAATTGTACAACCATAGGAGTGCTGAATTATTGTATGCATTTGTGTTGTATTAGCATAGTTTTTTATTCACCAACATTGTGCACATAGCTTGATTTTCTTAGTAATAAACGCATCTCGTTTATTAATTAATGATATTTAGGACTAGCTAAACACTTAACTCTAAAGATAAATGTTAGAGATGGCATCATCATAGCATAGAACCAATTTTCCCCTTGCTACTAAATGTAAATGTTCTAGTATTTGTAAACAAGTATATGTCTTGCTTTGCTGTAAATTCTTTTGATGTTTGATCCACCCGTAAGTTATTTCGATGTAATTGCTTAGGGCCGATCTTACGTGCCATTCTCTTAGCTTGTTCATTTTGTTGAATTTTGTATTAGGACCATGAGAGCAATTTAGATCTTGTTTAGGACTTTTTTTAATATTTCTTTCAGGGCAGAATAGTATCGGACTAGCCGTTTGCAACTCTCATGCTAGGCTAGGGATCTATCCTGAATAAAATTTATTTGTGATTTTAACCTAAGACTGACCTCTCTTTCTTGTTTAGTTTTGTTATTGATGCATTCCTCTGAGCTGGTTAAAGATCGAACCTCACTAATTCCCGACACCCCCGAGTGCAGACTTTTGTGCTACACCAGCCTATGAATGTATCGCCCCCTATACTTGTGTGTTAACTGGAAGAGGGTCTCGGAAGGGTCATTTGAAACCGGTGGCTCCCCGAAACCTTCGGCCAGCGGGCACAATATATAATACGCTAAGGTGTATGTTTCACAAAACTCAAGCTCCTAAACTAGAGGGAGTTAGAAGGTGTCGTTTGTACCAAAATCTTCCAAATCGTCTGATTAGTACAGGAAAAAACTTGCATTTCTTGAAAAGTCAACGGAAATATATTGGTTTATAAAGTGCTTTTAAACAAATATACAAGACGATAGGCCCTGGCAGAACTATGTCGCGTACCGCCACATAGCACTAATGCCGGGCGGGAAGTCTGTACACCTGGGGCGCACACAACCCATTGTGCAACCAGCAGCAGTGATTAATTGCTCTCTGATTTCATAAATAGGCTATTGACAATTTGTTTAAAAAGTGCGTTGAAACAAATAAACATATTTATAGAAGCCGGCATAACAGTTAAGCCAGGTGGGTGGTTTATACACATGCGAGAATTCCCACACGGTCCGCTAGTTATTATTATTATTATTATTATTATTATTATTATTATTAGTAGTAGTAGTAGTAGTAGTAGTAGTAGTAGTAGTAGTATTTCCAGTCATTCCTTCAAGACGAGGACGGCAGGGTTGCGTGCAGTCTCCGGCTAGCTGGTAGAAAGTTTCGATTAGGCTAGGCAACAAGCTAGCAAATCTGTGGGATTAAAGCGCTCAACTAATCTTGCCCAGGCTCTCGCCGCGTTGCGCTGCTTGGAAAAACCTCAGCCAGTTCCCATTACGAGACTCGGACACAGCAGAGTTTTTCTCCTCTCTTCTACTTATCGGTCACGCTATGTCCTACATCTTCACAGCAATGTGCTCCAAGATTAATCTTCACTAATCCATGGCTTGAGTGGGGACGTACTGGTAATCTCGTAACCTAGAGTGACCCAATTACAAGGAGACAGCGAGAATAGGATGCTTCTCTTCGTCTTAAAGAGGAAAACAAGAAGGTTAAAGAAAAAATGTAATATTGGATCAAGACGATAATTTTTTCTCATAATAAACCATATTGTTAACAATTCTGGTTAAATATGATACCGCATTGTCTAACAATTCATAAATAGATAATAAATATCCGCCTACTTCAATAATAACACAAAAAACTAAATTGGTTCAGTATATATGTTTCGGACTAACGATAAGTCCTTCTTGATGGGAAGTCTCAAGGAGTAGTGATCAATGTCACACTGCCATCCTTGCAACAAGTATGGATGATCTACAAGAACTAATGGATTATATTACTGAAGAGATTAATGCCTTGATGTCACATTTAAATGTCAAGAAAACAAAGTGGATGTTTTTAGTAAAAACAAAGATAAGTTTCAGGGCTTCTTGCACTTGGTAATGAAAGGATTGAAAGGGTTTCATCATATAAATATTTAGGAAGTCAAATTAATGGTAACAGAGAATTGGGTCAAGAGATTCACTGCTAAATTGAGAAGGCCAGAAGTTCTTTCCTGAAAATAAAAAACGTTTTGACTAACCGTGATTTAATTCTCGCATTACGCACCCGGCTGCTTCGATGTACCGTTTTTATAATCATGCTCTATGGAGTTGAATCATGGACACTTACTGAGGTGTTTAAACTTAAGGCGTTTGAAATGTGGACGTATCGCAGAATATTACGGATACCATGGACAGTTAAAAATCACAAATGTGGAAGTGCTGCGGCGTATGAACAAGGATTCAGAAATTTTGAATATAATTAAAAGAAGAAAACTAGAATAATTTGGTTATTTCATGACTAACAACAAATACAACCTGTTGCAATTAACAATTCAAGGGAAGATTGATGGCATTAGGGGTTCAGCACGTAGAAGAAAAATCCTGGCTAAAGAGCTTAAGCCATAGAACACTAAGTCGCTGTTTAGAAAAGCTATGGACGAACAGCAGATCATGCTACTGATCACCAATGTTCTTGGAGAACGAGGCACTTGAAGAAGAAGGCAAAGATGAATCCTTCATCACCACAAATCAAAACTTTAATAACTAAGACGATAATTAATTATCTTAAAACAAGATTGAGATATCGGTATATCTCAAATTATAAATAGTTAAATACTTAAGCATATGAAAACAAAATTAATAAATGTAAAACGAAGATATTGGAATGCAGTCGAAATAAATCAGAAACCTCTATTGACGTCAAATTGGCAGGAGAAAAGCTAAAGGAAGTTGGAAACTTCTGTTACTTTGGAAGAAGAATAACCGGTGATAGACGAAGCAAAGATGATATAAAAAGTATGTTAGTACAGGCAAGGAAAGCATTTCTACATCGAATATAGATTTAGGTATTAGGAAGTCATTTTTGAAAGCCATAGTCTGGAGCGTGGCGCTATATGGAAGTGAAACTTGGACTATCTGTGCAGCAGAAGAAAGGAGAATTGAAGTGTTTGAAAAGTGGTGTTACAGGAGAATGATGATCAGATGGGTAGACAGGGTTACACACGAAGAGGTATTAAGACGAGTGAGAGAGGAGAGGTATTTCTGGCGACTGCTGATGAAGAGAAGAGATAGGTTGGCAGGACACATACTAAGACACCCTGGAATAGCAAGCTTATTTATGGAAGGAAGGTTCGAGGAGAAGAAATTTAGGGGTAGACCAAGGTTAGAATATGTTAAACAGATTGCCTCGGATGTAAGGTGTGAAATGATTAGCTCAGGACAGGAATGGACGGCTGCATCACACCAGTCCAAAGACTGAAGACTCAAACACAAGACAATAACTAATGCTCTAAAATAGTACATTATGCAACGAGCCTATAATGGCAATAATTAAGACACAAGTATGTTTAATACGAGTGTTTTAATTACCATTATAGGCGAGTTGCATACGACTGTTTATGTTCGACGATCATTATTATAACTATTTTATGTTCGAACAAAAATATTCATAAATATCTGTCGATTTTTCGCCAGTTTTATGTACTGAACAGAGCGCACGAGACACAGGGAATGCCTTGTATTTGACCATGGCCACCTCGATCACCCTACTATGACACTAGGCCAGGCAGTTGATTTACATTAGAAGGCCGTGGAACTCAGCGCATCTAATTATCTAATTGGTCAAAAAACTGTTTCTTGAGCTCTGATTGGTGGGAGAATCTGTTTCATAATGAAAAATAGTGTTATAATGACCATCATTATGATACAGTTTTCTGACACACAATAGTCAGGGTCGAACATAAACAAGCATTAAGATATCGGTGTATCACAAATTATCACTTAATCATTAAAAAATCGGAAAAAGAAAATTAATAAAAGCAATCTAAGTTATAGACAAGAAAATACATTATAGGCTACACAGTATGTATAGTGCACATAAAATGCGTAAGCATTAAATATTATGACAATGTTAATAATTAATATCCGTGTTGACTGATAGTACTATGTTATTCAAAACTGCCTAGTCAAACACTAAATAATGTAATTTAATTACTGCTTACACGCACATGTTTCGGTGTTCAATGACACCCTCGTCAGCGTAGATTGAATTAAAATAATCTTAAAACTAAGTTAACTAAAATAAAAGAGAAAATGAATATCCGTACAAAACACTATTAGAAATGTAAATAAAAAGAAAGCTCACAGAAAAAAAACATATGAATAAATAAGAATAGAATGAATATCAATGCAGGCTACCTTAAAGGACTGCTTGTTAATAAATATGGTTCGATTATAGTGAATCGGACGTCTGCTCCTCAACAATCTTCGGAATGTCCAATGATCGACTGACAAAGAAAGTGTGGAATTTAGCGAAACCAAAGGCAAAATAATGGGATGGTTTCAAGAATGTAATAATTATTTATTTATTATTTAGCTTCTGGAAAAACATTGCACAAAGGTAATTACAGTCTATATACATATTTATATAATCTATACACTGAGTCACAAACAGATATCCAGATTTTGATGTATTCAATTGCTTTGTTTGTTGCGAAGAGCAACTCCTGCGGGTCACCACGGAATGCTCGTAAGGGGCACCCTTGTACAATGTGCTGAACCGTTTGACGTTCAGCACCACAATCACAGCGCGAGGAAGATGTCATCCCCCATTTATGTAGAGAATCGGCGCATCTACCACAATTAGTTCGTATCCTATTCAGAGTAGTCCAAATCTTCCTGTGTTTATCAAATCCTGGTGGCCTGGTTTTGATACAGGATATCTTTAGTTGCTCCTTTGTAGCACTGGTTTGCCATAATTTAGTCCATCGATCACTTATATTGTATTTATTGTTATTGACTTGGCAAGTTTGTAATGGAGGATGACGGGAACGGAGTCTCTTTATGTTGATGGCAGGAATGTCTTCATGAATAGGGAGCTCAGGACTAGCAGTTATTTTCGTGAATTCACGCACAAGTGAACAATCTCGTCGCAGGGAAGGAGGCTCAATGTGACTCAGGATTGGAGCCAGAATGTAGGCGTATTCTTTAAAGTGCCCGTTATAATGCGCATGGTTTGGTTAAACATCAACAAGCCTTGTGTAAGCGCTGCGGCACAGTATTCTGCTACAGGGTACACCAGACCAAGAGCAGAGATTCTCAATGTTATTGCTGATGAGTCCCATGTAGTCCCACAAAGTTTTTGCAAGATATTATTCCTAGTATTGATCTTGGCAGCTGTTCCTCATAAGTGATGTTTGAAGCTAAGGGCTCTGTCCAGAATGACTCCAAGAAATTTAGGGTTTCTATTATGTTGTAGTATTCTTCCCTCAAATTGGATCTGAAGTTCCTTGTTTGCCAGTCTATTATTGAGGTGGAAAGTAGTTACTTCCGTCTTAGCTGCATTTGGTTGTAGCTTCCATTTACGAAAGTACATGCCAATGAGAGATAGGTCTCTGGTCAGGATGGATTCAGTAATGTCTAGATCTTTATAACTCAGCTAGAGCCCAGTCGTCGGCATAGCCAACTTCCTAGATGTATGTATATTGAGGCTTTCACGGCCCGGATTATATAAATAATTCGTGTTTTCTGGGCTAATGCCGTGTGTATTTAGATTAGAACCATACGTTTCGGAGATGTAGTTTCAGGTATATCAGCTATAGGCCTATAAAGGCTAAACAGGAGAGGAGCTAGGACAGATCCCTGTGGTAAACCGTTGTTTAGTTTTCTTGGTGGACTTATCTTATTACCCATTGCAACTTGAAAGCTACGGTTACTCAGCATGGAGTTCATTAAATTTCCAATCTTCAGACTGGGCACTACCTGAAGTAATTTATATATTATTCCATGCCTCTTTAAGAAATCGGTATTCCCGAGGACAAAATTCGGAACAGGATTGAATTTAGACAAATTATTTAAAAAAAAAACTACCGGGGTTTTAAGGTAGAGGCAGAATCCACTAAATGGAGGGGACCTCCTTCAGAAAATCTGAAGAAGGCACTGAGTGATGGGCTCAACACGTACTGACAGGACATCAAAGCTGGCAGATGAACAAGAGCAAGACACAGAAAATGATATTGATTGTTAACTAATGGTCCATAGTGGCTCTTTTTGAAAGTAAGAAGAAAAATGTCCTATAAAAATGAAATTAGCCGTATTGCTTTTGAAGATGGTGAGATGTGTGTTGGTTATTCGAGTTATAACTTAAGATTTTCCATTTTTTTTTCTGAAAAAAAAAAAAAAAAAAAAAAAAAAAGGAAGCTAATCAAAAGGATAGCTGTCAAGGTATTCAATCGCTTAGCAACCACCTGGCTCATCACTTTAGGATTAAAAGCAACTGCTCCCCACTCTCTCACTGGAAAGTATGAACAATTTGTGACAGGAATCGAGAAATACCCCGCAAGAGCAACTGTTCCACGCAGCTCAGTGGTTACGACATGGCTTTTAAAACCACGAGCGGGCAGGTTCGTTTACGACTGAACACACGGTAGTGTGACCGCGTAGTAATCGATAAATGAGTTCTCTGTGGTTGTGATTTGTAAATCACCATGGACATGATGATGTCAGAAGCACACATGGTTATCACGGTTGAGTTTGATGCCACTATCAGCCAGCAGTCAGCTTCAACATGATACATAGCGGTTGTCATTGCGACAGGATATGCAGGTTATACTTACTGTATATCTTTAGGAAACATAACCAACAAAACAATCTCTTGATGCCCATTTTAATTCTCTAACTTCTCGTTACATGGCTTGCACTATTTGTCCATCACACGACCTAATAGCCCTACATGAAAACCTTCATCCGAATTTCTAGATACTCTTAAACATCCGATTGTTAAAAGAAATATAAGTTATAGGTAAGAAAGTACATTACCAAAGTATTTATTTTGATCTTCAACAAAATTTCAGAACTCGTTGTTGTTGATTCTTTTAGGGGCTTTGTGACAGAGTGGTCATATAGCCCCGAGTACTTGGATGTGTGTAGAATTTGTATGATAACCTGTGTCACTGTGATGTCTGTACTAGTGTGTGTATTTGTAATTGAGGTTGGATTTCGGTAAGAAGCGGACGTGACCTATAGTTAAGTCCCATCCAGGTAATTACCTGGAGTAGAAGTGAGAAACCACGGAAAAACACTTCCAGGATGGGTGAGGTAGGAATCGAACTTGCTTCTTCTCAGTTTTGTCTCACGAGGCAAAAGCCCTAAAACCAGAATTAAATGTATTGGCAGGGCCGGGAATCGAACCATGGCCTCCGCTGTGAAAACCAAGAATGCTAGCCACTACGTAACGAGGTGACTCATCTGAATCTCCAGATACTGTAAAATATCGGATCAATAAAAGCGTTCTAAGTTATAGGCAAGAAAGTACAGTGTCTACAGTATACAGGTGTTACAAACTTTCGGCGATGATGGAGGAAGGCAAATTGATCCAATTGAGGTACGGACTCATAGTCCGGAAACAATCGAGTCAACAGTTATTAATAATCGCAGTTGTTTAACGTCTGCCCTCAATTGTAGTTCTTAATAGACTCTGAGATGGTGGAATATCGTCCCGCAGGCGTTCCTTAACGTGCCGGAAGCCAACGACATGGGGTTGGCACGTGCTAGTATTTTAAATAAGTTTTGATGATTGGTACAAAGTTTATTATATTTGATAACTTTCTTTTTTATATTTGCTTTTTAAATGAAAATGTTAAGTATTGGGCCGTTAATTAATTTTTATGAAGTTTTTAATATAAAAAGTTAGTATATCAAAATTATACTTGATTTATATTTTTGTCTTTTCCTTTAATATTGGCTTGGTTTGCACCTTGTTTGGCTGAAACTATATTAAGCATGTTGTTAAAAATGTTGTTCCGACGTGTGCAGGTAAACTGTATTAAATGAGTAGCATTTTGCTTATAACGTGTGACCCGATCGTTTCCGTATTATGGTTTCGTTATCTCACATTGATCCATTTGCCTTCCTCCGTCATCCCTAAAAGTTTGTACAATAATCACGGATACACCCTGTAGGCTATAGTCTGCTCTTCAACAAACATTCAGGACTCCTTAATACCCGGAATTAGATTCTGATTCTTCCAATTTGGACACTCCCTTAGCTTATAACGAGAGAAATCTTTCGACGGTCCAGGGACGGATCTAGGGGAGAGCGAGGAGGGCGACCGCCCAGGGCCCCGCGCCATGGATTTTTTTAAATTTAATTAATGAATTAATTAATTATAATTTTCAAACTAATTTATAATTCATATTCCTATTTTTCAGTGCAGCTATGACCTCCCGTGACCGTTTAGCAATTTTAGATTTCAGTGAAATAATAGAAGACTTCAGTCGGGGAAAAAAGTCGCAAAGTAATATTTTAATATTTCATAGTTTACATAATCTTCTTCAAGGGGACTTAAAGGTCTCTTTCATATTATTTAAAAAAATACCGTAGTGTATTCAAAATATTGTAACTATTCTTTATTTTATTATTATTATCAAACTATTTTTCATTTGATTTTTTTTTATTTCCTATTGTTGTGGGCCCCACCTGATCATATCGTCCAGGGCCCCGCAAGGCCTGGATCCGCCACTGAGTAAGCCCATTTGTTGAGGAATTAAGGCGAAATTATCTTGTGAAGATGACGTCATAGTAGCTTACTCTCGCAGTCTCTCATAATTGATTTTTTTAAATTTAAATCAACAAAATGTTTTGTGCTATTACATACATAAGGGGCCGATGACCTCATAGTTCCACCCCTTGAAACAACAATAACTACAGTATAACTTACTATTACATATACAGGGTCAACCATGAACATTCTAAATTCAATTCCATATGTTTGGATATGCATTTACAGCGTTTTCTTCTATTTTATTCCAGGAAACACTGGAATGCAGGAGCAAGGGGGATTCAATTTCTATTTCATGACGCAGTAGGCAATCCTAATTAATTGAAGACTTGCATCCTTTTAAAAGGCAGGCCTTCCAAGTTGACACTCGAAGGCGAATTGCGTGTCGTAATAAGAATGATATGACGAAGACCAGAAAAATCCCCGACCCAGGGAAATTAACCACATGAGGATCAATACCCGCGACCTGACCGGAAATCGACGCAAATCCCTATGGACCAAATAATTGCGTGTTAACCAGCTAGCCACAAAACCAGCGTTAGTAATCATAACATATTTATGGTTGAAAATAAATTAGTAGAAATAACTATTGTTAGAGTTATTGCACGCTTTAGAGGAACTCCACAGCAAATGTGAACAATCACTGTCTGAATTATTCGTGCACGAACAAAGTATATCACTCATCTGGAACGCGACACCAACACTCAATCACTACCAGACGACAGGTAAAAGCCGGTAAATCACAAATGATACACCACAACCCTGGTATTGCGTCACTTAAGCGGCATGTTCGCTCCCGCACTCGCAAGTTTGATACCGAAGTGCACAGCGTCTTTACAACAGGAGACAATCACAAAGATCACGCATCTCAATTGCAGTCATTAGTAAAATACCGCACCACATGCCATGAGATACAATGAGAATTGTTTTCACTTTACATGACATCACATATAACCTTTTATATGACAACCCTGCGGAAACGAGTCTATTCAAATTTTATTTCACTGTCCCTATACCATTATGTGGTATGTGTGACCTTGCTTCAGTTCAAAACGACGTATTCTAAGTTCATGAACCGTAATATTTAAATCAAGATAGGATTCAAACAATGACCACAGATTAGCTTATTTAATTCTTAAAGAAAATTAAATTATAGAAACAGGTCAAAACAAATTTGCTAATATTTAATTCGCATTTATTTCATCAAAAATTCCTTTACTGTAGTTCGAAAGGCAATACCTCTTTTTTTTTAGCCACATCAATTCCTCACTTTCTTCTTTATAGCGACACCTACAGGTGATTTATAGTGATGCAAACTCGTGTATACTACTGGCCTGGTGCTATTTTCCTAAATTAACGCCTCTTGGGTGAGTTGTAGTATGTCAACCATGGTGCGAGTCTTCTAAATTAACGTGACTTGGGTGAGTTGTCAACCATGGTGCGAGTCTTCTATATTAACGCCTCTTGGGTGAGTTGTATGTCAACCATGGTGCGAGTCTTCTAAATTAACGCGACTTGGGTGAGTTGTATGTCAACCATGGTGCGAGTCTTCTAAATTAACGCGACTTGGGTGAGTTGTATGTCAACCATGGTGCGAGTCTTCTAAATTAACGCGACTTGGGTGACTTGTATGTCAACCATGGCGCGAGTCTTCTAAATTAACGCCACTTGGGTGAGTTATATGTCAACCATGGCGCGAGTCTTCTAAATTAACGCCACTTGGGTGAGTTGTATGTCAACCATTCCAGAATGTCAAACCAGAATTAAAATTCCTGGAAAGACTGGAATCGAACCTGAGGCTTCGAAAAGGGAGCCAACAATGCTACCCTTTACACCACGAGGTGAATCATACGAGGTGATGTGGCTTATCTGAACATTAAACAAATATAAGAAAATTGAAAGAAACGGAATTAGTATTAAAGAAAACAAACAAATAATCCAAACCCCACTTCAGAGTATATCAGAAGTACCACGTTTTAAATTTGTAGAATCAAATAAATTACGTTACACAGAAATTCTAAATCTTAAAGATTAATAACATTATTATTAGTGATTTAAGGCCACTAAGGAGCGCTTATGACTAGTGCTTCTACGATGATTTCTTTGCTCTCCAATATCTCCTCAGTCCAGCCAATAACTTGTCCTTCCTCTCCTGTGTGAGGGTGGTCGGGACCAAGAGTTAACACTATCACAACATTTGGAACGGTCAAGAATATCACAGTCTTAAGTCATGTTTCACTTCATTAAGCCACAAGATACCAGTCTTGTAGCTATTAATCAAGTTGAAGATCTTCTTGGTGATTCTATCGTTCCCCATCCGGAAGAGGTGCCCGTAGAAATTCAGTCGTCTCCGTCGCATGATAGTGGTGGCTGGTTCCAACTGACGGTATAGTTCAGTGTTTGCTTTAAGTCGACAAGAGCCATCTGGGAGCAATCTTGGTCCTTGAATTTTTCGAAGGATACGTCTCTCGACTTTCTCCAAATCATCCATGTTGCATTTCTTGTTCATCAAGAGGGTCTCTGCTGCATATAACAACTGTGGTCTAATAACGGTTTTATAATGACAGATCTTTGCATTTTTAGCCTACTTTTGATTTTTGCAAAAAAATGAATGTAGACTTATGAGATCTACACAGGGCCAAAAATTGTGTGTCTGTCTGCGTGTGTGTGTGTGTGTGTGTGTGTGAGAGAGAGAGTCTGTGTGTGTGTTAGTGTGTGTACTCTGAATGTCTGTCCCCCCACCCTATCAATTCGAACACAGTGAAACCGAATTGAACGAAATTTGGTGCAGAGGTAGAACCAGCAAAGGACACCTCAGTGTCATGTTTCATATCGCCGCCATCTTGACGGAAACGTAATGGCGACCACCCAAATGTTCAAAGCTTAAATCAAATTACGACTAACCTAATCATCCGATCTTTTTCAAATTTTGCAACAACATATATGTATATGGCGAGCGTCGTTTGACTAAACTACAAGGTCATCAGCCCAATAGTTTGCAGATGGCGACCAATTATGTGTGCGAATCGATTCCCCCTATCAATTCAAACACGGTGAAACCGAATGGAATGAAATTCTTTTTTGTGGGCAGCATCTTTTGACTGAACTACAAGGTAAACAGCCCAATCGTTTGCAGATAGCGGCCATGTATGTGTGAAATTCTATTCCACATATCAATTCAAACACGGTGAAACCGAATTGAATGTGGTTTTTTTTACAGAGGTAGCACTAGCAAAGGGCACCTCATATTCATGTTTAATATCAGTATAGCACGTTGTATTTCAACAAGCTACACAACCAACATTCAATTATACTCCTTGAAAAGGACAAAGAGTTATAACAATACCCATTCATTTAAGAGAAAGTAGGCTATATGTTCTTTACTGAACATCTTGTTTGAAATGGCCTCTTGTTGAATATAATAAGATATATAGGCCCTACTGTATATACTGTATGTAACATATATCAATAACATAATTAATATTATTTAATATCTTCAAATACTTCCCTCATTGGAGGGCTGTCACAAGAACCAAGTGTATTACATAATAATATAATAATAATAATAATAATAATAATATAATAATAATAATGGAAAATTATCAATGTAAGCTAAGAACAACTGGCTGGTTGAAGTTGAAAAATATCTTCGGGAAATAGACATCTCAAGTGATATGGTTCTGGACAGATCTAAATTCAGAGAACTAGTTGACACTCATCAATTTTCAGACCACCCAAATATTGCATCATAAGAGCCTGGACGGAGGAAGAGTCATAGCGAGAAAATTAAGACATTTTGGGAGGACAAGAAAGTAAGATCAGTTAGATGGGTTCAATCGCGCTCCTTAGACGGGCATAATGATATTAAAAAAATGGAAAATTATATTCAGAAGGATCCACACAGATTCGGTATTTGAATGAAACACCACAATTAATGAGTAAACATTTTCAAAATCATAGTATTTATTTGCAAAGGTTCTCAGCTCCTGTATAGGTCAAATATGAACATCAAGACTCGCTCAGATAGTAGCTATTTCCTGCCGATTTGGGTGATTTGAAGTGGATTGAGTTAGAGGCTGCGGAGGAAATAGAATGGGGTACGGGAGCACCCCTTAGCTACTACTGACAACGTCCCTGTTCATAGCGTGTAAAGTTTAAAAACTGGGTCACCTGATAACGTGTGTGTGCTAATCGCAACCGTACGCTCCAATCCACCCACAAAACGCAGTCTCTGACTGTGAACACATTATCGTGTCTCTTTACAAGCTCAAAGTAAACCTTATTGTCTTCCCATCACGGTAGACAAGCGTGCTCAAATACCACTAGTGAGCATTCAGATTCTCACTAGTTGAAATACAATTGCATTTAGTGAATAACTAAAAATGTTTACGTATTTTCTTACACTTCGAGGAGAGCATCACTTCTTACACTGAGCAATTGAGATGGTGAATCATCAACATGATTCAAGAAATAGAGAATGACCTGCAATGGATCGCTCTGTTTTTTTGAAACACATTTTAGGGACTTGGGACATTTTGTTGTATGTTGTTTCATTTGAATATCTTGGACATCTGAAACAAGCAGCCCCCTTTACTAGGATGTGTGTAGAATATGTACTATAATAAGAGTTTCTGATTTTTGGTAATAACGATATCAGCGAAATATTTTAGCAAACATATGTTTTCACAATATATTTACTCCAAATATGGCATTTGTTTCGATATTGAAGTCGCAGAATATCGCGAAATAAAGTTATTTTGTGAAAGGTGTTATTTTCACCCTAAAATGATGAATACCAACGAAATACGGCTTCGGTGGCGTAGTTGGTATGCTGAACTGCTGTGACCAAGATAACGGGTTCAAACACGGTCGAAGTCGTCGGATTTTTTAAGAGCGTTAAAATCCTTCAGTTTACCTTCCTTCGGAGGGGAAGTAAAGCCGGCGTCCCATGTCATAGATTTATGGCATGCAAAAGATCCTTCCACAGACTAAACTTGTGTAGAGCTAAATTTCTAGGTTAGATTTCGTTGTAACGCTATATCAAAGTTCCAACGTTCACCACTAGGTATCATTGACATCTGGTAGCAAAAGTTGGAACTACTTGAAATTGAACGCAACTTGTAGCTCACCCCAGGGGTGTCCGCTTGAAGCAGCTACAGCCTCTGGCGAGTCGAACATATCGTAGGACACTCCCGGCACTAAATGCCATACGATAGATAGATAGATAGATAGATAGATAGATAGATAGATAGACTGGTAAAAGTTTTCTAAAACTATTTACTTTAAAATGAATTGAAATAGTTCTACGATCTGTAAATAAGTAAATAAATAAGTAAGTAAATAAATAAATAAGTAAATAAGTAAATAAGTAAATAAATAAATAAATAAATAAATAAATAAATAAATAAATAAAACAGCCTTATAAATCCCATAAGGGCTATGGCCTCCTGTCTTACATGGACAGTGCTTCGATTTAGTCATCAGGTGAGCAAGTCCTGAGGAGCAAAATTTGGTCCAAATGTTCCCGTTGTCCTAGCGTTGGGTCACTTCATACTTCTCGGTGTGGTGTTTCCGATAGGAAACTTGTCACGTCTGTATCAGGTAGTCGCTTCTTCCCCCTTTGGATGTTTGCTTACAGTCTAGAATGCCTCTTCGCAATTAATACATCTATGCGGAGTTCTTCCGGAAAATAGAAAATAAGAAATCTTAAATATAAATGTTTTAGTATTACGGACAGAGATGAGGTGGAAACCCCGGGGGAAAACCAAACTCAGGGTAGCCACTGTCAGCGCCAGAACTCGAAACTCCAACCACCGAACTTGCAGTTAGTTATTGTTGTTTGAAGGGGCAGAACTACGAGGTCATCTGCCCCTCTTAACACAGATTAAAGAATACAAATTTGGAATTGAATTTAAAATTTTGAGGTTGACACCTAAATTTAAAAAGACCAAATATTAATAAAACAAAAACATAAAATTGAATAAAAATAAAAATTATGAAAATAAACAAAAATTACGGAAAAACAAAAAAATAATCATTCAGAAACCAACAAGTCGTTGAGTCAACGTTCACTGGAAAATTTAGATCGCTGGCCCTAACTCACTCTCACTTATAAAGCGGATAACGCGATCAGCAGCCACCGCGTCATCGGCTAATGTAAGTTTGAGTGTCATCTGCAATCCAAGGTTTCTTCGCAAGTCAGCAAGATCCACACACTCGGTGAAAATATGGGCCACGGTGAAAACGGCTCCACAGGTTCAAAGTGGGGGGTCTTCCCTTCTCATTAGGTACGAGTGGGTGGATCTTGTATGACATATCCTTATCCTACACAACATGACGGACTCTCTCCGTGACCGGAAAGAGCTCCGACACACGCGAGTAGTTCCCTTGATCGCTCTCAGTTTACTGGATAGTGGGTCAGCTAGCTGCAGCTGCTCTCGCAGTCGTGGGGCACGATTTAACCACCACGGATACTCCGCGGGACTGAGTAAGTTAACCTATGATAAATTAGACATGACGGAGAATGTTACAAAAGGAGAAAGAACAGTTTTAGGGAGAAATCATAAACTTACAGAGTGTTTATAGTGTAGAGGTTAAGACTGGGTTGAAGATCAACATCCAGAAGACTGAATTTATGACCAATATCAAAGAGACCCCTTCTAATATTCATCTCACAGACACTACCATACGAAAGGTACCTGAAGTTAAGTACTTGGGAGAATGGATTTCTGCTAAGAGAGCGAGAACCTAGCCATAGATGCTAGATGTACCAAGTTTGAAAGGGCTCATCATTCCTGTCGTAGTATCTATTCATCTAAGTGCCTCTCCAAGAACCTCAAACTCAGACACTGTAAGTCTGTCGTCAGCCATCTGTTCTGAATGCTTCGAAGTGTCTTACAGTAACCAGAAAGGGCCCAATCAGAAAACTGGAGTTAAAAGTGAGGAAGATCCTGAGGAGGATATTAGGTCCTATTAGAGAGGAAGGAGGCATTTACAGAATCCGTCATAATGATGAATTGTATGAACACCAGGAGAACATCATCACGTCTAGAAGGAAAAGACGCCTGAACTTTTGTGGACACTTGGCACGTCTGGATTCTGAAAGACTCACCAACAGGATATTCACAGTAACAGGAAGAGGCAAGGCTTCTAAGAACAAATGTATTGCGTCAGTTAAGTCAGATATGGAACAACTAGAAAAATTGCTGAGTTTTAAACTCGTGAAAGTATGATGTTCCGTCAGGTCATCCGACAAGACGTTTTCCCAACGTCCCTTAGAAGTAAGAAGACTAAAGGAGTTGAGTGGACAGAAGAAAAAAAAAGACCGATTCATAGTCAGAAAATGACGGACTATTGGAAGAAGAAAGCAGGAATTTTACCGAGGAGTAGATACGAGCCCCGTGGTCCTAAGTAGGCCTATACGATACAGAAAGAAAGAAAGAAAGAAAGAAAGAAAGAAAGATGTAAATGATAATTTCAAGGGTTTCAGGAAAAACATAGCTCAAAGACTAAAGTCGTCTGGTCTGAAGACAGAATGAAGAGACTTAGCGATCGTATGAAGAAATTCTGGGAGGAGAAAAATAATATAATAATAATGTTATTGGTTTTACGTATCTTTTAACTACACTGGATTTTAGAGACGCTGGGGTGCCGGAATTTTGCCCCCAAGAGGATGTTTAACGTGCCAGTAAATCTATTGACACGCCTACCTCACATTTGCACACCCTCAAATGCCAACTGACTGCACCAGGATTCGTTCCTGCAACCTTGGGGACATCAGGCGAGAGCGTTACCGCTGAGTCACGCTGCCAGTGAGGAGAAAGAAGAGATTGGCAAGGCGGCCGATTGCTTACCGCGGTCCACAGTAGGCCAACTTCGAACCTACTACAGTTGAGTGCCTTCAAGTGGCAAACGAAGCTCATTCGACAAAATACAAGTCAAGAAACTTAATACAGTACTCACCATTGACGTCTACGTCGACCCAAGATGTGATGGGTGAAGTAAGGGCTGCATTGTCTGCGCGACATTCGTAGCGTGCACCCAAGTCTCCTCGGCCGAGTGTCGCGTGGATTCGGTTCCTGCCCGTCCCCACGCTGTTCCCACCACTCTCCGATGTGTACTCGCCTGCAAAAATAATAAATATAACAATAAATAATAATAATAAAAATAATAATAATAATAATAACAATAATAATAACGGAGGAACAGAAGGAGGAAGTGGTAAAGAGGTTGAAGAGATATTGGCAGAGAGAGGAGACAAAAAAAAATGATATAAAAGCGGTCAAACGTGGTCCATAGCTGGCCATAACAAATAAATAAATAAAGAAATAACAATATTAATAATAATAAAATGGAAATGGCATACAACCTGACTAAAGACATCTACAATAAGAGATCGATATCCTTAAACGCCAAAATTAGACATTACTGCACTGTTATTCACCAGAGGCTCTGTATGCGGCTGAGACTCTAACAAGAAGTTCCGTGACGAACTAAAGAGCCTACTTTTCTTAAAATTAAGATTCATCCCAAAGATTAATCTATATGGATCTATCTAGAATAATGACGAAATTAAGTTGGTAATATCGAAATTTGTAATTAGTTCGAAATACTGTATACATGGCATAATGTAGCCTAATAGAGAACTACAGTTGGCAGCCCTGGTGACTGAATATATTCTTAGTTCCATCTCTTAAGGTACAGAATACAACATTTGGTTAAGTCCAATGGATAGCATGGACGTTACATGCAGTTAAAAATTGGATCTAACAGCGCGCGTAAAACCATGTTGGCAACAATGACATACATGTATTGGTCAGAAATAATCTGAAATAATATGATCTATTGTTGTGTCAATTTTGAATGAAATCCATTAGTTAGTATAGAAATTACATGCATTTTAAAATTGGACCTATCAGCAGGCTTAGAATCATGTTGGCAGCACTGGCGTAGGCCAATATTAGTTACTTCAAATTAATCTAGAATGCCAGGTACTACACGTGTGCAAAGTTTAGAGCTATTGACTTGCATACTTTCTGATATATTGATATTAGGGTAACAAAAATAGAGACAGTATTTATTAACAGTTGGCAGCCCTGGTTACTCTTAAGAATCGGCATAGCCATATCTGTTATGGTACACATAGCACACACGAAATTTGGTTGAAATCCAAATTATAGTATAGACGTTACATGTATTTAAAAATGGGCCTCTCGGCAGGCTTAGAATCATGTTGGTAGCACTGACGTATATAAGTTACTCCAAATTAATATCGAATGTCAGGTACTATACGAGTGCATAGTTTAATGCTGTCGGCTTGCATACTTTCTGATATATGGGTATTTGGATTTAAAAAATTCAGAGCATTTATTAACAGTTGGCAGCCCTGGTGCCTCTTAAGAATACGCTCAGTCATATCTGTTTATGTACAAATAGCACATACGAAATTTGGTTGAAATCCAATTGATAGTGTAGAAGTTATAGGCATTTAAAATTTGGACCTATCAGCAGGCTTATAATCATTTTGGCAAAAGGCCATGTATGGCCTCCTGGAAATTAAATTGCAATATTATTATCTATACGTGTACCAATTTTGAAATAGCTCCCATTCATACCTTCCAAGATATCCAACATGGAGCTCAAATTTCAATTGCGATTTTTCAGCAGTTGGCAGCACTGACATTTTCAAATATGGCCGTGAGATATTCAGGTATAGATCTTTACTCCTACCAAATTTTGTTTCGATTGCTGCAGCCGTTTAGGAGTTGATAGGGACACACACACACACACACACACACACACACACACACACACACACACACACAGCCAGACAGACAGACAGACAGATAGAAGGACAGACAGAAGGACAGACAGACAGACACACATTTTTAGCCGATCTCATAAGTCTACCTTTTCCTCATTTTTTGCAAAATGTGAAAAGTAGGCTAATAAAGAACAAGAAAGGTCTAATGGAAAAACTAGAGGCGAAAGAAAGGAAGATTTTGAGGAAAATCCTGGGTCCTACCAAAGAAAATAGCGAGTACAGAAGGCGTCACAAACACGAATTATACAAGCACGTGGAGAAGATCAGTGACACGATTCGATAAAGAAGGATTGCCTTTTATAGCCACGTGACACGAATGAGCCCAGGCAGGATATCAAAACGGATATTGACGTACTTTCAGGATAAGAAAACCAAAGGGGGCATGGTTCACGGGAGTTGAGAAAGATCTACGTGAAATGGAAATTTCCCCTAAAGATATCCAGGAGCGTGTTCCACTTCAGGAAAAACTACGTACGCACAAAGGTTTCCAGGAAAAGCAGAAGCTGAAGACAGGGAAGGCGTGGTCCCAAGGGAGAAAAGAACAACACCGGAGACGAATGCGGGAACACTGGGCGGTAGTTAGAGCTCGGAAGACGAGACAGTTGAACTGACGTGGTCCCTAGTTGGCCGAATCGAAGAAAGACGAAGAATAATCACATTAGTTAGTTATTGTTATTTTACGGGACGGAACAGCGTGGTCATCTGCCCCTATTATTTAATATAATTAATACACAACATACTAGGATGAATTGGCTTGAGGAAACAACTGGAGACCTAAATGAGTTGAACATAGGTGAGAACATTATGAAAATCTGAGAAATCTTCAGAAACTCAGTAAATAAACAGTTGTTTACCGTGTACTTGGGTGTGATTAGAATTTGTATGATGGCATGTGGCTCTGTGATGTCTGTATTAGTGTGTGTAGGTTTTGGGTACGAAGAGGTCGTGGCCTTCATTTAGGTACCATCCCGGCATTTGCCTGGATTAGAAGTGGGAAACAACATAACACCAATTCCAGGATGGCCGAGGTAGGAATCAAACCCACCTCTTCTCAGCTTTGCTTCACGAGGCTAAGTATAGCCCGTTCCAGCCCTCTGACCAGAATAAAATTCCTTGGCAGAACCAGGAATCGAACCCGGGCCTCCGCGGTGACAGCCAAGAATTCTTATCACTACGCAATGTGGCGAACGTGAATCAACACACATTTAGGGTGAAATCTAGCAGCAGGACTACCACAAGATGGAAAGAAGAACGCAAGAGGTAACACAGTGAATTCATGAAGAGATTTTGGGGGGAAGAGGAAGGCAAAAGTTATGAAGCCAAATTAAAAGTTCAAACTCGCTCTTTGAATGGTCATAACGAAGAAAGAAGAAGAATTATAAAAATAATAATTTATTTAATCGTATGGTAATTTATACAATACACAATTATACATAACAAGGCAATATTCAAACTTTCAAGTCCATCCTTTTCAACCATTCGGTTAAACCGGGTGTGAGAGCGAACAAATCGTCAGGAATGCCAGGGTACGAATAAGGAGGACAGCGTTGGACCAGATGTTCGATCGTCTGTTCTTCCAGGTTACACTCACACATTAGTGAGCTAAAAAGGAAGGAAGCTTGTAGTTTAACGTGACCGTTAATCTTGAGATCATGAGCCACGGGACCTCCTTTTTACGTGGAATCCGAACCACAGGACATGGCATTTCACTTCGAAAATCTCACATGCATTGACCGGGAATCGAACCCGGACTGACATTAGTGAGCTGATCCAGCCAATAATAATAATAATAATAATAATAATAATAATAATAATAATGGATATGATTCATAGGTATGGACCCTTGAAGGTCTTTGATACTCTTTGATGCTGACTAATCATTTGGTCACAATGAAGAATAAGAATGAAAGTATACATTTCAGAATTTATGCAGGCTATTGGAAAACACTCTGCACTAAATTTATGATGGATGGGGAACACCAAAGTAAATATATATTTGTCAATAAATCTATGTCCGCTAGCATCACGTCTTAGCCCCACGAGGCGTTCAAAGTGATACGGCGGAGCTGGAACGATATCGAATACAAGTAAATATGAAAGCTTTTTGTTTAAAACAAGTGATCAGAGTTGCGACCACCACCACCACTACATGCATGAAAACGTCCAAACGTTCAATGCTGACAGTTTTTCAAGGATTATTTGTTTTTCATGTACCGACAGTAGTGGCTACGCTGGCTAAAGCGCAGCAATAGGTCATGGGGCCAAGCTCTCTGCTGACTCGGTAGACGCGTGTGTTCGAGCCCCACCGTCGGTCGTCCTTGAAATGGTTTTCCGTGGTTTCCCATTTTCAACACCAGGCAAATGCTGGGACGGTACCTTCTGAAAGGCCACGGCCGCTTCCTTGCACATCCTTGCCCAGTTTCATTCACCATAATTCATTTCATCTCTCATTAACTCCTCTCATGAAGTTGGCGTCAGGAAGGGCATCCGGCCGTAAAAACCATCGCCACAAAGACTTCCTTCGCATCTCATCCCCGACCCCGTTGGAAAACGGGAATAATAAGGGGTAGACACACATTTTTTTCATGTGCTCCATATACAGTACCATTAAAAGGAAGTGGACAGACAGTTTAGAAATAGCCTGTATAGTCTGGTCTAAACCGGCTTCGGTGGCATAGTTGGTGGCATGCTGAGCTTCTATGCTCAAGGTCACGGGTTCAAACCCGGCCGAAGCCGTCGGATTTTTTAAGAGCGTTAAAAATCCCTCAGTTTGCCTTCCTTCGGAGGGAAAGTAAAGCTGGCGGTCCCATGTCATAGATTTATGGTATGTAAAGGAACCTCCCACTAATTACACTTGTGTGAAACTAAATTAGAGGCGGCTTCGGTGGCGTAGTCGGTAGCATGCTGAGTTTCTATGCCCGAGCTAGCGGGTTCAAACCCGGCCGGAGCCGTCGGATTTTTTAAGAGCGTTAAAAATCCCTCAGTATGCCTTCCTTCGGAGGGGAAGTAAAGCCGGCGGTCCCATGTCATAGATTTATGGCATTTTAAACAACCTTCCACTAATTGCACCTGTGTGAAGCTAAATTGGATAGGTTAAGAATGTAAACAACGCTCTTAGGTTTCTACGTTCGTTGCCAAGAGCCGACTGCGGTGGCGTCTAGTAGCTAAGTTCTGAAACTTGGCCTAGTAGTCGTTGACGGTGGCGCTTGGCGGCAAAAGTAGGAACTATTTGAAAAATTCTAAGTTGCAGTAGTTAAATTAAATAACAGATAACACACACTAATACAGTCATCACAATATACATCGGTTATCAAACAGATTCTACACACACCCAAAGTACACGGGGCTACATGACCGCGTTGTCGCAGCCCCTAAACTTAATAATCAACCAACCAAACTTAATTATAGGCTAGATTTGACTAACGCTCTTAGCTTCCAACGTACGTCGCCAGGAGCCGACTGCGGTGGCATCTATTAACCAAGTTCAGAACTAGTTGACGGTGGTGTTTGGTAGCAAAAGTAGGAACTACATGAAAATTGAATGTCTGCAGTCTTTACTAGAATTAAAAAACAACAGATAACACACACTAATACAGCCATTACAATTAACACCGATTATCAGACAGATTCTTCTACACACACACAAAGTATACGGGGCTACATGACCGCGTTGTCGCAGCCCCTAAACTGAGGAACCAACCAATCTGGTCTAACACACAAAGTGTAGCACAAATTGTGTAACTATAGTCAAGCGAAAACAAAATTTAACCGCATATTAGGAGTTTAATAGTTGTTAGGGGCATTTGATATAGTCATCATGGGTGTGTGTGCGTCTCTAATATGCCTGATAACATGTGTCATTGTGATGGCTATAGTAGTGAGAGTATATGTAACTAGAGCAACCATGTGCAACAGCCGACCCTCTGAACCCTTTCATCCGACCCGCCTGATCAGTTATTGAAAATGTATTTCTTACGTCATCTGTCAAACTGACGTGAAAATTGTTCCAGCCCTCAACAATGCAGTGAGAAAGTTTTCTGCCTGGGCTTGGCAATTCTGTTAAGACAAGCCTTGGCGCAAACGACAGTCACCTCACCCCATCTCCCACTCGACCACTTGACTACGAGAACTAAAAGTTCAAGCAGCCTTAACCTCCCTATGAAGGCTTCCACACAAGACACGGCACAAACCTCGAAGAATTGCTGAGTTTTAATTCACCGGCCGTGAAAGCCAATATGCCATCTTTTTGGAAGCCTTCATAGGGAGGTTAAGGCTGCTTGAACTTTTAGTTCTCGTAGTCAAGTGGTGCAGTTGCACCTTATATAAAGGGAGGTGGCGCGCAGTTCGTCACTCCTGTGGGGGTCCGGGTGGGGACACCAAGAGCCCGCCGATGAGCCTAGCTTGGTGTCCTAGGCGAAACCCCACACAAGACACGGCACAAACCTCGAAGAATTGCTGAGTTTTAATTCACCGGCCGTGAAAGCCAATATGCCATCTTTTTGGAAGCCTTCATAGGGAGGTTAAGGCTGCTTGAACTTTTAGTTCTCGTAGTCAAGTGGTGCAGTTGCACCTTATATAATGGGAGGTGGCGCGCAGTTCGTCACTCCTGTGGGGGTCCGGGTGGGGACACCAAGAGCCCGCCGATGAGCCTAGCTTGGTGTCCTAGGCGAAACCCCACACAAGACACGGCACAAACCTCGAAGAATTGCTGAGTTTTAATTCACCGGCCGTGAAAGCCAATATGCCATCTTTTTGGAAGCCTTCATAGGGAGGTTAAGGCTGCTTGAACTTTTAGTTCTCGTAGTCAAGTGGTGCAGTTGCACCTTATATAAAGGGAGGTGGCGCGCAGTTCGTCACTCCTGTGGGGGTCCGGGTGGGGACACCAAGAGCCCGCCGATGAGCCTAGCTTGGTGTCCTAGGCGAAACCCCACACAAGACACGGCACAAACCTCGAAGAATTGCTGAGTTTTAATTCACCGGCCGTGAAAGCCAATATGCCATCTTTTTGGAAGCCTTCATAGGGAGGTTAAGGCTGCTTGAACTTTTAGTTCTCGTAGTCAAGTGGTGCAGTTGCACCTTATATAAAGGGAGGTGGCGCGCAGTTCGTCACTCCTGTGGGGGTCCGGGTGGGGACACCAAGAGCCCGCCGATGAGCCTAGCTTGGTGTCCTAGGCGAAACCCCACACAAGACACGGCACAAACCTCGAAGAATTGCTGAGTTTTAGTAGGATTTGACTTAGATTTGAGTAGCTGGCGGCCGAGGCCGTCTTCTTCCAGAACATTTACTCTTACTCAAGCCTGTGAATATGCTCGGTGACTAAACAGTCCAATCCTAGCGTGGAACACATGTCTACACAGATCACATGGAATTGTTGGAGGAGGATGTAGTTGTGCTCCACGGAGCTTTTGTGCTTGTCGCTTGGTCTCTTCATATCTACGACGTTCCCCTTAAAACATTTTCACAGCAGTTGGGATGCTCTGACGCCAAGTTGGACGGTCTTCAGCAAGTGTATCCCAGGCTTTTGGATCAAGACCTGCCAACTTCTTAAATTGGTCCTTATAACGTCTCTTAGGACCTCCGGTGCTGGAACAAAGTTCACCAAACAGAATCTGGCATGGAAGTCTCGTATCATCTGGCGGACATGTCCAATCCATCTGAGCTGATGACCAATGATGGATGATTCTGTACTATTGGCATGTGCTTTCTCAAGAACAGCAAGGTGGGTGATGTGGTCTTCCCACTTGATCCTAAGGATGGATCGAATTTTTTTGTTGTTGGTGGAAACTATCAAGGTCTTTGAGAATCATGTCGGTAAAGTGTCCAAGTTTCGCAGCCGTACAGCAATGTTGATATGGCAACAGCTTGTTACACCAACTCTTTTTTTTTAATTGGAAGAGATTATACAGAATCGGAAGCCTCCGTGGCTTAGGCGGCAGCACGCCAGCCTCTCACCGCTGGGTCCGTGGTTCAAATCCCGGTCACTCCATGTGAGATCTGTGCTGGACAAAACGGAGGCAGACAGGTTTTTCTCCGGGTACTCCGGTTTTCTCTGTCAAAATTTCATTCCAGCAACACTCTCCACTATCATTTCATTTCATCTGTCATTCCTTTAATCATTGCCCCAGAGGAGTGCGTCAGGCCTCGGCAGCCGGCACAGTCCCTATCCTCGCCGCTAGATGGGGGCTTCATTCATTCCATTCCTGACCCGGTCGGAGACTGGAAGCAGGCTGTGGATTTTCTTCTTTTCTGTACAGAATCGAAAGATGAATATTCATAACATGACTTTCAAAAAAACTGAGTGAATGACATTTTGACAAATTGTAAAGAACAAAAGAATGATTAAATACAATAGCACATTTCTCGTCACATCTGTCAATTTAGATTCCGTGGTACACTTGATGTGAAGCAGCATCCCAGGAAACGTCATAAATGAAACCTACCAGGCGACTGATGAAGACCTGTTATTTGAGGACCAAAAGGAGAAGAAGAAAAGACCTATTCAATTGCCAATTATAAACATTCAGGTAGAGGAGGAGACCTGTAAAACGCTGAATGACACGGGTGCAATGATTTCTATTTTGTCTGAGGATTGCCATAATATATTGTTGAAGGGTAAAAGTATGACGGCTATGCCAGCGTCTACTGTTAAGATTGATATTATAAAGCGTCACTCCACATATCTTGAAATGATTAAAATTAATCTTCAGACGGGTTAAGTCTCCTCCATCACCTATGGTAATATTGTTAACCTCCAGCAGTTCCACACGATGCTAATAGTACATTATGCAACGAGCTTATAATGGCTATAATTAAGACACGGGTATGTTTATAAAACGAGCGTAAGCGAGTTTTATAATTTCCATACGAGTGTCTTAATTACCATTATAGGTGAGTTGCATACGACTGTTTATGTTCGACGATAATTATAACTTTATTATATGTTTTAACATAAATATTCATAAATGTCTGTCCAGTCACTAGAATTTTGTGATCGGGTGCTGCGCTGGGTAGGATATCGCTGTTCTCCAAGCTCTCTGGCCGACCGATGCATGCGCTCTGTGTGCTTCAATGCCATATGTGTAGATTTTGCACCAGTATTCAGTAAAACTGTCACCGAATTCGTTTGAATACAACGCGCAGTGTAGAAATTGGATTTGGGGATATTAAGGTACAGTGCTATTTCTTGTCTTATATTCACCAGTTTATTTACGCGAACATATGGACGGTGCACTTTCGGTAATTTATATAGACATGTTGGATTTTGAGCGCACGCGCGAAGGTATTCTTATCTAATTGGTCAAACAACTGTTTCTTGAGCTGTGATTGGTGGGAGAAATTGTTTCATAATGAAAAATAGTGATATACTTACTTACTTACTTACTTTCCGTGTCCGGGAGACACACTGAATTCTTCCTTTCCAGAACTCTGCAGCTCTTATCCCTCGGTCTGTGGCCAACATAAGGTCTTCCTGGCTGCAGGTTTCATTAAGATCTTTGCACGTGAGCAGGTGTTGTGGAGTCTGGATTTCTCCACAGGCACATCGTGGATCTTCTGCATAACCCCACTTCACAAGGTTGCTACGACACTTAGGCACTCCTGTTCTCATCCGATTTAAGGACCTCCAGGTGGTATAAGGCAAATGACTACCACTGCTCAGTTCTTCTTTAGGGGTAAACCCCTCTGGTACTATTTGTTTCCAGAGTGACACACGCCGGACGTCTGGCTTGGTATGGAGGGGTACTGCTCTCTTAATAAAACTCTTCCTGGATCTTAGGCGAGGAGTGGTCACCTTGTGGTTGAACATAGAATGTCTGGGATTTGTTTCAAGCTTTTGTCTCTCTTTCTCTGCTGCCACCCTGCGTCGAATAACTGGAGGTGCAATGCCAGCGAGAGGGTAGATCTTCTGCACTGGAGTAGGTCTCAGACATCCAGAGACAATACGTGTGGACTCGTTAAGAGCTATGTCCACTTAATAGTGTTATAATGACCATCATTATAATAGAGTTTTCAGACATAATAGTCAGGGTCGAACATAAACATTCATTTCGCATTAGTCTTACAACAGTCAGCGTCGCTTCATTCAAGCATTCGTTTATGTTGGGATCTGTCAAATTGCAGCGAATCCAGCCATCAGGTAATACTGCTGCCGCCGAGACACACCAAGTTGATCCCGTGCAAAGGATTAAAATAAAACCAATCAGCTTCATTTCATATACAGTAGCGATTATTTGATTATAACTGAGCTCAAGCCTCTCAATGAATACTGTTTAAAATAGATCTCCAATTTGATTAATATACCTTCCAATATAGTTCTTCTTCAAGAAGTGAGGGCTTTCCATACACTTCGAGTTCATAGTCAGATCTTTATTCAAGAATACCCGGTGTTATAATCGCCCATGTGCCAATTCTTTTTTCCATATCCTTTCTACGATACCGAGCTCAGGTAGGATACTACCTAGGTACGAGAAGTGATCTCCCTGACCGTGACCAACCCTGCATATTGATTAGGTTTAATAGACTAATTGTAATGGATTTGATGATGATCGCTTGACGATTGAAACTGATCATCCAAGTGTACTTATTAATCTCATGTAAATGTTTCTCAGGATTAGAGAAACAACCAATTCCAATTGTGTACAATCATGTTGACCGAATGAAAAACATTACATTTCAATGAACTTTTGTCATTTTTATTGGTGTTGAACTTTTATGCTAGAAGCTTTCCTGTACACATCCGATACAAGAAACTAGCCCGCTCCAATCTATTGCGAGTTAGCTCCTGACAGTATTTAGTGCGTGTTGTGTGATTACCTGTGCGACATGGCTGACCTGAGTGTAGCCTAGTGCACAGGGGCACGGGTGAAACAGGAGGTGAGATGACTGTGTAGCGATTGTGACCGGCTCAAAGCCTAGCTTGCAGGGGTTACAGCCTTCATGCTACATGCGGGATAGCACAACATAACATCTAAATAAATATTTAGAACTTTTCGAGTAAAATACTATTCAAAACTGATTAATTTCAAGGACAACCATAGGCTACTCATCTCCTTTCTGTCATTATAACTTGTCGTTAATTCATTTACGGGCTTATTTATTTTATTTTCCGTGTCCGAATCAAATTACATTTTGCCAGTAAGTAGCATCAGTGACAGAATTAGTATTTGCAGCCGTAATATCGTCTTTTGAACATAGGTCCTACATCGAGGGGCAGATAGCAGGTATTCTGGATATTGTAACATTCTGCAGTCGCAGATCTCATCATTGTTGACGAGCATGTTCCATTTCTTGAGATTGTTCTTGCAGCGTCAAACCTCCGTCCTTAGCCTGTTCAATGATTTCCAAGTTCCATATGGCAAGTTGTGACTATGTGCCATTTTTTTCTGATAGAGAAATAATTGGGTCTTTGATTTCGGTCTTCCATATCTTAACACGGACAGCTTATTGTGAGCCTTCAAGGGCTGTTACTCTCCTCAAAAAGCTGTTTCTGGACTTAAGACTCTGTCGGGCTGGTTGATGGACGATAATTGGATGGCTTGAATCGGCTTAGCGACATCTCACGGTGGTACTTTAGATGTTATTGAAGACACAAATGTATGGTATCGGTTCGGTACGTCAGCAACAGTACAGAACACTTTTGTTGGAATCAGCTACAGCTGAGGCGTCCATTGACAATGTTTATAGACCTACAGTACTGTAGTTCATAAGACTTTTGACATACCGTAACTCATATTAGGCGTAAATGTTTCAATCTTTCTCTATGGTGCACCATACAAGATTCATTTCTAAGGGAATTTTTAAGTGCTACGCAAAAAATAAAAATAAAAATTCTTGTATCGTTCTATCATAGCGGCTGATGAAGGGGCCAATAATAATATTTAGGCCTTAAAACATGTCCCATTAATGACCACCCAGTGATTTCTATTAATAAAGTATTGATCAGGCGGAACTTTCATCCTGTTTAAACTAATTAGTTTATCAAAACGGAACCAGAATGAACCTGTTATGTTCTAAAATCAACCAAAGTTATCAGACAAATTGAGCACACACCCAAGAACATAGGACTGATGACGAAGAAGCCCAAAGCCTTAAAACGATTTAACAACAAATTCAGAACAATATTTTAATTTTAATGAAGACTCTGTTTTGTTTATCTTTAAAAGCTCAACATGTGATTCAGTCTCATACCTTTCATCTCAGGTCTGTCCATGTTTCTAGCCACTCGTTGGCGTCTCGATCAGAAAGTTCGTTCACTGCTGATGTGTCTATCGATGTGTGAGAGAGAATACGTAAGAACGAAGATGGTGAACTCGGCGTGGTGGTACGATAAGAGGCTCCTCTTTTACATGCTGTAATAGCTTCTATTGATACGGCACATCAGTGGCGGCTTTTGTCGTGGGGGGTGAACTATGAGCAATTGCAAGAGCACTAACATTTTTCATTCTTTAACAAATCTTCCTCCTCTTTCTCACGTGCAAAAATAAAATGAGAGAGAAGGAAAACTTACTTTCTTCTTTCTTCTCAGTTTCTTCTCTCCCTCGTTCCTTAAATCGAGTTGATGAAGGGAAGAGAAAAGAAAAAGAGAAAGTAAGTGCGCTCCCATAACCATTGAATGTCAGGATTCTTTAATTTAGAATCCCAATTACCGTTTGGTTTCTCGTGGTGTTGTGGGGAGGCAGGGGAGGAGGTGTGTGAGGTACTGGCTTGGAATAAGGAGAAGCAGAATGGGCTGCGTGAGAAATATCACCCAGTCGTGCCAAGGGGGGAAGGGGAGGGGGGCTCGGCACGACACTCCCTACCGGGACAGGCTGAGTAGTAGTAGGCCCATTGCCCCCCACCCTTCCCACTTTCTCGTAAATTAAACTGCCTAGTCTGAAAATGTATGAAGCAGGTAGGACGAGTAATCTCCCCTTCCCTCACTTGAAGCCAGCCAGTCGTGTGTTTGAAAGGAAAGTTGTAAAACAGAGGGAAGTGAGAGATTTACTACATAAATCCGTGTCTGTAGTGTACTGCACGGCTTTGCACGCTTCTTTTTTACTATTTACAAATTCATCACTCCTCTCTCGTTTTGATGGCGAAGTCAGTCGTACGGTCGGTAATGATTTCGTTCCAGTGAATGTAGACTGGCAGATCGCGTGACCTGCAGCAGTAAAATACAACAACACTAGCCTGTTCCACGAAGAGAAACAATTTCAAATCATTAACCACCTAGCTTAAAAGTGAATTCCGTGTATTAAAAGCCCAGCTGCACCGCTGCTCCCAGCCGATGCGCTAATAGCCTTTACACAACCAATTGGAAGCGCCAATCGCGTTTATCAACCAATAGCAGCTCTACTGTGTGCTCTTTACGTAAGTCAGTAAAACCTTGAATTAAATTCAAAAATTTATGGGTGTCTGTGAAGCCTCCGTGGCTTAGGCGGCAGCACGCCGGCCTCTCACCGCTGGGTCCGTGGTTCAAATCCCGGTCACTCCATGTGAAATCTGTGCTGGACAAAACGGAGGCAGACAGGTTTTTCTCCGGGTACTCTGGTTTTCCATGTCAACATTTCATTCCAGCAACACACTCCTCTATCATTTCATTTCATCTGTCATTCATTTAATCATTGTCCCAGAGGAGTGCGTCAGGCCTCGGCTGCCGGCACAGTTCATATCCTCGCCGCTAGATGGGGGCTTCATTCATTCCATTCCTGACCCGGTCGGAGACTGGAAGCAGGCTGTGGATTATCATTTTTCATGGGTGTCTGTACAAGAAGAGAGAGAGTGAGAAAAGAAGACGGGTACGGGTGCCATTTTAATCATAACCACTGATTTTTTTTCTTCTAAAAACAATTTAAGGGGTACTCTCAGTTGTAGTTGATAAAACATGGAAATCTTGCAATTTCCGGCAATTCGCAAAGTCTGGTCATTGTTTGTGTTCGAATCATTAACATTCAGCTTTTTCGATGCCTGGGTGGATGTTAAATAGTTCGTTATTATCTTCATCCTTCAAAACTAACCACTCGCACAAAATAACAACCTACCGCGCCTCCAAACACTATAAGAATGGAGTGCCGAGTTGCCGACCAAAATAAACTGATTCAATAGATCAATTTAAATTGAGGATTACTCGAAATCTCCTCGAGCTGTTGTAAACAGCGCATTGACGCCAGCTGATCGATGAACTTTCAAGTCGGAAGTTATATTTGTGGGACTAGATACAAATGTACCAATATTTTTTTCTTAAACTGTTTTCAAATGTTTGAGGGGTACGCGTACCCTCACGTTCCCCCTGAAAAAAGCACTGATACTACACCGTTCATGTCAATCGAATTTCGATAAGTGTTATCAATCCAACATGGTGGCCATGCGAAATAATTCACCAGTATTGAATATCTTCGAAACGATTGCAGCAATCAACTTGACATTTTGTATGATGATTGACGACTATCACATATGTGTCTTTCAAAAACCCGACAAGTAGGCTACTATAGACCAACATAGTGGCCTCATTGAATTTAAATTGGTGACTTCAACATCCGAGCACAGCGAAAACGGCATAACAAATCTTCATTCAAAACTCAATAGCCTATATTGGCTTCTAATGAAATTCAATTGCTTTGAAACGTGCAAAATTGCGGATGAGTGAAATTTTTAATTTAATTTTTTTATTTCCTGTATAGTAATCAAGCGAATGAAGTAAAATTTTGTATAATGAGTCACTACTGCAATCTTTATCTATTTTTACTTATATCTATAGCTTATATTTAATTCATTATTGATGGTGCATATGTCAGTTCTTCGTGGCACAAAATGATCCGATCTCTGTGAAACATGGTTATGTTGACCAATACTATACACTAGATAAAACCTAGAGATACATACATCTATAGACTATCTTACTTTTGATAAATTGTCGGTAGCGCGCATATCAATTCTTACTACATGATTTAACCTGACTCATCACTGAATGTTCCAATCACTGCAAAATCTGTTATAGTGAACAACTAAAGTACTATTATTCAGACCAGCAGATTATTATAAACATCTATTGCTTCCTTTTTCACAAATTGTAGATACCACACATGTCCATTCATCAGGGATGAATTCCTCTAATTTTTCAGCGAATAATTATATCCCTATGAAACTTAGTGTTGTGGATTTAACATAAATCTATGTCCTATTTTTCATAATTTGTAGATGGCACGCATGTCGATTCCTAAGACAAAATTTCACCAACTCGTAACTGAATCTGCGAATCACTGTGACACTGGCACAATAAAACAATAATAAGTACATACACCATTTCAAATCAATAGCTAGAGGACTTGTTGAAAATGATAAACAACAAACAGCTACGTGAAGAACTATAATGCCTATTTTCATATATTTTACTTATGTTAATTGCTCTATCAACATTGAAAATTTCAGTTTGGTTGCTTTAATAGATTCGTAGATATTGAGAATCGTCTTAATATTTCGGATGGTCGCCATGTTGGACTTTTATATATGTAGGCCTTGAAGTTATGTACTAATACATGTGAAGGTGTATTATTAAAACTTCAATCGCGTGATTAGGACAGAATAAATAAAAACGAGATTTTAGAACTTCGCACAGCCGCCATCTTATGGTTATGAAAACAATTGAAATAAATTAGATGCATGTGGATTAAAATTTGTATAAGAAGAACACGAGAAATAAAAACTTTCTTTTTAAATTTTCCACAGGCGCCATCTTGGGGTAATGTAAACAATTGAACTAAATTAGATGTCAGTACATTACAATGTGTATTTTGCTGCACCAAGTTTCACTGCGTTCGGATAGTTAAATTGCGAGAAAAGTATATTTAAATGTTTCAACTTGAAATGGCCAACGTCATGTTCGTTTTGTACTTAACAGGTTTTTGAAAGTCATATAGGTGAACTATTAGTAGTGCCTTTTATCATCGTACAAAATTTCAGGGTGATATCTGAACCCGAGGGGGTCATGCTGACTGATATCGAACGTGGATCTCAGAGACTGTGATCTCAGTATAAAGGTTCCACCAGGGAACGAACCCGAGGTCTGTTGAGGGAGTTTCATTGTAAAAACCCCTAGAGAAAAGTGTATATTTAATCACTGGTGTGATTTCAGTTGATAATGACATTATTTATTAAAATAATGCAGGGAAATTGAGCGGAATACAGCATTATTGGACTACTTGGAGTAGGCTGTGCTGGACTTGGAGCACAGAAAGTGCAGAGTTTGACGTTTTACTAATAGGCCCAGAATTGTGGGAGGTGACCCTTGGAGCCACGTCAATCTTGCTGACCTAGTTATGTCGTCTGGAAGAGGTTGGGGGCTTGAATAATGACACAGTTTTTCCCCGACTGAGAATAGGACGAAGAAGAGTGGGGAGAGATCCCAAGGAAAATCATTGATTACTCGTGATTGGAGTAACGCAATGACATAAGAGTTGCACACAGGTGAATCTTTAGCCAGGAGGCTAATTTTAGAGCCTTTAATCTGCGAAATTGACGCATATTTAATGGATTGCGGAAGGACATAAGACTATGGAGGTTCGCGGCTGGGTTTGACGAGGTCGCCAGAGATTCCCAGTGAAACAGCGTCCCCACGCTATGGAGAAAGGAATTAATATTAATTAATTGGCCGAGCGATCCTTCAGCACGCAGATAGTTCTGGGATCAGTGAAGAAAAAGGAACCCGATGAGCATGGTTTCGAGACCAGAATCATGCTGGGAGAGGAGTCGAGATAGCGCGGGAAATTTTGCTCTACTTTTTGTGTGAAACCAATATAAAGGGAGTCGACCCGTGGCAGAGGACAGTCATCGCTACACAGTTTTTGTCAGACAGTCAGAACACAGTTGTCAAGCAGTTGTTGAGGCAGAACGTATGGCGGTCCGGCTCAGGGAAGGACGCTCAAACAAAGACTTGTACATTTGAGTGAACCATTATATTTACCGCACATCGTAATGCACCAAGTGAGAAGATAATAATGTATAGTCAGAAATTAATAAGAAGTACGGTAATCAACGAACTTTATTGTGTGAAATGTGTATTACCGAAGGCAAGGAAGGAGGCCCAGACTTCGACTTGGGAAGCCGTGCAGTAAAACTTTAGGAAGTTTTTATTAATGACAGTCGTGATGCATGTGTAGTCAGCAGTACGAACAATGGTTTGTGTTCACTTAGGAAGCACCGTGTGAGATAAGTTGCAGAACTATTGAAAATAATAATCTGTGTAAAGTTATGTACAATGTTAAGCGCAATGTATAATGTATTGACTGATCATACATGTCTAATTACGCTGGAATGCGCTGGGAGAAACTTTACGAAGCATTTGGTAATGTCTTAAGAATACCAAATAGTAACGCTCAGGACGGAAGTAAGCATATTTATGCAAATCTGGAAGCTTACCGTAGGATTATCGATAAACTGTTGGTGAATTCCGGGGGCAGATGAACCAGACTTTCAATCAGGAGTTGGTAGGAGCACGGAAGATGCCGTCGACACCTGCAATTTTGATATCTTTGCTAGGGAATTTCAACCAATGAAAAGTGTAAAGAGTGACGTGTGTTATGTATAAATCATATGTGAAATGTCTTTTAAATTAAGGGTTTAATAAGTGTTATAAAGTGTCATGTGTTTTGGAAACAATAGCTTCTTTATAGAAATGCAAAGTGTCGTGTGGTTAACGGAAGATATGTATCATAAAATGTGTGTATTCAAGATGCAAATGTCGCACTAAATCTGCATATGGCAGGCGACCCGGAAGGATATGAGTGGTTGGAGCCACCATGATGAGCTTACATATGTGAGTACCCCACAAATTATGTTGATGTAGAAGTATAGGCCACTGCATGTAATGTGATTTCAGAGTTATAAAGATGCCAGTAAGAATCAGATCAGGAGATAGACCCTACAGGTTTAATCATTATTGTGTTGATTTTAGTAGAGTTGAGATGTTATTTTGCATCAGTGAGTGGATTAATCGTTACCACTATTATTATAAAATGGCAAATCAGTTATGTAAATGTAACGAACACGGTTGTTCGGTTTTTAAGATGATTAGTTGTGTCGGATTTTGGTAATTTATGTCAGTGAGAATAATAATAATAATAATGAATAAATAAAAGGTATGAATGAATGCATCAGGAAAAATGTTGTAAGCAAGAAATATTTACGCTAAGGGCAAGACTTATCGATCTGAGCAGTAAGATTATACAGTGAGATTACATTACGGGATTAAGAAAAGAGTTTTATATTAGAATATATTGTATTAATGGGAATATAATTATGCCAGGAAATGGAAGAGCTTTCTAGTGAATTGAATTTGCAGCTTGAGTAAAAGCTTATAGAGTAATTGATAGATTTCTCTTAATAATTATAGGACGAAGGTCGTAACATTAGGTTAGGAACCAGGTGGTCTATTCGACGTATGAAATCTCGTATGCCGTGGGCATACTGGGAGATATGCTTTGTGCCAGAGTGTAATTAGTGTTTGGACCCTAACTCTGATGATGGATATGGAATGTTTCGGGTTCGAATCCCGTGATAGGTGAGAGGCAAACGATGGACACCTCTGCACTCTATCTGATTCCCCGAGAACTTATTATTGTGTGATTCGGCTCGTTGAAGCGAATCTTATGACGGCAGCATGTGTGGCTGACCGCAGCATTTATTAAGATACCGGTTACCTACTAGACCAATGTTTTATGAACCTCGTGCCTTCATGTTGAAATGGGCCTAATTGATGCCAGTTATTATTATCCTCAGGGTAGGAATAAATGTTAAAGCTCATCCAGTACCTATTTGCATAATATTCAATTTAAATCCATTGGGATATGTGTGTCACTGGGACCACAGTATTTGTCTTGTAAAATCTTCTACTGTTTGGGGAGGAAGCCTTGAGACAGGAAACGAGGGTCGAGGTAATGTTGGAACCTCACTCCACTTCTATTGTGTACAGGCCGCTCGGAGGAGGGTTGGGCCGTCGAGCGAACCGTGAAGGAAAGAAGGTTTATAAAGGGCAGATTTTAGACCCTGTTAATGACATGAAAGGAAATATTGTTATATTGAGTAATGAAGCCATGTGGTTTAAGAACACATTGATAATTATAGATCACCCTGATGGTTCATGATTTTAGCTATCTAACGAATGGTTAGACGTTGCATTTGTACTGTCACTGACAACTTTTTCAGAAGTTGGTTACTCGACGCCACAGGCTACGCGCGCAAGGTAGTTTAATTGTACCATCCGACACAGCAACAACTAACGTTTTTAAGATGAAATCACAAACGGCATGCAGTGGAACTATATAAATAGAGGAAGTGTAGGGGTAGCTTACATAATTATGGAGTTGCACGTAGACTGCTGTGCAACACCTGAATAGGCTAATGCATGTAAAGCATTTGGTGGGAAGAGAAAGATCAAGCACACACGGTACACATAATTGTCAAATTAAGACGAGGTTAAAGGAATGAGTAATTTTGTGAAATTAAAGAAGTCACATTGGATGACAGATGAATCAATGTACAGTTTGTTTCTGAAGTCGTATGTGCATCAGCGCACTAGAGTATTTTGTGAAGTTGATATAAGGGTAAAGGTTTGTGTTATGATATGATTTTATTATGATAATATTATGTTAATATTAGTGGATTGTGGAAGTAATTTTTGTTTGGTTTTGTTTTATGATTGTGGGGATTGTTTTGTTTGTTTGAAGCCATGATTTTATTACTGAATTAAAGTTTTAGAATAGAGTTGTGCCTTATCATTGTAGAGTTGATACCTTATAGCCTCAAATCCAAAATATGCAACTGCTCAATGGGGGAACGGTACACGCCCGGGTCCTGACGCTAGCCGGAGGCGGAAGCATATTTTCCATCGAGATTTCTCGCATGGGTACAATATCAGTAATAGTTTTGGAGATATAGAATGCCGGTGAAATATTTCGCACAGCCGCCATGTTGGATTGGTGAGACAAATAAAATGTGAAGGGCACGGTCGGGGTCGGCCAAAATAGTACTATGTCCTTACCGAGTTTCATTGAAATCTCTCCAGCCATTTAGTTTTTATTAGAGGGACACACACACACACTCGCACACGGACACGGACAAAAGGTGATCTCATAAGCTTATTTTTTTCATAAATGAAAATAGGCCAAACATCTCATTAAAATAGCTAGAAGGCTACTACGCAATTTTCTTGTATTATTTTGTTCCAGTTTTACTACTAGACTAGACTTTCATTTCTAATATCATATTAAAGCTGTTGTTGTTTCATTTTAGGGGCATGGGCATCGTGGTCATTAACCTCGTGTACTTGAGGAGAGTGTAGAATTTTTGTCTGATAACCTGTGTTATTGTGGTGGCTTCATTAGTGTGTGTATTTGTAATTCAGGTGAGGATTGGGAAGGAGATGGCCGTGGCCTTAAGTTAGGAACTATCTCGCCTGGAAACCACGAAAATCCACTTCTAGGATGGTTGAGTTGGGAATAAAACACAACTCTTCTCAGTTTTGCCTCACAAGATTAAGTGTACCCCCTTCCAATCCCTGAGACCAGAATTAAATTTCTTGGCAGAGTCGAGGATCAAACCCGGGCTTCCAAGGCGACAGCCAAGAATGCCAGCCGTACAACACGAGATAGTATCATATTAAACTGATGTTTTAAATGTTATAATTATAAAGTTTTCTATTTTCCCTTCAACAACACGTGGATTTAATCGTGCAAAACGGACCTGGTGGTCGATCTTGGAACAGTTCCGTTTTTCCAACGTAGCCCACCATACACTCTTGGGTTAGCGACCATTGGTTTACGGTATGCGCTCCTGTAGTAGACGCACCCTCCAGTAAAACAAATAGCAGAATGGCTTGTAACATGTGGGGGCAGAGGAGCTTGAGGTTTCAAATAATTTTCAGATGAACTTGCCGCGCTGTAACTAAATTTCCCGTGGTGGTGACTAAAAACGATCAGCCTAACCTCCAATAACAGTAAGTTGGCCACAGATGTCAGCTGATTACCAAAAAGTTAAGATCGCAAGAGAGCGGTGCGCCAAGATAATGTTGAAACTTTACGACCCTCACCGGGACACTAAAGGCACATTTGCTCCCACTCGTGTTCCCCGAGGAGGATTTGTGGATACCGATTAGCCGTTCCAAAGAGGGGAAAGGGGAGCGAGAAGATTACGTTTGAAACCTGACGGAGCTAGCTAATCAGCGATACCCTTAAATCGCACTACGTCTCCGCCTCTGGAATGTAATTCTAGAGAATATCACTTTTAAATTAAAGTTAATAGAGACGTATTTTATATTGTTCAATATTATTAAGGAATTCGAATTGTCCCAGCCAGTCTGACCCCATTCTTAACCAGTCAATTTTATGCGCGATGAAACAAAGATCAAGCCAGCCATTCTCTTTCCCTTTCTCTCTGGGGCAGTATATTTTTCATTCCTTCTGCTCATCTGATTAACATAATCACATGCAAAAACCTCACGAGAATAATTCCACTCGCTGACATTGTTCTGCACTTTACGCCAGGCACACTCTGTCACTATTGGTTTGCCTTCCTGCTTTATATCATTGTAAATATTTCAGCGATATGAAACTCCACTCACGTAGATGTTATAAACCCTTATAGAGCCTCAGAGTCACAAACAATGCTGTACGGTAATTTAAGATATAGTATTGAAAGTTGAGCGTTTTGCCAGCATGATGAATGCAGTATACTGTATTTGAATTTGTCAGTTGGCACAGGTTAGAACAAAATGTGGCTTACTACGATGGTGTCTCAGCTACTGAGACATGCGTGATATTGAGAAATGGCATTCGAATCACAGCCAGTTGCCTGTAGATCAGTGGTTCAGAACCCGTAGAAGTCTGCGGACCACTCAGCCTGAAATTGAATCATGTACGGATTCTTCCCCCCTCCCCCAATACACCGTATCAGTTGTAAACCTTCCTCAATAACACTTATTTTAAAGATATTTCAATTCAAAACCTGATAGTCATCGCCGCGAATACATTCGGACAATTCTCATTCAACGCACATCGTTTTCGAAATCACCATTTATTGGTCAATTCTTTATTCGTGCTGATGGAACCTTTCTCCCACGGACCACTCCCGAGGCACTCACGGACCACCGGTTAAGAACCAATACTGTAGATGCTGGAAAAAGTAATTAGTGAAAGGTCAGTGCTACTGCATTGGCTCAGCGAAGAAAGCAAAGGCAAAATACCTCACTCCTCACTTTCACTACGAGTTTCCTCATTATAGCAAACTCCGCGGTGTTGCAGCAAGTCCGTAAGTCGGAGGTTCGATTCCTGGCGTTGAGTGTGGACTTTCCACACTCCCTACAGAAGAATGCCGGGATAATACCTTATTTCAAGACGCACGGCACCTATCCCATTCCAGATCTTAAAAATTACAATTACACACACCACTATAGTCACCACAGAAACACAAGTTATCAGAACATACGAGTACATACACCCAATTACACGGAGTCGATGACAAAGATATCCCAAGCCCCTGAAACGAATCAACAACAAAATCATTATAGCACAGCCTTGGGTTTTTGGATTTCTGTTCACATAACCTTCTGCATTGTTTGCTCTTTGAGGATCCAACTAAAATTTTACTGGTATGGTGTCACTGCACCTGGAATAAACACTATCCAATTGTTTCCCCAGACCGGCCCCGTGGTGTTGGGGTAGCGCGCCTGCCTCTCACCCGGAGGCCCCGGGTTCGATTCCCGGCTCCGTCAGGGATTTTAGAAACTGACGTGAGGGCTGGAACGGGGTGCACTCAGCCTCGTGAGGACAATTGAGTAGCTGTCTGACAGTGAGGCAGCACCCCGATCACGAAAACCAAGATTAACGGCCGAGAGGACCCGATGCGCTGATCACGCGTCACCCCAATATCCGCAGATCAAATGGCTGTGCAGCGGTCGCTTGGTAGGCCTAGGCCCTTCACGGGCTGTCGTGCCAGGGGTTATTATTATTCCCCAAAAGTGGCCTTACGTAAAATGTTCGTAAATTAATATGAAACAGTGCAAATGAATGACTTTTATTTGATTTAGAGGCTTATCGTGTTATCAATTTTATTAATGCAGCCAATGCCATTTTATTTTATTTTATTTTTAGGACGGGTCCGGGAAGGGATTTTGGAAGGAAATCGGCCGTGGACCTGTTGAAAGGGACCGTCTCGGCATTTGCCTGGTGGTGAAAATGGGAACCATGAAGACCATTTTCAGAACGGCCGAAGTGGGATTGAAACTCACTCTCTCCCGATGCCAGCGAGGCACGAGGTACCGCGTCTGCGCTAGGGCCACCGCGGCCGGTGGCTTACAATGTTATGGTACCAGGTTATAAGAAATGTCCTCAACCCTCGAAGAATGAGGACTGAGAGGCTCCAGAGGAAATGGCCATGACAGACAGGAAACGGAAAGAGGGGAAGTCCACCCCAAAGTCAATGGAAAAAGGGGAGAAAACAGACCCAGTACAGGAACCCCTTGGTGTTGTGAACTCCCGGGCTCACCAGCCGTGAGCCCTTGAGGGCGTAGTAGCGTTATCCAAGGAGCACCATAAGTGTTGGGGCTACACACACCGTGCCACCTTTAGGGCTTGAGCAGAAGGCAGGAGATATCATGAAAAGAGAAGAGGTCTGACCACTCGATAAATGAGGCTATCAAGAAGGGCGGGCATCAATTCCACTCGGTCCACAATCAATTCTCCTCGATTTTCCTTAATTCCACTCGGTCATCCAAGGGACCCAAAATTGAGTTCCTCAACTCCGCTCAGGCTTTGGCAAGTGGTCGGCAAAGGAGTTATCCCCAATGACGAAAACTGTCAGTATGGATGACAGCACGTAGCGCTTGGTGCTGGTTGGTTGGTTGGTTCCTTAGTTTAGGGGCTGCGACAACGCGGTCATGTATCCCCGTGTACTTTGGGTGTGTTTCTGATAACCGGTGTTAATTGTGATGACCCTATTAGTGTGTGCTATCTGTTTTCAATTCAAGTGAGGACTGCAGACATTTAATTTCAAGTAGTTCCTACTTTTGCCGCCAAACGCCACAGTCAACGACTAATAGTACTAATTCAGAACTTAGCTACTACACGCCACGGCAATCGGCTCTTGGCAACGAACGTAGCAACCTAAAAGCGTTGTTTATTATTCTTAACCTATAAGGTTACAATTTAGTTTCACACAGGTGTAATTAGTGGAAAGTTCTTTAACATGCAATAAATCTATGACATGGGACCGCCGGCTTTACTTCCCCTCCGAAGGAAGGCATACTGAGGGATTTTTAACGCTCTTAAAAAATCCGACAGCTTCGGCCGGGTTTGAACCCGCTATCTTGGGCATAGATGCTCAGCATGCTACCAACTACGCCTCCGAAGTCGCAGCGCTTGGTGTGTTTGACGGGATGTATTCGCGAGTGTATGTCCATAAGGAATCCACGTTCTATGCAGGATGAGCATTACTTGTAATTTATAGAATCATTCGGATACGGGTAGGACACACCTTAAGTTTGTGTGTATATACAGGGTGTTTCTAAATTCCCTTTACAAACTTTGAGGGCTTGTGGTGGGGAGAAGACGGTTCAGATTAGCATAGAAACTTGTGTCCGGGAACGTACAGTCTCCCCGCTACCCAGGAATGCAATAGAATACAAGTTAGTTGATTAGCGTAATTTAAACCGAAGACGTAAATACTGTCTTCCAGCCTAGAACGGAAAAATCAACTGTATTCATGAATTCGCTCATCCGCTGCAGAAGTTGTTTGACCGGGCCCTTGGTATGCGAGCAGGAGGGTTATGACATTTGTTTACGTCATTGGGGATAACCCCTTTGCCCACCCCTTGCCAAAGCCTGAGTGGAGTTGAGGAACTCATTTTTGGGCCCCTTGGAGGATCGAGTGAAATTAAGGAAAATCGAGGGGAATTGATGTTCGACTATCAAGAAAGATAAGAAAAGGGCGGGTAAAAGAAAGACACCCTAGGCCTAGGATACTCTAATAATAAAGTTGATCAATGGAGATCTACAGGAAAGAGTAAGAGGAGCCAAGCACAAAAATGTCGAAGCAGCTGGGATCCAGTGGTCACCAACCCACGTCCCAAAAGTTGTGAGCTCCTAGGGGCTATGATGATAGGTTCTGCCATATTGTACCTAAAGAACATTAAGCAACTCGTGCAGTTAAACGACGCGACGTGTTACTATTCATTTCCGTAGTCATAACAGATCATCACAATCTAGCAGTTGCGAGACAACTGTCCCCTTAAATTAATTAACCAGTGACCTCGCGTCATAAATCACTTCTGGTTAAGCAGCGGAGTTGAAACTGGACATTATTAATATCTGCTCGCTCCATTGTGACATGCAAGCTTTGCTTTTTGAAGAATATTACCAACGTCCGTTTAGAAGACGGAAGCCAGTGGATGGAGAACACACAAACAACTTAGGCCAACCATCGAACAGCATGATTCTTCAACTGCCCTCACATTTTGTTTTGTTTCCTGTGACTTCATATCCTGTCAAACACAGTTGAAGTGCAAATCACGGCTACCCTATGTTATAGCTAGTACGATTGATGGAAAAAACTTGTGTGTAGAGATATTGCGTGGACTACAGGGGCGGATCTAGGGTAGGGGGGGGGGGTAAGAGGGCGACCGCCCAGGCCCCGCGGTTCGGGGGGCCCCGCGCCATGGATTGTTTTAAATTTAATTGATTAATCTTTATATAAATAATTCTTCGACACGTGTGTATGTGACTGAACTCCTCCTAAACGACTGAACCGATTTTGATGGAATTTGGTATGTATATTAGGGTGGGTCCATGTATGGTTTAGATTCACAATCTGACCCCATAGGTGGAATGAACACAATTTTAGAACCACAATTTACACACAATTTTAGAACCACAATATACAGTCAAAAACAGTCGTCATGGAAACCACTAACCTGGGCCTTCGTGAAAGCTGAAGTCTTTGGACGGTTTGTCTCTGCACGTTAGAGCCACCTGGTCGCAACCTGTGCAACTACCGCCATTACATACACTCCGCCCGTGGCGAAAAGTTGTGTTTTATACCAAATGTGGCAGTGATGTCGAATTCTACTGTTTGTCTCTGCACGTTAGAGCGTTTCAAAGTCCCGTTTGCGTTCATATACCAATCATCCCATTGCGATGAAACTTGGGTGATATGTTGAGTGAGCTCCAGGGAAGGTGTTTGGCTTAGTAAATCCATTTTACAATAGATAGCGCACGAATAGATTCAACAAATGTGCGACGACGCGCGAAGCGTTTCAAAAAGGTCCCGTATGCGTTCAAATACCTTTCGTCCGATAGCGATGAAACTTGGGTGAGATGTTGTGTACACTCCAGGGAAGGCTTCTGGCTTAGTAAATCAATTTCACATTAGGTAGCGCACGACTAGATTCAACAAATGAGTGACGACGCGCGAAGCGTTTCAACAAAATCCCGTATAAGTTTATATTCCATTCATAGATTGAGATGAAACTTTGATGAGTTGTTGAGTACACTTAAATGATGGCTTCTAACTTAGTAATCCATTTCACAGGAGGTTGCGCACGAGTGGATTCAACAAATGAGCGGCGACGTGCGAAGCGTTTCAACAAAGTCCCGTATGCGTTCAAATACCATTCGTCCGATAGCGATGAAACTTGGGTGAGATGTTGTGTACACTTACGTGAAGGTTTCTAACTTAGTAAATCCATTTTACAATAGGTAGCTCACGAGTAGATTCAACAAATGAGCAACGACGCGCGAACTTTTAATCAAAGTCCCGTATGCATTCATATACCATTCATCCGATTGCAATGAAACTTGGGTGAGATGTTGTGTACACTTACGTGAGGGTTTCTAACTTAGTAAATACATTTCACAGGATTCTCACGAGTAGATTCAACAAATAAGCGACGACGCACGAAGCGTTTCAATAAGGTCCCGTATGCGTTCTAATACCATTCGTCCGATTACGATGAAACTTGGGTGAGATGTTGTGTACACCCTACGAAAGGTTTCTGGCTTAATAAATCCATTTTACAATAGGTAGCACACGAGTAGATTCAACAAATGTGTGACGGCACGCGAATCATTTCAACAAAGTACCGTATGCGGCCATATACCATTTATCAGATTGCGATGAAACTTTGGTGAATTGTTGTGTACACTCCAGGATATGTTTCTGTCTTAGTAAATCCAGTTTTTAATAAGTAGCGCACGAGTAGATTCAACAAATGAGCGACGGCGCGCGAATCGTTTCCACAATGTCCCGTATGCGGTCATATATCATTCATCCGATTGCGATCAAACCTTGGTGAATCATTTAGTACACGCCAGAGAAGGTTTCAGGCTTAGTAAATCTATTTTACAATAGGTAGCGCATTAGTAGATTCAACAAATGAGTGACGGCACGCGAATCGTTTAAAGAAAATCACTTATGCGTTCATATGTCATTCATCCGATTTCGATGAAACTTTGATGAGTTGTTGTGTACACGCCAGGGAAGGTGTTCAACTTGGTAAATCCATTTTACAATATTGGTAGCGCACGAGTAGATGTAACAAATGAGTGACGACGCGCGAAGCGTTCCAACAAAATCCTGTATGCGTTCATATACTATTCATCGATTGCGATGAAACTTTGATGAATTGTTGTGTACACTTACGTGAAGCTTTCTAACTTAGTAAATCCATTTCACAGTTGGTAGAGCACGAGTAGATTCCACAAATGAGTGACAGCGCACGAATCATTTAAACCAAATCCCGTATGCGTTAAATGCCATTTATCCGTTTGCGATGAAACTTTGGAGAGTTGTTTGCACGCTCCAACGAATGCTTCAAAATTAGTTAATTCAATTCACGATAATTTAGAGGCAGTTAAGAGAAATTGAAAAAAAAATATTCAAGAAACTTCAAGAAACTAAGTTACAACACTTTCTTTGATTGGCAGGACAACGTCTGCCGGGTCAGCTTGTTAATTATACTTTTCAAACTAATTTATAATTCATATTCCTTTTTTCAGTGCATATATGACCTCCCGTGACCGTTTAGCAAGTTTAGATTTCAGTGAAATGATAGAAGACTTCAGCCAGGAAAAAAAGTCGCAAAGTAATATTTTAATATATTTTCATAGTTTACATAATCTTTTTCAAGGGGACTTAAGGGTTTTCTTTCATATTATTTAAAAAATGTACTGTAGTGTATTCAAAATATTGTAACTATATTTTATTATTATTATTATTATTACAAAACTATTTTCCATTAGATTTGATATTTTGTTTAAATTTCCTATTGTTGTGGGTCCCACCTTATCATATCGCCCAGGGCCCCGCAAGGCCTGGATCCGCTACTGCGTGGACATGTGCATAGATGACATTTTACGGGTAAACAGAAGCCATGATCCATTTTTTGATCGCTTTTTTTTTCAACAGGCACTCATAACTTGTCAGAATAAACAGAGAAGTTACGATTCGGATCACAAATGTTGGGCAGTTACTTTAGCTGTACGAACTATATAGCCTAGCTTTTGACAATCCGTTAAGCGTGCGGGATTTCATTGTGTCATTATTCGTGATGTAGGCACATGCTAGTGTTCTTATCTCACTGTCCGCCTCGTTACGTTGTGTCTTGCATTCTTGGCTGTCACCGCGGAAGCCCGGGTTCGATTCCTGGCTCTGCCCAGAAATTTAATTCTGATCTGAGGGCTAGAACGGGGTACACTCAGCCTCGTGAGGCAAAAATGAGAAGAGGCGGGTTCGATTCCTACCTCAGCCAACGTCGAAGTAGTTTTCCATGGTTTCCCACTTTCACTATAGGCAAATGCCGGGATGGTAACCAACTTAAGGCCACGGCCGATTCCTACCAAAATCCTACGTCGATTACAAATACACACACTAGTACAGACATCACAGTGACACAGGTTATCAGACAAATTCTACACTCACTCAAGTACACGGGTATATATGACCACGATGTCGCAAGGCCCTTTAAAGAATCAACAACATCTCTTATGTTACTTTGAATGGTATTGTTTGAAGTTCACATATTTCTTTCGAAAATAGCTTTCGTGCCGAAGAAATATGACAATACAGTAAATACTAGTAAAGATTGCTTTGAAGCCATTTTTAGTGTTGCCTTATTAGCAATTGATATTGTAACTTTCAGTCGGTCAACACAAGCTAATTCCAATTACTGGAATATGAAAAGGTAACCTGAAATAATATGTCGATTAAGGCTTTCACGGCCCGGATTACTATTCAAATTATTCATGTTTTTTGGGCTAATTAGGTGTGAAAATAAAATTAAATACCAGACGTTTCGAAGGAACCTTGCCTCCTTTTTCAATGGAATTAAATAAAATTAAATTAATTCCATTGAAAAAGGAGGCAAGATTCCTTCGAAACGTATGGTATTTAATTTTATTTTCACACGGCAACAGCCCAAAACACATGAATAATTTTAATAATATAACCTGAAATAAATTATGGATTATTGAAAAAGGAGAAAACTATTATTATTGAATATCCAGAAAAAACAATACAGGAACCCTATTTTACCAGAGGTACACTAGGGTTGTAGATTAAAAACAAAGAAAATACAAATATTACTAACATAGTTTACAAAATATTTTGTTGATGAAAGTGAGAAATTGTCCTTAGGTACAGATCCATATGGTACAGCGGTTTTGAAAGTTCCAGGTTACAGCTATTAAGGTGGCATTTTAAATAGTATCTTAAGGAGAAAACCAAGGGATGGAATGTTTTGCTCGTCAAGCGAACATCACCGGATACAAATTTACAAGACACATTGCTCCACAAAACACTACTAAACCAACAGCGCCACCCACAGAAAGTCTCTGTGCTAAAAAAATAAAAAAAACTGGCAGAAACTTAGTAAAATATGTATATTTTCGGGTGCCTAATGCCAAATTTATTAGTAACAATTACCACACTTACCAACCCGGTATATTGGGGAAATTTCTGTTGACCGACTGAAGAGTTATAACTGATAGTTTTCAAAGGCAACACTAAAAATATGGCCTAAAAACTTGGCATTACATAAAAGACACAATGTCTGCAAAACAGTTCCTCCCATTAGCACACTAATCCAGAAGAAGAAACCAAGGAGATGAACATGATACTGTTTCTTGCGACTTCCTATAAGCTTCATTGAGAGGATATGCTTCTCGCTTTATCGCGGTGAACGCCGAGAGCTTTGCAGACGCTTCCAAGCGCATATCACGACACTATGTCTGGAACAACCGGAGTTCGTTCAATCAAAATGTTATTTGGCTGAAAATGTTCATGTTTATTTTTCTATTAATTATACATTTACAAAAATCATTGTAAGTCACAGAACGGAAAACGTTTATAGGATTCCTCTGACCTTGCTCATCCTTTAGGATAGTTTAAACAATATGTAGCCTACGGTTACCTTCTACCTAAATATTAATGTTTAATCGATTCACTACAGTAGTTATGCCATCAGTACATAACAAACATACAAAATTAAACTGAGATTATATTTAATCATAAAGTCGAAATAAATGCGTGGTTTGAGCCGCAGATAGAAAATTGTGTCTATTTTTCTTTCTTTCTAATTAACTAATTTAACTCGCTTTGAACTCCTGTTAATACTTAAAATGTTGTCTTTTTTATTGATGAAACATGTTTTCGGCCCTTCTGTGATGCCTTCGTCAGCTTGGTTACTTAGCTTAACACTACATTAGGTGTTTGATGAACACAATTACAATATAACGTAAACTTTGAAATGGTCGTCCATACAATTTCAATTTTGATTCTTTTCAGGCACTCAAATCCAGGAAGCAAACATATAAAAGTGTTGTTAATTATAAATTTAGTATCTTTATTTCAAAGTAATCTTTAACGAACCATGTCGTGTAGTGGTGCTGCTAAAAGTATATGGGAATTTTTACGAGTGAAGCCTGTGGAAAAAATTATAGGTTAACGTTGCTTGAATGTCATTACAATCTTTTATAATCTGTTGAAAGTTTTATTGTCCATACCTTTGTTTGTCTGTTTCTTTCTTTTCTGCTTTCTTTCTTTATTTCTTTCTTTCTTTCTTTCTTTCTTTCTTTCTTTTCTTTATTTTTTGTTTTTCTTTGTCAGTTATACACTTTAGAAGAAGCATCGTCCGAATACTGAAGAAGTCGACATAACAGGACAAACCGCTATAGAGTTTACTAGTATGTTCCGAGACAAAACGTTGACTTGGTATTCCTTTGAGATGACGGAGAGAATGAGACAACGGACGATATAAACGGAATGTTGAACGAAGCAACCTAACATGAGAATGCAGAACACATGGAGAGATAAGTACTAAAACTAAACCATCTGTCTCCAAGAAGTTATCATTAAAAATTCAATGAACTTGCTAGTTGAGAGGAATGAAAGATATAAAATAAACTGAAAACAGAACACGTGAAACATAACATTGGATATCGTCAGTATTCCATAAAAATGAAATTAAGTTTTATTTGCAAGTTTTACGGGATTAAAGAACGTAACGTTTTACATTCATTATACGATCTATGTAAAATGCCCTTCAGTAGGTTAACAGTCACTGTAATATGGAAGACCGACTTCAGTAGATTGGATGACTAAAGAAACAGAGGATGTCTCATAAGTAATGTCGTTTTTAAAAGAAAATTTTATTTGTAAAGTGTTCTGACAAGATATTTAACTATTTTTCAAAGTAGAGACCATCAGATTCTATGTTCTTGAGCCATCTTTGAGCGAGGTTTCTTATCCCGCGACGGTACCAGTCTCTGGGTTTTTATGCGAAGAATTCGGCGAGACCCACTTCCACAGCTTCAATGTTTTCGAAATCTCTTCCACGCAAGAAATAGAATATGGATCGAAAAAGTTGGTAATATGAAGACACAACATCAGGGCTGTAACATCTTGTCGAAGAAACTGAAAACCCGAAACAATATTATTCAGAAGCTAACTGGTACTACTTGGAGATCGGCTGCGAACATCCTGCGCTCTTCAGCCTTGGCACTGGTTTTCTCTACTGCCGACTATTGTGCTCCAGTGTGGCTTAATAGCCCGTATACGAAGTATATTGACCCACAATTGAATACCAGCATGCGTCTTATATCTGGCACCATCAGACCAACTCCAGTGCACTGGCTCCCACTGTTGTCTGGTATAATGCCACCTGACTTACGAAGATCCAGAGCTCTTGTTCGAGAGTACAACAAGATCTGCAAGAATCCTCTGCTACCTGCTCTAGGCGACATACCAGCTCTTAGTCTCCAAAGATTGAAATCACGACATGTGGATGTCTTTGTGATGCTGCTCTGAAGACATCCACCAACTTCGATGCTTTGGAGGAATGGAAAGACCGCTGGAATAACTCCACTGACTTGCCCATACATAACATCTTCAGAAGGGAAACAATTGCTAACGGATTCCAACTACCGCGTGCAACTTGGTTCAGACTGAGCAGGATCAGGACAGGTCATGGAAGGTGCAGCGATTCTCTCTATAAGTGGAATTTTGTACCATCTCCAGAATGTGATTGTGGAGCCCCTCGCCAGACCATTCCCCACATTTTAAGCGAGTGTCAACTACGGGCTTATCCAGGTAGACTGGAAGACTTTCTATCACCAACAGCGGAGGCACTGCAGTGGGTTCAAAAGTTGAACATTCAGCTATAACGCATAAGCCTGAAGTGAATCAATGTTTTTTTTAATTAAGTATATATTGTATATATTATGTATATAATTTCCTTGCCATACGCTTATAATAATAATAATTAGGGCTGTATGCTGGATGTGGTAGCAGTTTGACTCCTCCCTATTCATGAATTTTTGCTATGGTTGTTCGTGCAGTATGAGGTTTCGCATTGTTCTGCTGCAAGTAGTTCCAACGTGTTATTGAATTTACAGAAGTGAAAATTAACCTTAACACAGTGATCAGGATCAGATGATGGCCACTTGAGTGTCAAAACGCGTAATCTAAAGTTGCACATTTAAGTGTGATAACTAACTAATAGGCTACATGTAATTTTTTCCAGGAGTGTGTTTACATATTTATAACTTGCACCCCGTCCAATTCATTGGGCACAATCTTGTTGACCGACTGAAAAGTAGCAAAAGGCAGGTGTATAGCAGCTATAGCTTTTTGCCATCATTTCAATTTCTGCATATTAGTTTACAATTTTAGGGGGGACCTACACCTTCAAGGATCCGAAAATCATGTATATTTCACTTTTTTATTCCTCAGCAACAGAAAGTACTAAAGAATTGTAATTTGTTCTGCCAATCACACTATGCTTTGCCAATATGTTCGTGTAATTACAAGTCATATGGCGAATGCATTTCCGCAAATTGGGCACTTAAAATGGCGGCTGCATTTTGTACACAGATCCACCATTTCCCTAATATTTTACACAAATATCATTGTTTTTCAAAAATTATTTTTTCATTGTATTTACTAATACGGTAGCTAGAGATTGACCTAGAATCATTTGAATCTATAAAGAAAAAATATATTTTTAAAGCTTATATAAAAGTGTAACTTTTTTTGATTTTTTTTCACTGAATACTTTTTTAAAGCGAAATTATGATATGTACATCAACAGTTGTAGGTCATATTGTTCTTCCCAATAAGATACACATGTATACTAAATTTCACTTCATTATCTTGAAAACTCTGGTAGTTACTAAAGAAACGGATTTGAAAATCCAATGTTTCGGGAAACGAGCAACAAAGTTACCAATATATAGGAGAACCTCCTAAACTCACCTGCACGTTTTTGGTCATAAGTATTACACATATCGAAGAAATTGTTGCAGTGATTTGAAGAGGAAGAATCAATAAACGTAGAAAAAAAATAATTGAAAAATGACAAATTTTGATTCTTTAAGGTGTAGGTCCCCCCTTTTAAGTGCTTACTGCTTAAGCAATAGCAGCTACACCTTCATAGATTAGTTGGGGGGGGGGGGGAGACTGTTTGTTGATGGAATTATTATTTATCAGCCTTGCTACATTGTAGATATTAAAATAAATAGTTCTTCTTTCAGGTGCGTAATGCCTTAGTATTTATCAGTAACTAGCGGAGCCGTGCGAGAACTCTCGCCTGTATACTGCATAAACCACCCACCTGGCTTTATTGTTATGCGGACTTCTAAGAGGGCTGTTATTTTTCAACCTCCGGAGGGTCATAAATGAAAGACAAGTGTACATATCCAAATGAATTTATTACCAAAGTTAGGTACAAATGTGGTTACTTTTCAACCTAATCACCATGAAGGTTGAGGCATTTGTCGTATCTGTGGACAAGCTTTTCGATCCCCTCTGCACAGTATTTGCCGCCAGTGAGTTCAGATAAGCCCAAACGTTGGTTTGAAGATCTTCATCCGCCTCGAACCTCTGCCCTCCCAGCCACTTTTTCAGTCCCGGGAAGTGGTGGAAGTCACTCGGCGCTAAATCGGGACTGTATGATGGTTGGTCAAAACCGACCACCGAAATTCCTGCAGAAGTTGTTGGGTGACATGAGCCCTGTGAGGGCGAGTGACTTCCACCTTTTTCCACTGAAAAAGTGGCTGGGAGGGCAGAGGTTCGAGACGGATGAAGATCTTCAAACTAACGTTCGGGCCTATCTGAACTCACTGGCGGCAACATACTGTGCAGAGGGGATCAAAAAGCTTGTCCACAGGTATGACAAATGCCTCAAACTAGATGGTGATTATGTTGAAAAGTGACCACATTTGTATCTAACTTTTGGTAATAAATTCATTTGGATATGTACACTTTCCAATTATGACCCTTCGGAGGTTGAAAAAAAAAACCAGCCCTCGTATAAATATGTTTATTTGTTTAAACGCACTTTTTAAACAAATTGTCAATATTTATGAAATCAGAGAGCAATTCATGACTGCTGCTGGTTGCACAATGGGTTGTGTGCGAGCCATGCGTACAGACTACCCGCCCGGCCCTAGTGCTATGCGGGCTGGACGCGAAGCAGTTCTGCCAGGGGCTATCGTCTTGTTTATTTGTTTAAAAGCACTTTATAAACAAATAAATATATTTCAGTTGATTTTTCAAGAAATGCAAGATTTTTTCCTGTACTATTGAGACGATTTGGAAGATTTTGTTACAAACCCCACCTTCTAACTCCCTCTGGTTTAGGAGCTTCAGTTTTGTGAAACATACACCTTAGCGTATTATATAAGGTGCGTTCAATAAGTAACGAGCCGGAGGCTGTAATGCGCAAACCGGTGACGACATCGGCTAATCGTGGCGTGTGTAATGAGGTGTGGTTCCGACCAGAGCGTGGAAGGTCACAGCCCGTCACTAGAGGGCATGCGTGTACGTCACGTGACGATACAAAGCGAGCAGCAGCATGCATCAATCGTCCAACGCTGCCAGTCCCATTGAAAACAGTGACATGGAGGCTTCAAACGGAGAGCAAAGAGATGTTGTTCGGTTTCAGACAGCGGAAGGAGTAGGGGGAACGGACATTCATCGCCGAATGTCACAAGTGTACGGCGAACACTGCATGTCTCTTGCAAGGGTCAACGCGTGGCACAAGCGCTTCAGGGAAGGACGGGTGTCGTTAGCCGATGATGCCCGGTCTGGGGCACCCCCCTGCATTACCGATGACAACGTCCAGCTGGTTGATACACTCATTACCCAGGACCGCCGAGTGACAGTGAACGCCATAGCCGCCGTGGTCGGATTGAGCGTCGGAAGTGTGCACACCATCATGAAGGAACGACTGCACTTGCGCAAAGTGTGTGTCCAATGGGTGCCCCACAGTCTTCAACCACACCAGGAGGCATGTCGAATGGTCTACTGTCTTGGTTTTGGTTGGACGATTGATGCATGCTGCTGCTCGCTTTGTATCGTCACGTGACGTGCACACGTGCTCTCTAGCGACGGGCTGTGACCTTCCACGCTCTGGTCAGAACCACACCTCGTTACACACGCCACGATTAGCCGATATCGTCACCGGTTTGCGCATAACAGCCTCCAGCTCGTATCTTTTTGAACGCACCTTATATATATAGATAGATAGTTATTTATTATATATGAACTGCAACCGAATGTCCATAGCAGGGTGTTTTAATTGAACGCCCGAGGGCTCCCAACAAGTTCCAAGTAGTTCCAACTTTGGCTACCAGATTCAACTGTTACTAGCACCTAGCGGCGAACGGTATAACGTGATACAGCGTTTCTAACCAGCCAAATATAACCTACAAATTTTGCTACACACTACCAATATTGCAGGGGTAGGTTCTTTTACATGCCAAAAATCTATGAGATGGGCCCGCCGGCTTTAGTTCCCCTCCGAAGGAAGGATTTTAACGCTCTTAAAATTCTGACGACTGTTTTCCTCACAATTATATTTTGCTAAAAGGAAAATACCTGGCATTTGTAGGGTAGGAAGTCAAAGTTGCGGAATACAAAATACTGAAGAATCAGTACAGTAATAGATGCCACACTATCTCAGTTTATTGCCGTGGTTTTTCTTTTGGAGGGCAGAGACCGTTTGTGGGTGGCGTTAGTGGGTTTGGTAGTGTTTTGTACAGCTATTTTGTCTTGAAAAATGTGGAGCTGATGATGCTCGTTTGAAAGTGAAACATATCATCCGTATTAGCTCTTCGGTAATCGACAACAAATACATATTTAATCACATGTAACTATCTCAGGTTGTTTTTAGCCCATTTTGTTTGTTTGTTTGTGTGCCCCCCCCCCCCTTCTATTGACATCTAAATAGCTGGAGCGATTTCAATGGAAGGTTATTGTACTATTATGGCCGACAATGACCGTGGCCTTCAAATTTTATTACGTCTCACCATTCCAACATGGCGGCTATGCGAAATATTTCACCGGCATTCCATATCTCCGAAACTATTACTGATATCACCCTGAAATTTTTGTACGGTGATATAGGGTACTACTAGATGTTCAGCTATGAGACTTCCAAAAACCTGTGAAATACAAAACGAACATGGCAGCCTAGCGTAGGTGAAACATTTTAATAGACTTTTCTCGCGATTTAACCATCTAAGCGCAGTGATTTTTGGTACAGTAAATGCATATACACATGGTAATGCACTGGCATCCAATTTAGTTCAATTGTTCACATAACCACAAGATGGCAGCCGTGCGCAATTTTAAAATTAAGTTTTTATTTGTTGAGAAATAGTCATGCGATCAAAGTGAACGATTGAATAATAAACCTACGCAAAAATCTTCCTCTAGTTGTACGTAACTCTATGGTCTACATATAAAATAATCCAACATGGCGACCAACTGAAGTATTTAGACGGCTCTCCAATCTATGAATCTATTTCAATAATCAAATTGAAACAGATATTCTATTTATCTGGATTTAATGCGTTGGCTGGTAATTCATCTGTATGACGTAATTGAGCGTTTGTTATACTAAATGAGGTCCATCAGGACAGTGTTGATTGTAACACATTTATGTGAAATAATCAACAGTTTATTAACACTTTGCTTACATAAATAAATAGCGCTTAAATGTATCTGAAAATATGCTCTCCGAAATGGATAATTAATTAAAGCTCCAAAAACGTACTGAATATGATGGTGCGGTTGAAGAAGATAATGATAGTTGGGGGTATGTCTACTGGTTGGACAAATGACTTTAAGTTATTGCAAGCTGACAAGAACTCTTTGGATGAATTCTTTGATCATGCATGACGTATATTAACATTGGGTTGGGTACCTGGAATTGGTTGTTTGGTTCCTCAGTTTAGGGGCTGCGACAACGCGGTCATGTAGTCCCGTGTACTTTGGGTGTGTGTAGAATCTGTCTGATAACCGGTGTTAATTGTGATGACTGTATTAGTGTGTGTTATCTGTTTTTTAATTTAAGTACTTCAACTTAGAATTTTTCAAATAGTTCCTACTTTTGCCGCCAAGCGTCACCGTCAACGACTACTAGGCCAAGTTCAGAACTTAGCTACTAGACGCCACCGCAGTCGGCTCTTGGCAACGAACGTAGAAACCTAAGAGCGTTGTTTACCTATCCAATTTAGCTTCACACAAGTGCAATTAGTGGAAGGTTCTTTAACATGCCATAAATCTATGACATTGGACCGCCGGCTTTACTTCCCCTCCGAAGGAAGGCATACTGAGGGATTTTTAACGCTCTTACAAAATCCAACGACAAGCGTGAACAGTTTTGCGTGCACAAATTTCCGACACCTAGTCACTATGGCAACTGGACAGACGTTGCCATGACGCTGTTTTGTCATACGACGAATCGCAACTGCGGCCACATTTTCAAGTCTTACTCAAGATATAGCCTACGAGAGTACTTTTCTATCTCTTACTATTTCTGCTTCTACAAAGTCGAGTATGAGGTGAAATAAGTGTCCTGGCGGACGATTCTTATGATCTGATGTCAACTTTATCAGACAAGTTAATGATGATATAATAATAATAATGTTAGGCTATTGGTTTTACGTCCCTTTTAACTTTGGAGACGCCGGGGTGCCAGAATTTTGCCCCGAAGGGGATCAATAACGAGCCAGTAAATCTACTGATATGGCTACCTCGCATTTGCACACTCTCAAATTCCAACTGACTGCGCCAGGATTCGATCCTAAAACCTTGGGCAAAGCAGACGTGAAAGTTACCGCTGCGATACGCAACCAGTCAAATGATGATGATGATGTTGATGATTGATGTTGTAGTCTGAAAAGGCGGAACAGCGAGACCTTCTGCCCCTCGTAACACAACTTTTAAACACATATTTAATGTCTTTAAAATTTAGAAGTGGATGCTTAAAAGTGTAAAACCCAATCTCACTTATAAAGCGGATGACATATCAGTAGCCACCACGTCATCGGCTAATACAAGATTGAGCGTATTCTGCAGACCAAGTTACTTCGTAGATCAGCAAGATCCACAAGCTTGGTTAAAATGCAGGCCACGGTGAATACCGCTCCACAGGTACAAAGTGGGGGTCTTCCCTTCTCATTAGAAATGGGTGGGTTGTCATTCATGACCTATCCTTAGATTGCACAAAATGACGGACTCCCTCCGTGAATGATGATGACTATGATGATTATGATGATGATGATGATGATGATGATGATGTTAATTGTTGCTTTAAGTGGCATAACATCTAGGTTATCGGTCCTTAAGCGGATATGTAGGCAGCAAACATACAAATATTGCAACAAAAAATATTGCTTGATTTGAAAGTACATACGTCGGAGAGCATAATCCCTAAATTTTATTTCGAAATTCGATCTAAAAATGTCATTTAAAATTATTATTTGTTGGGCTGCAAATGAGTAATAATCCATTATGAAAACTTAACATTGAAATTTCTAAATTACACATTTTTAGCACCTTAAATACATTTTTCTCACAATCTACTGAACGGATATTCACAAAATGTTACACATTTTTACTCCTAACTAGTGTGAAGATTTTGATGGAACGGAATTTTAATATGATGCATACAGAGAATTTTGTGCTTGAAAATGTCCATTTCTTTTCTTGAAAAATATTTCTTAAAGTTCAAAATTTCACAGAAAAGCATTGAAATCCTTATCCGATAATTTGCTGCAGACAAATGTTTTGTTACCTTCACAGATTAATTCTATGCACGAAAATTGACACTGCATACCCAAATGTAGGAGAAAAGTGTACCGAAAAACAACAGTGTACAAAAAGGGACGTAAATGACGATAACTCCCTTATAAGTAACAACTAAGTTCTCAAGATCTACAAACAGATACCTCAAGGGATTGTTAATATGTGCACTAAATTTCAGTGAGATGTGATTAAAAAAACTTTACGAGCCTTACAGTAGTCGCATATGATGTGTAATATCTGACATAGAAGAAACCTCGCGTGAAATTGTTGATACACCGGTATTGTATGTCTACCCCTTATTATTCTCGTTTTCCTACGGGGTCGGGGATGAGATGCGATGGAAGTATTTGTGGCCGGATGCCCTTCCTGACGCCAACCTCACGAGAGGAGTTAATGAGAGATGAAATTAATGATGGTGAATGAAACTGGGTAAGGATGTGGAAGGAAGCGGCCGTGGCCTGTCAGAAGGTACCGTCCCTGCATTTGTCTGGAGTTGAAAGTGGGAAACCACGGATAACCATTACAAGGGCGGCAAATTGTTGATACACCGGTATTTTATAATATTTTCGGCACAAACATTAATCTATTGTAAATTGGAGTGTTTTACAGATATTGTAGTTTATAATACGGAACTCATTTTATTAGAGGTTTTGTAGCTTCCATCAGAAATAGCCTAAATAAAGAATATGATATGGATCAACTAGATTAATAGACGCGACACCGCTCATAACCTTAAATTCCCTATAAATTGGCCACCTTGCGAGTAAATGCAATGTGCACAGCAGTAGACCATGAAAGGCTTTCCCAGTTCCCGGACCTCTTGATTCACAGACCAACACGTAATTTCATATGGATTCCGTTAAAATGAGTCATATTGATATGATAAATATCGTTTAAAATGATAATCTGGTAGCAAAACTGTCTAACCCGTCCGGGATTCGAACCCGGGATCTTTAGATTCACAGTCAATGACGCTAACGCCACGGCTATTTCGACCACACGAGTATTAGGTACAAGATGGTGACTTATTTTCACGTACCAATAATACTGCATCACGGAATTAAGTTTCATTTATATTTTGCTTGTTTCGATAATGTTCCTGCGTGAAATTGAGTTTAAAATGCCTTATGAATAGGCCCTCTTGTGAGTAAAGAGAATGTATTCAGCAATAGTTCATGAAGGCTTGCTCAATTCTCGTATAAACACAACGATTATATTATATTGATGACTGCATTACCGTTATGTGGGTTAATATTTGAATAGCCATTGTGCAGAAACATAATACCGGCAATGCCGACTACTTACAATATTTGATATTAAAGCATTTTATCATTTAAATACTGATACGAAGACTTCGAACATGTGGCATGTGCTATGTTTCAATCACTTGACACCAGAGTTCGCATGAGCGTTTACCGTCCGAATGAAAGTGTTCAGCAATGCGATCCAGCTGGCAGTGCGTTTTACACACTTCCGTTAGATCCACCACTGCCAGCTGGATCGCCCGATCCACTTCCGTCCCATTTTTCAAAATCAATCTCACAAAAATATCCAGCAACCAAGTGGAAAGATGTTAAACATCAAAAATTATAGAAGTTACACGTATGTGAATTTCGTACTGTAAAACTGCCTACGTCTCTCCTTAATAATAATAATAATAATAATAATAATAATAATAATAATAATAATAATAATATCGTATCGCCTCGGGTGCCGGGTGCAAGCTTTGTAATTTGACACCCAGAGGGTAGCTTGCATGTCGAATTTCGTAGTTCCTTGAATCACTATGAAAGTCAAGGAAGTTAGATATCTAAGCTCCTTGATCACTATAGCACTTTCTAGTAAAGAAATTAGGAACTTTGTGTTGGCGGAGACTCCCGAGATTAATTTTGCCATTATAAACACGGCCTACTGAATTCAAATGGGTTCTATGACATGCCAAAATCGTATGACATGCGAGTCGTAATTTTTGCCGCCTTTCAAAAATCACTTACCACGGCCAGGAGCGAACCTGCAACCTTGGGGTTAGTAGACCGACACGCTATCCACTCACCCACCGTGGCAAGCTACGTCTCTCCTTAATGAAATGATATGGAATGAAATGTTCAAGATAAAAACAGCCCATTGCCAGGGATGAAGAAGAAAGTGGTTTGTATAAAATAGACAATAGGCTCCAACAAACATGCCTTATATTAATAAAAGAAGTAAAACACGAGGATGATGAAAAAAATAAAAAATAGATATGTAAGACCTACACAATTAAAGCATAAAACAGACTAAACCTAAATTGAACGTTTTGAACTATATTAAAACTTAAAAAGGAGCCACTCTCGCTCATGTACCGGATGACGAGGTCTATCGACGGCCCGTCATTACGTAGAGCAAGGAAGAGTGAGGAAGACAGATTGAGAGTTCTACGTAAATCGGCCAGGTCCGCACACTCCAAGAGAGTGTGTGCCACGGTAAGGCGTGCGCCGCAATTGGGAGTCATCGCCGATCTGGAGTCGACAGAGTACCAGAGCCTACTTCCGGCTAGATAGGAAGGAAGATTTCCATACCTTCGTAGTCTCCTTAATATCTCTCAGTTCGTTGGGCAATGCAACATACCCTCCATGAAGTGATTGAAACCGAGCACTGATTGGAAGGTGGCCGTAGCGTCTTAAAAATTGCCCTGCCATTGTTATCCTTGACTTGATATTGGAAAACCACGGAAAACCAATTCAAGGATGGCCGATGTTAAGGATCGAACCCACCCTTCTACCGATTCCGAAAATAGCCAAGCGTTAACGTGCTGAGCTGCTCCAGTCGTAATTATTTTAATAACAGTAACGGGAGTAATGCATCTTGATATACAGTGTGTCGAATCCTGCGGTTTACGGGGCTACCTGACGTATATTTTGCAGCTAGTCATAATATTTTGACTGAGCAGTGTAATTATCTCCCGGGTTCCGTACGTTTAAAGTTTAGTATTTCAACATTAACCTCTCCCCTCAACGCTACCACTCTGCACTTAAGTGCTGCTAGGTCGAAGGGAATATAAATGGGATCTACCTACATGGCTTATGTGAGGCACCTCCTGCATTTCTGCAAGCTTTTTACTAGAGATTATTATGAAAGAAGATTTAATATGTAATGGCACTTACCATCCAGTCAGGTGTTTTTTATACACATCCATTTCTCATTTCCACAGACCAGATGTGCTCTCGGCCTTTCTCCTTCAATAGAGTTCAAGAGTTACGTGCGTATACCATCCCCTCACTACCCTCATCCCTAAGCGAGACGCATGCATACCCTTTTTAAAATATCTCATAACTTCCCTCGTGATTTATCTCCACCAGGGCTGCCTGGCTTATACTGTACTTATATCCCCTCCCATACCAACAAGGCTCGTAGTTACGTTACAACGTTAATTACTACCTGTACAAAACAACTAAAGTGGCATTATTTTTTAAAGAGCTCTTCATCTAGAAATATCTCCCCCACTCTCCAAATGTTACAAATTACTTCTCACCCCCCTCTCTTTTACCATCCGCTCCATCTGTTTTATTTTGTTGTTCTCCACTTCATTCTTACGCGCGCATTGCTAACCCTTCCCCTTCAGGGTTGCTAATTACAGTATATACTGTACTACTGCCTCCCACCAATTAACCATTGATGTTCTACATCGTAACAGTTAACTTTCAATTAAAAAACGAAGCATTGAGTACTGTAATCAAACAATATTGTAATATTCAGACAAATCAAAATAAATACTTCCCGCTATGTACCGCACTTCATTTGTAAAAGAACGACAAAGAGAAATAGAATGAACACTATTACATTGTTTCATAACCAGAGTTTGATCTAGAATAATATCAAGGTCTATTATATAAAAGTGGATTGATAATACATGTGTATTTAAACATTAATTATTCGTTTTTATTATTAGTTTATTAGTTCTCTGCACCGCAACCTGAGATTCGCACTTGTAGCACATCTTGCATGCATCGCAGTGTTCAGTAGGCCTACTAGTTTGAAAACGTTTGAAAACAGAAGAAGAGCTAACGGTGCCTAAGTAACTGCAAATGTCACTTTTTAAAGTTCTAAAATTTACGGTCCATAATAATAAGTTCAACGTGTGTAACTTAACTTAAAATGATATAATAATAATAATAATAATAATAATAATAATAATAATAATAATAATAATAGCTTAATATACACACATCTACAGGTTGGAAACCTCCAGAACGGCAAAGAAACTACTCAACATCATAACAAAGAGTAAATGCGGCACAGAATTGCTGAAAGAGGTCCCGAGGGTGCTACAACAGATCAATTTAGAAAATCTTGAGAACCGCACCGAGTGCCGGAATAAAATAAATAAAAAATACGAGCCTTACAATAGTCGCATATGATGTGTAACATCTGACATCGAAGAAACCTCACGTGAAATTGTTGATACACCGGTATTCTATACTATTATTGACACAAATATTAATCTATTGTAAAAGGGAGTGTTTTACATATATTGTAGTTTATAATACGGAACTCATTTTATTAGATGATTTGTAGCTTCCACCAGCACTAGCCTAAATAAAGAATACGATATGGATCAACTAGATTAATAGACGCGACACCGCTCATAACCTAAAATTCCTTATAAACAAGTCCTCTTCATTCACAGACCAACACGTAATTTCATATGGATTCTGTTAAAATGAGTCATATTGATATGATAAATATCGTTTAAAATGATAATCTGGTAGCAAAAATATCTATCCCGTCCGGGAAACGAACCGGAGATCTCGAGATTCACAGTCATAGGCGCTAACCCCACGGCTATTTCGACTACGCAAATATTGTGCACAAGATGGTGACTTATTTCCACGTTCCAATAATATTGCATTACGAAATTAAGTTTCATTTATATTTTGCTTGTTTCGATAATGTTCCTGCGTGAAATTGAGTTTAAAATGCCTTATGAATAGGCCCTCTTGTGAGTAAAGAGAATGTATTCAGCAATAGGTCATGAAGGCTTGCTCAATTCTCGTATAACCACAATGATTATATTACATTGATGACAGCATTACCGATATGTGGGTTAATATTTGAATAGCCATTGTGCAGAAACATAATACCGGCAATGCCGACTACTTACAATGTTTGATATTAAAGCATTTTATCATTTAAATACTGATACGAAGACTTCGAACATGTACCATGTGCTTTGTTTCAATCACTTGACACCAGAGTTTGCATGAGCGTTTACCGTTCAGTATGTCATATACATTCCACATGGCCGAGAGTACGCCATGGTATCAATTTCCGACACCACGCGCTCATTGTTTCTCTTACCACTGCCAGCTGGATCGATCGATCGAGTTGGCAGTGGGTCTTACACTTCCATTCGATCCACCACTGTCAGCTAGCACACTTCCGTTCGAGCACACTTCCGTTCCATTGAACGAAAGTGTGCCAGCTGGTGCCACCTCGATCGTTCCGATCCACTTCCGTCCCATTTTTCAAAATCACTCTCACAAAAATATCCAGCAACCGAGTGGAAAATGTTACACATCAAAAATGCTAAGTTTGAGCAAAGAACGATACGACAACCTGCAAAAAAGGGGGGAAAAATGGGCAGCTGAGCGGAAGATGGAGCATTCTGAGAGGATGAAGAGATTTTGGGAAGAAAAGAAGGAAAACGCCCAAAGATGAAATCGTGAAAACAAGTTCAATCGCTCTCCTAAAGGGGAACAATCGATATATTAATAATATTAAAAATAATAATAGCTTAATAGTCATCATCAACATCATCATCATCATCATCATCGTACGACCTAAACTGTCTGGTACGGTACATATTTAAGTAGACACCATTTTGGTGTCCTGCATATTTTTCTACGTTTGGTTTATACGGACATCTAGGTGAAAAATTGACCATACTATATCTCGACAAGTAATCTAATTTCGCATTAGGTAATAGGTTAAGTGTTATATTGAACAACTGGAGTAAGGAAATCCTGCTTCGCTCATCCATGTTGAAGTATATTTTGTGAAATTATCACACAAGTATCTTTTTTTTTTCAGAACCAATTAGCCTATCTTTAATTTCCAATTTTTAAGCCCATCAGTGGCGGCTGGCGGATAATTGTTCTGGGTGTTGCACTATTTTCATTAAGGTGGTAGGCCTACATGGGCACCAACAGGATTTTTCTAGCGGGCGGGGGGGGGGGGGGTGTATTATTTATTTAATTACCTATATGTCACTAGGTGATATTGACGCGTAAACCCTCCCCCCTCCCCCGCAATTTTCGTTTCATTTCTTAGTAGGTTCATGACATTCATTATTTGGCTGCTCTTAAACCGTTGGGTACATGGAATTTATACCATGAATGGGAGGAATATTTTTCTTTTTGGTTCAGAGTTTTTGTTCATTGGAGTTTGCTTTTCTTTGTGAATCATCGTCATAATATTCATTTCTTAAAAACAGGCAAAAAGTAGTTGTATCACCGTGTATCGACAAAATAACAAGTAGTTCCGTGAAGAACTATACAGCCTATTTTCATATATCTTACTTATGTTAACTGCCACAATCAACATACAAAATTTCAGTTTAATTGCTGTAACAGATTCGTAGATATTGAGAACCGTCTAAATATTTCAGATGGTCGCCAGGTTGGATTTTTATTTTTGTACTATTACATTAAGATTATTGTGTACGTGTGGTATTCAAACTTCAATCGCATGATTAGACAACAAGAAGTAAAAACGAGATTTTAAAATTACGCACAGCAGCCATCTTGTGATAATGCAAACCATTGAAATAAATTAGATGCCAGTGGATCAACATTTGTATAAGCATTTAACGTGCAACGTTTCACGGCACTCGGATAGTTAATTCGCGAGAAACGTCCATTTAAATATTTATACTTCGCGTCGCCGCCATGTTGGATTTGTGCTCACCAGGTTCCTGAAAGTCCTATAGGTGAACATATGTTCATAGTCTCTATGAACATTAAAAAATTCAGTTTGGTTGCTGTAAAAGATTCATAGATATTGAGAACCGTCTAAATATTTCGGGAGCTCACCATTTAGGAGTGTTATGTGTATAGGCCATAGAGTTATGTACCATTCAAGGACAATTATTGCCTAGGTTCATTATTCAAACTTTCACTTCGATCGCATGATTACGACACAAGAAATTAAAACTTAATTTTAAAATTTCGCACAGCCGCCATCTTGAGGTTATGTAAGCAATTGAATTAAATTAGATGGCATTGCATTACAATCTGCAAAATCAATTTCTGTACCACATTTCACTGCGCTCAGAGAGTTAAATCACGAGAAAAGTCTATTAAAATATTTTAAATTCGCTTGGTCGCCATGTTCGTTTCGTACTTTACAGGTTTATGAAATATACATAGGTATATCTGTATCAGTACCCTCTATCACCGTACAAAATTGCAGGGTGATATCTGTAATAGTTTCGGAGATATAGAATGTCAGTGAAATATTTCGCACAGCCGCCATTTTGAGGTTATGTAAACAATTGAACTAAATTAGACTCCAGTGCATTACAATGTGTATAATCATTTGCTGTACCAAGTTTCATTACATTTAGATAGTTAAATCGCGAGAAAAGTCTATTTAAATATCTTAACTTCGCTTGGCCGCCATGTTGGTTTTGTAGTCACCAGGTTTTTGAAAGTCTCATAGGTGAACTTCTAGTAGTGCCCTTTATCACCGTACACAATTTCAGGGCGATATCGGTAATAGTTTCGGAGATATTGAATGCTAGTGAAATATTTCGCACAGCCACCATGTTGGATTGGAGAGACGTAACAAAATTTGAAGGGCACGGTCGAGGTCGCCGGGAATAGTGCTATGAACTTCCCGAGTTTCATTGAAATCGCTCCAGCCGTTTCGATTTTATTAGGGGGGGACACACACACGAATCACACACACACACACACACACACACACACGCGCACACACACACGGACAAAAGGTGATCTCATAAGCCTATTTTTTCAAAATTGAAAATAGGCTAAAAATCAAGCAGTTCATTAAAATGGTAATGTTAATCCAGTTCGCCGTTTTTTAAATAACGTGAAATATTCTCAAATAATCCCAAATTACTAAGTTAAAAAAACTGTGGAATTATCCCTACATCTAAATCAGTTAACCATCAGTAACTTCAATTTATAAAATAAACTGGTGTGACAATGAACAATCGAAATATCCTCGGGATTTCAGGGGGTGAGGGCACGGCCCCTCATTCCCCCCCACCCCACCCCTCCCTGCTCCCCCTACCCACCTCCTGCGGGCACCCATGAGGTGATAGGGTAAAAGACTGCTTTATATCGGAGAAAACTGTATTCAATTGCGCGGTAAAACGGATGTACCTCATTCATAACGAATGCCGCAGTTCAGAGACATCACATTTTCATCGGATTAAATGGAATATAAGTTGGTCTACATGAAAACCTTCACGAGAACAAAACAACGTAAATTATATACGAGGGCGAGAACTGCGAGTGTCACAACTCACAAGTACGTCCAACATTGCAAGACATTGCGCCTGCGCCTCGGCTTCCTGGTTGCAGTCAACGGGCAACGACCAGCCGTGTTAACTGTTGGGATAGGGATTACTCGGTCTAGCATCTCTGCCATGCCCTTCACTATTGAGATCTGGTCGGTGCTTGAGCCTGGCAACAACCAAACGGACGAGCACTCCTAGACAGTTGGCGCGCTTCGCTTTCTCAGACAGTTCACAGTAGGCTAACTTCTATAAGATTTCCTGCATTATTAAAGGACAGAATTAAGAATTCCTATACATATAAAAGGAAACATACAAATTTTATTACTAAAAATATTAGTATGGTATTACTTGTTTTTCATGAATTAATCTGGTCGTTGTGCAACACTGCAACCTTATTACCGACCGCCACTGAAGCCCATTAGAATAATTGGATTATTGAGATTGGCTGATCCTAACCTCTCATAATAGAGTAAATTGAATGTTATAACATTTTTATTTTTTATTACTTTTAGCAAAATATACGATTTAATCACTCCAGTTTTCTGAAGCACGTAATCATTTCAACACTAATGCACAAAGGAAATATCTATTAAAGGAGTTCCTAGGCAAAACTCCACACAAGACACGGCATAAACCAAGAAAAGTTGCTGAGTTATTCACTGGGCGTGAAAGGCAATATGTATTTTTTTCAAATAAACTTCATTAAAATTTATAAAATCCTTCTGGTTAATTAATAGACATTACTGTACATCTAAGAACTATATTCTGTGTTGTCACAGTTCATTGACTCTATAAAGAAAGCCGGCAATGTCTCATTCCCAGCAATAGGAACAGACATGCTTCTGATGTTGGCATTTAGTTTTATTCAATAGAGCAACAGTAAGAATATATTAATGCTTAAGCAGATACCTGTTGATCTGATAGTACAGGAACGGAGGTTTAGAATATGTCTTCAATAGCTTGCAGAGGCTGATTCATGCTTAAGTAGATACCTCTTGATCTGATAGTACAGGAACGGAGGTTTAGAATATGTATTCAATAGCTTGCAGAGGCTGATTCATGCTTAAGTAGATACCTCTTGATCTGATAGTACAGGAACGGAGGTTTAGAATATGTCTTCAATAGCTTGCAGAGACTAATTCATGCTTAAGTAGATACCTCTTGATCTGATAGTACAGGAACGGAGGTTTAGAATATGTCTTCAATAGCTTGCAGAGGCTGATTCATGCTTAAGTAGATACCTCTTGATCTGATAGTACAGGAACGGAGGTTTAGAATATGTCTTCAATAGCTTACAGAGGCTGATTCATGCTTAAGTAGATACCTCTTGATCTGATAGTACAGGAACGGAGGTTTAGAATATGTCTTCAATAGCTTGCAGAGGCTGATTCATGCTTATGTAGATACCTCTTGATCTGATAGTACAGGAACGGAGGTTTAGAATATGTCTTCAATAGCTTGCAGAGGCCGATTCATGCTTAAGTAGATACCTCTTGATCTGATAGTACAGGAACGGAGGTTTAGAATATGTCTTCAATAGCTTGCAGAGGCTGATTCATGCTTAAGTAGATACCTCTTGATCTGATAGTACAGGAACGGAGGTTTAGAATATGTCTTCAATAGCTTGCAGAGGCTGATTCATGCATAAGTAGATACCTCTTGATCTGATAGTACAGGAACGGAGGTTTAAAATATGTCTTCAATAGCTTGCAGAGGCTGATTCATGCTTAAGTAGATACCTCTTGATCTGATAGTACAGGAACGGAGGTTTAGAATATGTCTTCAATAGCTTGCAGAGGCTGATTCATGCTTAAGTAGATACCTCTTGATCTGATAGTACAGGAACGGAGGTTTAGAATATGTCTTCAATAGCTTGCAGAGGCTGATTCATGCTTAAGTAGATACCTCTTGATCTGATAGTACAGGAACGGAGGTTTAGAATATGTCTTCAATAGCTTGCAGAGGCTGATTCATGCTTAAGTAGATACCTCTTGATCTGATAGTACAGGAACGGAGGTTTAGAATATGTCTTCAATAGCTTGCAGAGGCTGATTCATGCTTAAGTAGATACCTCTTGATCTGATAGTACAGGAACGGAGGTTTAGAATATGTCTTCAATAGCTTGCAGAGGCTGATTCATGCTTATGTAGATACCTCTTGATCTGATAGTACAGGAACGGAGGTTTAGAATATGTCTTCAATAGCTTGCAGAGGCTGATTCATGCTTAAGTAGATACCTCTTGATCTGATAGTACAGGAACGGAGGTTTAGAATATGTCTTCAATAGCTTGCAGAGGCTGATTCATGCTTAAGTAGATACCTCTTGATCTGATAGTACAGGAACGGAGGTTTAGAATATGTCTTCAATAGCTTGCAGAGGCTGATTCATGCTTAAGTAGATACCTCTTGATCTGATAGTACAGGAACGGAGGTTTAGAATATGTCTTCAATAGCTTGCAGAGGCTGATTCATGCTTAAGTAGATACCTCTTGATCTGATAGTACAGGAACGGAGGTTTAGAATATGTCTTCAATAGCTTTCAGAGGCTGATTCATGCTTAAGTAGATACCTCTTGATCTGATAGTACAGGAACGGAGGTTTAGAATATGTCTTCAATAGCTTGCAGAGGCTGATTCATGCTTAAGTAGATACCTCTTGATCTGATAGTACAGGAACGGAGGTTTAGAATATGTCTTCAATAGCTTGCAGAGGCTGATTCATGCTTAAGTAGATACCTCTTGATCTGATAGTACAGGAACGGAGGTTTAGAATATGTCTTCAATAGCTTGCAGAGGCTGATTCATGCTTATGTAGATACCTCTTGATCTGATAGTACAGGAACGGAGGTTTAGAATATGTCTTCAATAGCTTGCAGAGGCTGATTCATGCTTAAGTAGATACCTCTTGATCTGATAGTACAGGAACGGAGGTTTAGAATATGTCTTCAATAGCTTGCAGAGGCTGATTCATGCTTAAGTAGATACCTCTTGATCTGATAGTACAGGAACGGAGGTTTAGAATAAGTCTTCAATAGCTTGCAGAGGCTAATTCATGCTTAAGTAATACCTCTTGATCTGATAGCACAGGAACGGAGGTTTAGACTATGTCTTCAATAGCTTGCAGAGGCTGATTCATGCTTAAGTAGATACCTCTTGATCTGATAGTACAGGAACGGAGGTTTAGAATATGTCTTCAATAGCTTGCAGAGGCTGATTCATGCTTAAGTAGATACCTCTTGATCTGATAGTACAGGAACGGAGGTTTAGAATATGTCTTCAATAGCTTGCAGAGGCTGATTCATGCTTAAGTAGATACCTCTTGATCTGATAGTACAGGAACGGAGGTTTAGAATATGTCTTCAATAGCTTGCAGAGGCTGATTCATGCTTAAGTAGATACCTCTTGATCTGATAGTACAGGAACGGAGGTTTAGAATATGTCTTCAATAGCTTGCAGAGGCTGATTCATGCTTAAGTAGATACCTCTTGATCTGATAGTACAGGAACGGAGGTTTAGAATATGTCTTCAATAGCTTGCAGAGGCTGATTCATGCTTAAGTAGATACCTCTTGATCTGATAGTACAGGAACGGAGGTTTAGAATATGTCTTCAATAGCTTGCAGAGGCTGATTCATGCTTAAGTAGATACCTCTTGATCTGATAGTACAGGAACGGAGGTTTAGAATATGTCTTCAATAGCTTGCAGAGGCTGATTCATGCTTATGTAGATACCTCTTGATCTGATAGTACAGGAACGGAGGTTTAGAATATGTCTTCAATAGCTTGCAGAGGCTGATTCATGCTTAAGTAGATACCTCTTGATCTGATATTACAGGAACGGAGGTTTAGAATATGTCTTCAATAGCTTGCAGAGGCTGATTCATGCTTAAGTAGATACCTCTTGATCTGATAGTACAGGAACGGAGGTTTAGAATATGTCTTCAATAGCTTGCAGAGGCTGATTCATGCTTAAGTAGATACCTCTTGATCTGATAGTACAGGAACGGAGGTTTAGAATATGTCTTCAATAGCTTGCAGAGGCTGATTCATGCTTAAGTAGATACCTCTTGATCTGATAGTACAGGAACGGAGGTTTAGAATATGTCTTCAATAGCTTTCAGAGGCTGATTCATGCTTAAGTAGATACCTCTTGATCTGATAGTACAGGAACGGAGGTTTAGAATATGTCTTCAATAGCTTGCAGAGGCTGATTCATGCTTAAGTAGATACCTCTTGATCTGATAGTACAGGAACGGAGGTTTAGAATATGTCTTCAATAGCTTGCAGAGGCTGATTCATGCTTAAGTAGATACCTCTTGATCTGATAGTACAGGAACGGAGGTTTAGAATATGTCTTCAATAGCTTGCAGAGGCTGATTCATGCTTATGTAGATACCTCTTGATCTGATAGTACAGGAACGGAGGTTTAGAATATGTCTTCAATAGCTTGCAGAGGCTGATTCATGCTTAAGTAGATACCTCTTGATCTGATAGTACAGGAACGGAGGTTTAGAATATGTCTTCAATAGCTTACAGAGGCTGATTCATGCTTAAGTAGATACCTCTTGATCTGATAGTACAGGAACGGAGGTTTAGAATATGTCTTCAATAGCTTGCAGAGGCTGATTCATGCTTAAGTAGATATCTCTTGATCTGATAGTACAGGAACGGAGGTTTAGAATATGTATTCAATAGCTTGCAGAGGCTGATTCATGCTTAAGTAGATACCTCTTGATCTGATAGTACAGGAACGGAGGTTTAGAATATGTCTTCAATAGCTTGCAGAGGCTGATTCATGCTTAAGTAGATACCTCTTGATCTGATAGTACAGGAACGGAGGTTTAGAATATGTCTTCAATAGCTTGCAGAGGCTGATTCATGCTTAAGTAGATACCTCTTGATCTGATAGTACAGGAACGGAGGTTTAGAATATGTCTTCAATAGCTTGCAGAGGCTGATTCATGCTTAAGTAGATACCTCTTGATCTGATAGTACAGGAACGGAGGTTTAGAATATGTCTTCAATAGCTTGCAGAGGCTGATTCATGCTTAAGTAGATACCTCTTGATCTGATAGTACAGGAACGGAGGTTTAGAATATGTCTTCAATAGCTTGCAGAGGCTGATTCATGCTTAAGTAGATACCTCTTGATCTGATAGTACAGGAAAGGAGGTTTAGAATATGTCTTCAATAGCTTGCAGAGGCTGCACTAACTTCTTGCTCACATTTCAAATTTCCAACACGAGCAACGCCAGGTAGAAATGGAAGTCTGCTACAATGGGAGGCTACGTGGCTCAGTCGGCATCAGGACATCCCTTGGCTGTGCATCTAACTGGAAGGGAGTGGGTTCGATCCCCTCTCAGATAGTGGATTTTAGAAACAAAACTGCCGCGTCTAGTAACGCATATTCGCCTGGGGTTCACTCAGCCATGGTAATTCCTGGGAGCAAAGGCGACCGAGCATGGAGTTGAAAACTCCACCTCACCTAGTGCTGATGGGTCTCCATGGCATGTACGGAGTTGGCTTTGCTTTCTTTTTTTTCTTGCTGCTACCGTGCCTTGATGAATGCATTTGTCTGTTGGCACAAGATAGAGTAAAGACTCTGCCTCACAGAACGCGGTCTACCGTCACCCGCTCGTCTTCGCTCCGACGACGAGAGATCCGGGAGTACAAACTCTCAGATTGTTCACGTGACCGCCATGCCGCCTTCGATTGTTATGAGTGACCAAACTGAAATATACATGGTAACAGTGCGTAAATAAAAGACTATTTGTTTGACAGTCATGCATCCAAATTCATCTTTTCTTCTTTGTGTTTTGCAAAGCAAATAGGAGGAGGAGTTGTTCTTCGTCAGAGCTCATACTCAATAACAATATCAAACAATACTTAATATGAAAACGCACTATATATTCTCTAGAAGGAAGCGACCAGACTGGACCGCTCACACAAAGGTATCGCGTCCTATGTGACGTCCCCATATCGCAGATCGCCTCGACGACCGCTGGATCGATTCCCGCCGCGACAAACCGCTTTCTGTGTGACCGAGCCTTAAGATGTGGCTTTTAAACCAATGTCTCATTAACATTGATGGTGGTGATTGCAAAGAAGCTGAGTAATGAGTAATGACACAGCCACTGTATGTAGATGCTTTGAACGGTAGCATACACAGAGCCAGTGCTGCTGCACTGCTACAAACATATAAGTAGATTATCCATGAATGCCAAGTGAATCAGGTATTCACTCTGTCTGCGGACTTGAGATGTACCTGTCGCTATGTGGAGAAGGGACGTGGTCGAGAAGCTTAGTATACCGAGGTCCACGTTAATGAAATTTCTTGAGTCGCTCGAGGCGCGAGCAGGAATGTGCTGTTCCCCTTAACACGGCGTAGCTCAAATTAAACACACACTCAGCAGTAATCCCCTTGCCACCTCAACGGCAATGATAGGCTGATCACACCCCAGCGTAGCGCCAAGATTTAGAGAGGTACCGCGCCACGCGGGAAATGCTATTAACAGGACATCCCTTGGGTTAGGAGAAACAAAATACTAAGCCATTTGGTAATTGTTAAAGCCGTGAATATTGCCACTCCAGCCCAATCCGGTTTGGTCATACTGTGCATTGTTGAGCTACGTGTGCAGAGCAGGGGCGGTCGCACCTTACGTGCTGAGGTGCTGCTGCACCTTGGTTTATTAGAAAATATATTACTTTAATAATATTATCTACAATCAAATATAGCGCATTAATTAGAGGTCAGGAAATATTTCAACACCCCTCACAACGAGGTATCAGGTGTGTGCTCCTCTCCGTGTCCGGCACTGGCTGTGCAGATCGCAGCTCAGCGAGAATTTCTAAGTTTATTGCCAGCTAACACGAACTCTGCCTTTTGCGCATGCGTGCCCAACTTATTCGTTGTGCTGTTGGGGCACCAGCCAAGACCAGAGCCTAGGCATTCTTCGTTCGGCCACAGAGTGACAGTGCCCGGAGGCACCTTCTAGTCTCTGCGGTAGCATTCTAGAGGGAATCGCTCTAAGCAAACGGTGGGAGTGAAATAGAGGAAGCTCTAAACTGTTCCCAGCAGAAGGTTTTTTAACGCTCCCAACTTACTCTTGAGTGTTTTTGAGTAAATGTTCCTATATGTTTCAAAATATGCTTATTGTTTGTTTAGAGGGGCGATGGGCTACAGCACACTACTGATTTCCTCCACCAGCCGCCACTGGTGCAGAGATGCTTTTAAACGGATGACCTCAGGCACTTTTGTCTGAATATAAGGAACACCATCCAGATCACTTATAGCCTGAGCAAGGTTATACAATGTGGCAAAATAGTGAGAGGATCCTTCTGGTGTAGTTATTAGAGCTGTCAATCAGGCTTGTTTGTTCAGCCCTTTCTTCGACTGGGCTCGTTCGCATTGACCTGCTGCCAAGAATGGCCATCGAGGCCCATTTCACCAGCGCTAGAGTACGGAACGTATGTGGGGAGACTTCAAGTATGAGTGGTGGGGAGCCAGAGCGCTGGAGGAGACACCCCTAACGATATTGAGCCGAGCTCAAAGCGATTGCATTCAAATATTTTACGCATTAACAGACGATGTCGACGGCGGATGACGACTGACTGCTGTTATTGTTCCCCCACCACTGCAGGGTGGCTAGAAATCTGTCTCCCAAGACCGGTCAGCTTGACATTGAAGCCTCACCACACACCGTCCGTATATCCACACCCTATCCCAGATCACCGGATAGCACAAACATGAGCGGTACGAGCCTTCTTCAAACACTAAGCCGTGCAGGAAAACCCCATTACAGTCCCACGTATCGGACAACTTTCGCAGCGTTTGTTATTAGATTAATACCACATGTGTCATACGATATTGGCATGTCAAAGAACCCATTTGAATTAAGTAGGCCGTGTTCATGATGACAAAATTAATCTCGGGAGTTTCCGCCAACACAAAGTTCCTCATTTCTCTACTGGAAAGCGCTATAGTGTTCAAGGAGCTTAGATATCTAACCTCCTTGACTTTCATAGTGCTTTAAGGAACAACGACATTTGACATGCAAGCTACCCTCTGGATTTCAAATAACAAAGCTTGCACCCGGCATCCGAGGCCATACGATATTGTTGTTATTATTATTAATGTTCTGTTGTATTCGAGAAGTTCAATGTAATTGCCAGTACTATAGGCGTTTAAATAGAGCCTCCGTGGCTTAGGCGGCTCCTCTCACCGCTGGGTCCGTGGTTCAAATCCCGGTCACTTCATGTGAGATTTGTACTGAACAAAGTGGAGGCAGACAAGCTTTTCTGCGGGAACTCCGGTTTTCCCTGTCACAAATTTAATTCCAGCAACACTTTCCACTCTCATTTCATTGCTCCAGGTGAGTGCGACAGGCTTCGGCAGCCGGCACAAGTCATATCCTCGTCGCTAGATGGGGGCTTCATTCATTCCATTCCCTGACCCGGTCGGTCGACTGGAAGCAGGCTGTGGGTTTTCATTCATAGGCGTTTAAATAATTTGGTCCATTTAGGTTACTTTATATATTTCGGAGTGCTAATTTATTTGCTTTTACCTTCCACCACATAGATTCAGTGGATTAAACTATTCGTTGTGGTTGCTGTATTCATCTGTCCAATTGGTTTGTTCCAGAACAGAACCTTTCATCTTAAGCTTACCATATTATTGTTGTGGTGGTGGTCATCTACTGCATGTAGGCCTACTTGTACGGATATAAATAAAATAGGTCAGATAATAATAATAATAATAATATCGTATGGCCTCGGGTGCCTGGTGCAAGCTTTGTTAATTGACACCCAGAGGGTAGCTTGCATGTCGAATTTCGTCGTTCCTTTGAACGCTATGAAAGTCAAGGAGGTTAGATATCTAAACTCCTTGACACTACAGCGCTTTCAAATAGAGAATGGAGGAACTTTGTGTTGGCGGAAAATCCCGAGATTAATTTTGCCATTGAACACGGCCTACTGAATTCAAATGGGTTCTTTAACATGCCAACAACGTATGACATGAGTATCGTGATTTTTGTCGCCTTCAAAAATCACTTACCATGGCCAGGGGCGAACCTGCAATCTTGGGGTTGGTAGTCCGACACTATAACCACTCACCCACCGTGGCAAGCTAATAGGTCAGATAACCCGTGACGTTGTGATGACTGTACTAGCGTGTATGTAAAGTAGGGCTGGATCGGTGTCCTTAAGTTAGGTACTATCTCGATATTTTCACGGTGTAGAAGTAAAAACACAGAAAGCCTCTTCAATAACGGCTGAGACGTACAGTATTTCAGTCGGATACACTACCAATGCTTTCCAGTGATGTATTTAACATATCTAACCTACATATCTTATATCGTCTTAAGAAACAATACCGCGTATCTGACAATGCTGTTATATTCCAATAGCTCATTTGTGATTGGTCACGCCTCCAATGTGGATGTGCCGTCCAACAGAGCAATTCACGGTAGATGATGATGAAGATAATTGTTGTTTTAAGGGGCCTAACATCTAGGTTATCGGCCCCTAATGGTCTGGGTAACAGCGAAAATGTCAATGAAGTGGAAACCAGAACGAAAATTAAGTGAGAAGGAAAATACTTACAAAATGCAGTTGAAATTCAAAATACTCACAAAAGTCCCAGCCCCTACGTATATTGAAAGACTTACTAAAAAGCAATTTAGATTGTCAATCCTTACAAAATGCAATTGAGGATGAAAACACTCACAAAATGCAATGTAGATCGAAAAGACTTAAAAAAAGCAACGGAGACTGAAAACACCAACAAAATGGAGTGAAGATGCAAAAAAATCCCTAAATGGAATTTAGATACACGGGGGGCCAATTAACAAAAACAGTGCGGGAATATTAAAAAGAAAAGGAAATATAATGAAAAGAAAACAAGAGGTCTGACCCCTCGAAGAAGGAGGGATCAGGAAAGATGAGACAAGGGCCAATTAAGGCGGGAAAGTGAAAGACTCCCTAGGCCTCAGATACCCTAATACCGTCGGGGTCGGAAAAGAACAAGAGTTGACCAGGGGAGGTCGACAGGAAAGAAGACGGAGAGAAGCCTGGCACAAGTAAGTGAAAGCAATGCCGGACTCAGCTGGGGTCCCGTGGTCGGCAACCCACGTCCCACTAGATGTGAGCCCCTGGGGGGAAATTCACGGTAGGTTCATTTTCCTGTGTAGGCCTATAGACATAAAGAAAATGATAATTAGAATGCTCCGCCAATAAATACATGGTTGGTTGGTTCCTTAGTTTAGGGGCTGCGACAACGGGGTCATGTAGCCCCGTGTACTTTGGGTGTGTGTAGAATCTGTCTGATAACCAGTGTTACTTGTGATGACTGTATTATCTGTTTTTAATTCAAGTAAGGACTGCAGGCGATAATTTCAAGTAGTTCCTACTTTCTCTACCAAATTCGACCTAGCTGTGAACTTGGCTACTACTACTTAGATGCCATCGCAACCAGCGTCTGGTGACGAACGTTGGAACTTAAGAGCATTAATCAAACCTAACCTACAAATTTTGCTTCACACAAGTTTAGTTAGTGGAAGGTTCTTTTACAATATGCTATAAATCTATCACATGGGCCCGAATAATTTACTTCCCCTCCGAAGGAAGGCGTACTGAGGGATTTTTAACGCTCTTAAAAATCCGACAACTTCGGCCGGGTTTGAACCCGCGATCTTGGGCATAGAAGCTGAGAATGCTACCAACTACGCCACCGAAGCCGCTGTACGGATTGTAATGAAGTAATTTTACATCTGGTGTCTTTCTATGAACTATTCCAAATTTCAAATGAGGTTCATTTATATTTTTCAAATTTAAACTTGCAGAAAAATGATGATACGTTTCGTAACTGTATAATTGGCCTTGATAATGACGGTAAAGTAGTCCTCTCGGTTTTATTGAACAAAGGAGCTGATGACCAAAGTGTCCCGATACCCCAAACATGGATCAACAAGAACGTGAGCTATGTTATTGTGCTGCACCAAAATAGGTAGATGTTACCCCTTATTTTTTACGGATTGACCCAACTAACGTAAGCCAAAAATTGTCACGCGAGGACTGACGCCATGGGTAAACCTGATCCGACCGTAAATAATATAGAAATAACTTGAGTGTTCAAATGGCTATGAACATGTTTCTTTTGCAGGGTGAAGTTCAAGGCTAGGAAGGAAGGAACAGTAAGCGATAGGAAATGAGGGCTGACCAAAACGAAAATATAAAGCATTATTTAAGCCTCGGTTCATAACTACCTCCCAGGGGCTCACATCTTGTGGGACGTGGGTTAGCGACCACGGGACCCCAGCTGAATCTGGCATTGCTTCCACTTACTTGTGCCGGGCTCCTCTCCGTCTTCTTTCCTGTCGACCACCCTTGGTCAACTCTTGGTTCTTTCCCGACCCCGACGGTATTAGGGTATCCGAGGCCTAGGGAGTCTTTCACTTCACCGCCTTAATTGGCCCTTGTCATCTTTCCTGATCCCTTCTTCTTCGAGGAGCCAGACCTCTTGTTTTCTTTTCATTATATTTCCTTTTCTCTTTAAGATTCCCGAACTGTTTTTATTACTTGGCTCCCGTGTATCTAAATTACCTTTAGCGTTGTTTTTTTCAGCATCTACACTACATTGTGTAGGTATTTTTAATATAGGTTGCATTTTGTAAGTTTTTTCGATCTTAATTGCATTTCGCGGCATTTTAGTGAGTATTTTGAATTTCAATTGCATTTTGTGTGGTGAGCAATTTGCAAGTATTTTGATTCTCAATTGCATTTTGTGGGTATTTTGAATCTAAATTACATTTTGTCACGTATTTTCAATCTAAATTGCATTTTGTAAGTAATGCCAATCCAAATGAGTAGTTGGAATCAACCGTACATTTTGTAAGCATTTTCAATTTCAATTGCATTTTGAAAATATTTTGAATTTCAATTGCACTTTGTGAATATTTTGGATTGGAAATGGGATCTTTCAATCTGAATTGCATTGTGTATTTTCAATTTCAATTACATTTCGTAAGTATTTTGACCCTCAATTGCATTTTGTACGTATTTTCGATCTCCTTTGCATTTTGTAAGTATTTTCCGTCTCACTTAATTTTCGTTCTGGTTTCCATTTCATTGTCATTTTCGCTGTCACCCAGATCATTAGGGGCTGATAATCTAGATGTTAGGCCCCTTAAATCAACAATTATCATCATCATCATCATCATCATCATCATCAAAAATACCTATGCGCCAGTCCTCGCGGGTTATACAGTACATACTGCATTGGACGTAACATCCAGACATGGCCGGGAGGCGTGACGAATCATAAGGAAACTATTAGAAAAGAACGGCATTGTCAGATAGGCGGTATTGTTTCGTAAGGGATGATATATAACTCGGTGTATTTGAGAAGCAATATGACCTTGCTGTACCTTCTGTTGAATATTCAAAACGTCTAGCAGATACGCTAAGTTCTGGGTGACGAAATCGCACCCAACTTCTCTCTACTTTCCACTGGCCGCTCACAGACTTTCACATCAACTTTGATTAAATCGTACAAGTCACGGAACTTTTAACAGATCTAATCTACGGTTCCTTCTTAATGAATTGGAAGAAATCAGAAGTCCAGAAAGCAATGGATACGGGTAATTACATCAAGAAAGTAAGATGTCTCCCAATTTACTTTGGAGGGAACGAATTTCTATTAAGTTTTATTTTCAGTTCTGCTTGTCGACACTCTTAGACTTTTTCAATTAGATTGTACTTGAGGCTTCGAAATTCGATAGACATGTAAAATATCCATTTACAACTTCGTTTAGGCAGTGCCATATCAGCAATGAAGCCTCCAGAGACCGCTGGCGATAAAGTTGCAGCGTTGCAAAACGACCAAATTTTTCTCAGCTGAGAAAGAAGATCTTGTGCAAGTAAATAATACGATTTTTTTCCCCCTTCTGAACTTAAGAATTGTCAGTTTTGTCCTTGAATTATTCAAGAAAAACAGTTCTTCTGTGTACAACACAAAAAAGCGAAGAGCGTCAACATTGTGGAAGCACTCGCAAGCTAATCGTTGCACGACTCAAGTACCGGCCAGATTTCTGTTGTTGCTGTTGATTCATTAGGGGCTTTGCGATATCGTGGCCATATAACCCGGTGTACTTGGGTGTGTGTCACTGTGATATCTGCACTAGTGTGTGTACTTGTAATCGAGGTAGGATTTGGGTAGGAAGCGATCATGACCGTAATTTAGGTACCATCCCGGCATTTGCCTGGAGTAGAAGTGGAGAACCAGGAAAAACACTTCCAGGATGGCTGAGGTAGGAATCGAACCCTCCTCTTGTCATTTTGTTTGTTTCATGAGGCTGAGTGTAACCAGTTCTAGCCCTCAGACCTGAATTAAATTTCTTGGTGGAGCTGGTAATCAAACCTGAACCTCAAGGGTGACAGCCAACTATGCCCGACACTACACCATGATGTAACCCAAAAAAGGTAAAATCATATCCCCCCTCGTTTGAGCGAACGTTGATATAATAACACACGAATCGGTGTGATTATTCAGCTGATTTTCATATGTAGCAGTGCAAATAGCCCAATTACATTAGATAAACTACATGCCCAAGATAGCGGGTTCAAACCCGGCCGAAGCCGTCGGATTTTTTAAGAGCGTTAAAAATCCCTCAGTATGCCTTCCTTCGGAGGGGAAGTAAAGCCGGCGGTCCAATGTCATATATTTATGGCATGTTAAAGATCCTTCCACTAATTGCACCTGTGTGAAGCTAAATTGGATAGGTTAAGAATGTAAACAACGCTCTTAGGTTTCTATGTTCGTTGCCAAGAGCCGACTGCGGCGGCATCTAGTAGCTCAGTCCTGAACTTGGCCTAGTAGTCGTTGACGGTGGCGCTTGGCGGCAAAAGTAGGAACTATTTGAAAAATTCTTAGTTGCAGTACTTAAATTAACAAACAGATAACACACACTAATACAGTCATCACAATTAACACCGGTTATCAGACAGATTCTACACACACCCAAAGTACACGGGGCTACATGACCGCGTTGTCGCAGCCCCTAAACTTAAGAACCAACCAACCAACCAACCAGATAAACTACAAAATCATAACATAAATAAGGAACCAAACTCAAGTGCGTCGACTGGAAACTATTTAAGGGATGGCTGACAGCGAGGTTCCAACTCACGTCTCATGGGCTGGCGTATTAATATGATGAATATTATTATTATTAGTAGTAGTAGTAGTAGTAGAAGTGTTTTATACACGTCCATCCCTACCCACTAAATTAACACAAAATATTCCATTAACTCCGTCTTATCTGAATCGTTCAAAATGTTTAAGTAGCCTACATCTAGAAAATATACTCTTCATACTTCATATCTTCAGTACTTGGTCCCATCTCTTGTGATTACATTCAAGCAAAATTTAGTATGTGAACTTTTTAATCTTCTTTGTTGAACTCAATTACTTCAGCATGTGATGAAGCGTTGTTAGGATAGCGGCATTAATTTTATACTCATAAATATGTATTGCATAATGCAGTGAGCTTAATATGAAAGCATGGCCACCTATAATTTATGCGTGGAATAGTAATGGTGAATTTGTTATACACCCTAGAATAATGTCATACTCATTTTCACACCGCCCTTTGGGGTGGGCTCCAAAATTAAAGTGAAGCCTCATTGATGGATCAGTTCGAGACTCCGCTCAACATGAACTGAGTTTCAGATTTGGATATTTTTTTAATATTTTACGCAAATCATTACATTTGTCGGACTTAAGAATTAAAAATAAGTTATTTGCCGAATTGTGTAAAAAAAACAATGAACAACCTTAAATGACCTTCAAAATAATCGGATCCCACACAGTACAATTCTGGCAACGATCATAAGCCCTCTTAAAGAATCAATGGCAAGACCACTATTTTATGGCCTTGGATTGCCATCATATCCGCAAAATAAACAACTCTCAGGACAATTTTCGCCTTTAACGTGCTAGCAAGTATCACACTCACTGCATCATGTACATATTATGTTTCTGCTTATAGACGGAGGACCTGAACGTGAATGATTCTCAGTCGTTGCCGTAACATTGCAAAAACATATTGACTAGACGTTGAACTTATTTTATGCTTAGTAGCTGTGACCAATGGCATTAATGATGTGAAATACCCTCTGGAAATACCACTACAAACAGACATGAAAATGTTTCAGGTTCAAGTTCTGCCGACTATTACATATGGGCTGGAAATAATATGGGAATATCTGACCAAGAAACAATTTGAAGAGAATCTTGAGGCACGATATATCAAAACAATGCTAGGGGTGACTAAGTATAGGACTCTCCTTCCCGGCTGGTATATGTTCTCACTAGGGGACCATTCCTCATTGAAGATCAGAGATTGCAATGGCTACTACCATCTACCTAGGAACTACTGCAAACTATCAAAATATTCTGCAAAAGAAGCGAGAAAAGAGTCTAGCTATTCCAGGCGATTTATATACTTCTGATGCTATGCATTCAGAAGAATAGAGGGAGGAGGATTTGGGCTTGAGCACCTCATCACAAGATTTGCTGTTCACGGGTTTCATCACAGGCTGTGTAAAACCAAGAAATACCATAAGCCAGGCTTGAATTGTGTGTGTGTGTGTGTGTGTGTGTGTGTGTGTGTGTGTGAAAGATGTGAGAAGTTGTGTGACCGATATCATGGTATGTACTGTAGTCATTGACTAGTTTCTGAACTGCAGACTACTATTTATTTTATGGTAACGGCTTCCGCTCCGTATATTTGCACCATGACAACGGAGACGTATGATTAACATATCATGGGAAGTAAAGACACAATAGTTAGTAGGCTATGCTAGATACGTTTCAAAAAGCTCCCTGTTAGGACGTAACAAAACTAAATAATAATAATGTATAGTTAGAAATTTGTCTTTTATGGAGTTATGGAGCACCCAGTATAAGAAGTATATTTGATTCTTTAACTAATTCAGACAGAGAAATGTGAGTAAGTCCTCACATCGTCCAGTCTCATAAAGCGAGCTGTGTTTAGTAATAGCGTGGACTGTGTTTTAGTACTGATGAATATGGCATCGTTCGGAATTAGTTTAGCCCGTATTAATGTGCAAAAGCACTCGGCCCGATCCTAGAGCATCTGGTTCTCCTGACCTCCAACACACATGTGTCGTCTCCCATCGCCTCACCGATAAAACGTGCTCAGAACAGCGAGATGCAGTAGCTTCCACAAAAAAGTGACTTTCTAACAAAGTTCTATCCAAGGTGCTTGTTGCAGTTTTTAGAATCCGTAGCCTCATCCAGGCACCCAGTTGCACAGTCGCTCGAACACATAATGAGCCCACTCCTTCTTTCTTTCTTTTTTACATCTTTTATTCTTTACTTTATTAATGTTTTCATTGTTTCTTTTATTCTTTATTTTATTTATTCATTCATTCATTCTTCTGTGCAGCTGGAGGCATTTAGAGATACACATCCACATCCTTAGCTAATCATTTGTTTTCCGTACACATACGGATCCATGCTTGTCTCCTAGAGTAACTGATTGACTCACTCTTAGTATCAATAGAACTGGCTTATTACCTCGAGTTGTTGTTGTTTCATTATATTTTTTAATCATTCTTTCATTCTTTCTTTTATTCTTTCTTTTCTTTTATTTTTAATCATTATTTCTTTTATTCTTTCTCTTATTTAATCACTCATTCATTCATTCATTCATTCATTCATTCATTCTTTGTTTTATTTTATTTTAACCATTTTTTCCTTTATTTTTTCTTTTATTCATTCATTCTTTCTTTTCTTTTATTTTTAATCATTCTTTATCTTATTCATTCTTTTATTCATTCTTTCGTTTATTCATTCATTCTTTTATATTTTCTATCTTTCTTTTATTCATTCTTTCTTTCTGTCATTCAATCTTTTATGTTTTTCTTTTTTTCATTCATTCATTCATTCATTCATTCATTCATTCATTCATCCTACACCCCAAAAATGTCATATGCATTAAACGAAAATCCAACACAGTTTACATTGGTGAAAGGCAAAACTCTTGACCATCACGCCACGAGTCTCAATTACAAAAACCACACACAATTTATTGCAGCCACCATAATAACATAGGTTATCAGGTAAATTCTATACATGCATACATACATACATACATACATACATAGGCTGCACACACACACCCAAGTACACTGGGACGATGAACACAATGCACACGTCCCTAAATGAAACAACAACAACTCTAAGTAATAAGCCAGTTCTATTGATCCTAAGAGTGAGTCACTCAGTTACTCTAAGAGGCTAGCATGGATCCGTATGGGCAGTCTACGGAAAACAAATGATTAGCCAAGGATGTGGATATGTATCTCTAAATGCCTCCAGCTGCACAAATACCAACCAAGAAAGTCTCAGGAACGTAAGCTAAATATTTCTCTATTATATTTTATTCATAAGTATTCAAAAGGTAATTATATAACTTCATCAGCTCCTATATATTGTGAGGAGAGAACCAAAGACAAAGGAGGACGAGACTAAAGAGGAACTTAAAGTAAATTCTACAGTCTCAACTGCTATTTGATATTCTATTATAAATTCGTTCGGCTTTGGAGTCCTTCGCGCAATAAAAAGCCTTTAATTCAGCACAACATAAAGCACTGTGTATTTTGTTCAAAGCTTCTCTTCTCAATTTGACTTACGAAAATACTGCAAGGTGCTCAAGAAAGATTGCAATTCAAAAGGTCATTTTATTTAATTAAAATAATATACATCACAATAGTGTTTAATAATGCCTTGTAAATAAAATTTGAAGAGTTGTTGATTATGATCTTCTTTGTTTTAACTCTTATTAATAACAATCTATGTTTATTGTAGTGTACATGTTGACTACTTCAAAATACTACTACTACTACTAATAATAATAATAATAATAACCTGGACTCAGGACACCATCAAGAAGCTTCATTAGATTGCCATCAAAACCAGCCTCCAAATCTCTAGTAAGAAAACGCAGTACAGAACTTTGGATCACTTGCAACCAGCCCGCCTCGTTGCGTAGTGGCTAGCATTCTTTGTCACCGCAGAGGCCTGGGTTCGATTCGATTCCCGCTCAGTCAAGAAATTTAATTCTGGTCTGAGGGCTGGAACTGGGTACACTCAGCCTCGTGAGGCAAAACTGAGAAGAGGAGGGTTCGATTCCTACCTCAGCCATCCTGGAAGTGGTTTTCCGTGGTTTCCCCACTTCTACTCCAGGCAAATGCTGAGATGGTTCCTACCTATACGCTACGGCCACCTACTTCCCAATCCGATCCCCAATTTGCAAATACACGCACAAGTTCAGCCATCACAATAACACAGGAATTGTAGAACTATTTGCCTTAAATATTTGGATATGATAATGCTCGATTGACGAGTGAAACATGCATTTCTTCTTCTTATATAAATCTTAATCACATGCAATTTATTCCAGGTTATTTTCACATATTCCAGTTGTTGTTGTCGTGTGGCCTCCTCAGAGGCCGAGTGCAGGTCTTTCTATTCGACGCCCGTAGGCGACCTGCGCGTCGGGATGGAATGGATGAAGATGAATGAAACTGGGCAATGATGTGGAAGGAATCGGCCGTGGCCTATCAGAAGGTACCGTCCCAGCATTTGCCTGGTGTTGAAAATGGGAAACCACGGAAAACCATTTCAAGGACGGCCGACGGTGGGGCTCGAACCCACGCGTCTACCGAGTCAGCAGAGAGCTTGGTCCCATGACCTAACGCTGCGCTTTAGCCAGCTGAGCCACTGCTGTCGGTACATATTACAGTAAAAAATGTAATTGGTATTCTTCCCGAAGGCCTCTGAAGAGGCTATCCTCAGCCGGAGTTTACGTGCGGTAGGGTGGCCAGGCATTTTCCGTTCCTCCTTAAGTTTTGCCAACTGCGCGCAGTACCTAGAATCGGCATGCCATCCAAGTTCCGACCACGCCCAATGCTGCTTAACTGTGGAGTTCTCATGGGATCCGGTGTTTCAACATGGCCAGGCCTTTGGCTATATTCCAGTAATTGGAATTATGTTATGTTGATCGACTGAAAATTACAATAGTAATTGGTCTGGTTTGAGTCTACCTTTCTGCTGAGATCAGGATACTTCCTGGGCCGCCAAGGGCGAGGGGGAATGCCTAGGGGCCTGTAAGCAATGAGGGCCCGCTAGTGGTGCACGTTAGTTTCAGTTAATTGTAGCTACTCTTTTATTATGTAATACGTCGGCTATAACTTACAACCTGTTCGAGATTTTGCAGAGTAAAGATGTCGATTTGTCTACAGCTCTGCAGAATATATCTCATGTTACCGAACTTTTAACTGTCAAGAGACATGAAGCAGAAACACTCTTCAGTGGAATATATGACAGTGCGAATGTTTTGGCAAAAACCGATCATTTGGTAAAAGAAGTTCCTCGATTATGAAAATTACAAAAAAACACGCTTTAATGTACCTTATTCTGCTGAGTTTCATTACGCACAGGTAATTAAAGTGAAGACTTACAGAATTGCAAAATATTTTCCTATGCATGCTATTAAAATTACTCTAAAAACCCAAATCTGTTTATGCACTTTGCAAACTATATTTCAGCGGCTTCGGTGGCGTAGTTGGTAGCATGCTGAGCTTCTATGCCCAAGATCACGGGTTCAAACCCAGCCGAAGTCGTCGGTATTTTTAAGAGCGTTAAAAATCGCTCAGTATGCCTTCCTTCGGAGGGGAAGTAAAACCGGCGGTCCAATGTCATAGATTTATCACATGTTAAAGAACCTTCCACTAATTACACCTGTGCGAGGCTAAATTAGGTTAAAAATTTAAACAACGCTCGGGTTCCTACGTTCGTCGCCAGGAGCCGACTGCGGTGGCGTCTAGTGGCCAAGTTCTGAACTAGTAGTCGTTGACGGTGGCGTTTGGCGGCAAAAGTAGGAACTACTTGAAAAATTCAAAGTTTGCAGTCCTTACTTGAATTAAGAAACAGATAACACACACTAATACAGTCATCACAATTAACACCGGTTATCAAACAGATTCTACACACACCCAAAGTACACGGGGCTACATGACCGCGTTGTCGCAGCCCCTAAAGTGAGGAACCAACCAACCAAACTGTATTTCATTATAAAAATGCTAAAATGTTTTCTATGAAATAATGTTTGTACGTTTTTTAATGGGCTAGGGTTCCGCCTGAATCAATACTTTTATTGAAAATGATCATTTATGTGGTCATTAGAAATGGTACATGTATCGAGGACTAATAGACATTAATATTTCCGTCAGATTACTTATTGATTCATAACAGAACTGTGATTGCATCGACAACTGAATACTTATACATCTTCAAAGTCGTCTGCAGACCATAAAGAAGCATTCCGCATATTCATTTCGTAGATGTCACATCGATAACAGCTACATTGAATTGAACTGACCCAGTTAAAAGTGTTCTTTCGTGTATTGTGCCTTAATCATTTCAAATATCCTATCTATATGGTGCACCATATTATGTTCAGTGGCTTGTCATTTTAGTGCTACGCTAATGAAATAATTTTCGCATTTAGTGCTTAATATTGTCTGATGAAGGGGATAAAATGTCTATTAGTCCTCGAAACATGTACCATTTCTAATGACCATATAAGTGATCATTTTCAATAAGAGTATTGATTCAGGCGGAACCCCAGCCCATAAAAAACGTAATTAGTGTATCAATACGGAACCAAAATAAATGTTTTAAATTTTACATTAGATTTGTATGTTTATCTTTAAATTATGGCTGTGCGTCCGATGCTTAACACAAAATTACATTGGGTTTCCGGAATAGCCAGTAGTGGATTGTAATAATTAAAAGTATTTCAAGGCGGGGGGGGGGGGGGGGGAGGGAGCCCAATAAAATTGTATATGGGCCCTTAAAGAGTCTCGGTAGCCCTGCTTAACCCCCATTGAACGGCGATTCAGTGGATAGAGTTATAGTGCTCGGTTAACAACAATGGCTCGCTGTGAGTCTCTGCTGATCTAATAGGCTACATAATGGAGTTACTCACCGTCCATCTTGCGCGTGCCATTCCACCAGGAGACGCTGGGGATAGGTTTGCCGCCGCCGGACTCGCACATGAGATTTAATTCGTCACCCTCGTTGAACGGCCCGATACTGCTGACGTTCTGCAGCACCGTGCCATCTCCTCGAGTCACCTTCACGTACTTTGGCTTGACTGCAACAAGGAACATCACAGAGAATCAGTAAAAACTCTATTGTAGGTAAATAGACAACAAATGAAACACTGTTGAAGTTTATTTCTATGAATTATACAAGTGCCGAATTATTATAAATTTATATGTAAAGCAAATTAATTGCAATTTCTTAAATTACACTTCTGTACATAAATGGAGATTAAGATGCTCCGATGGACCTTAGGACTTACTTGATGTAGACACATACGGAATTCAGATGTTCGACGAAAATTAGGCATCGCTCTGATCGTGGAGAAAGTTAGTTATTGTTATACTGTAGTTATTGTTGTTTTAAGAGACGGATTTACGAGGTCATCTGACCCTTTAAACACAAATTAAATTATACAAATATAGAATATATAGTTACATTTCGAGGTGGATACCTAAGTGTGAAAAGATCAAAAATAAATAAAACAAAAAATTAAGAAAAACAAAAACTTAAATTATAAACAGAATATTACTTGTAAGTTTAGATTGCCGGCCCTAACCCACTCTCACTTATAAAGCGGATGACGCGATCAGCAGCTACCACGTCATCGGCTAATATAAGTTTGAGTGTCATCTGCAAATCAAGGTTTCTTCGTAAGTCAGCACTCGGTTAAAAAGTGGGCCACGGTGAATATGGCTCCACAGGTACAAAGTGGGGGTCTTCACTTCTCATTAGGTACGAGTTGGTGGATCATTCATGACCTATCCTTAGCCTACACAAAATGACGGACACCCTCCGTGACCGTAAAGAGCTCCGCCATACGCGAGTAGTTCCCTTAATCGCTCTTAGTTTATTGGGCATTGGGTCAGCTAGCCACTGACTCTATCTTAGCGAAAGTGAGGGAAGCTCGTGTCGGCTGGAATGGTCACGTACTGGGAAATCAAGAAAACCCAATCGCTAAAACAGCTCTTCAAATTTACCCAGGTGGAATGCGACCGCATGGAAGACCAGCAAAGCGGTGGACTGACAATAGCAAGGTCGACATGCACGATGTTGCCTTAAGACCAGAAGGTGCCAACGACAGACTGAAATGGAGGAGGTGTACAAAAGCAGCGGACCCTCCACTGCGGGATAAACGCTAGGAGAGAGAGAGAGGGAGGATTGCAATTTCTTAAATTAATAATAATTGATGATAGATTAATCGATCAAAATAATTTAATCAAACTGAATTTATATGAAATACTGTTGAATTATCTCAGTCTCACTCAATAAACTCCCCATTCGGACTTAGGCAGAATTCACAGCAACAATCCAGCACACAAATATAATACTACACAAAAAATGTATTCTAATAATGAGCAAACAGATAGTCCACAATAGAAGAGAGTTTAGAAGGAGAGTAGACAGTTTAAAAGCATTTCAGGAGAAACCAACAATGAGGAGGCCCAAACGGATCATTTCCGATGAGGAGAGAAAGAAAAGAAGCGAACGCATGAAGAGGTTCTGGGAGGAGAAAAGAAGAAAAGCCAAAAATTCGTAAGTTCTTTGCGGTCCATATTTGGCCAAATTCGAAACAAAAATGAGCAAATTAAAATTGAGACAATGCATTTTACAGGCATTGGCTGGTCTTCAAATTAATACTTGCAAATTGACTAATTTCCTTCCAATTACCAGTATATGATGATTTAACTCTTTAACAATACTGTCAGTTTGTGGCCGCAATATGCAGATCAGTTGATGTTTATACATTAGAAGTTCATTAGACGATATGGCACTGATTGCTGAATCTCTGGAAACAGCGCAATCCAGGTCAAGTGTATAAGAAGACAGGCTGCCAAAGAATAATAATCGATTAAATAATTATACTTATAAAACACTAGAATGTCATAATATTTACAGAAATGTTGCCGTGTGTTGGCCTATATTAATTGGTCGACCAACGTTTCGTCCTCTACTGAATCATGATCAAACTATCGTAAGTTTCTGCTTTCCTATGTCCTCTACAGTGGATGGTTCAATTCCCAACTCAACCATCTTGGAAGTGCTTGCCACGGTGGGTGAGTGGTTATAGTGTCGGACTACCAACCCCAAGATTGCAGGTTCGCCCCTGCCCATGGTAAGTGATTTTTGAAGGCGAGAAAAATCACGATACTCATGTCATACGTTGTTGGCATGTTAAAGAACCCATTTGAATTCAGTAGGCCGTGTTCAATGGCAAAATTAATCTCGGGATTTTCCGCCAACACAAAGTTACTCCATTCTCTACTTGAAAGCGCTGTAGTGTCAAGGAGTTTAGATATCTAATCTCCTTGACTTTCATAGCGTTCAAAGGATCGACGAAATTCGACATGCAAGCTACCCTCTGGGTGTCAATTAACAAAGCTTGCACCAGGCACCCGAGGCCATACGATATTATTATTATTATTATCTTGGAAGTGGTTTTCCGTGGTTTCTAACTTCTTATCCAGGCAAATGCCAGGATGGTTCCTAACTTAAGGTCACGACTGCCTCCTTCCCAATCCTAACCTGAATTACAAATGCACCCACTATTTTTTGACGAGAAATACAAAACTGAAAATATACAATACCATCATTAGGCCAGTTCTAACTTATGATGCAGAATCATGGAGTTTAACAAAACAGGAAGAGCACCAGTGCAGGTTCTCGAAAAAATAAAGTGTATAGGAATCTTTTAGGGCCAGTATTTGACTCTGCATCTCAAAGCTGGAAAAAAAGATCAAATAAAGACATACAGTCACTATCACAGCAAGCACCAATACTCAACATCATTAACTCCAGAGGACTTCAATGGGCTGGTCATTTACTAAGGATGGGAGATGATAGGATGGTCTTACAAATCTTTAAAGAAGAGCCAAGAGGAATAATAATAATAAATAATAATGTTATTGGTTTTACGTCCCTTTTAACAACTGTGGCTTTTAGAGACGCCGGGGTGCCTGAATTTTGCCCCGAAGGGGATCTTTACCGTGCCAGTAAATCTACGGACACGGCTCCCTCGCATTTGCGCACCCTCAAATGCCAGCTGACTGCGCCAGGATACGAACCTGCAACCTCGGGCCCAGCAAGCGAGAACGTTACCCCTGAGCCACGCAGCCAGCCAAGAAGAATAAGGCCAGTGGGAAGACCACGAGGTTCCTGGAAAAATAAAATCTCCAAACTTTGTAGACATCTGAATGTGGACAACTGGCAAGAGCTCGCCCAAAACAGAGTTCAGTGGAGGCATTTTGTGAGATCAGCGCGGGATCTTCGTGTTCCTTAGAAGCCTTCTGAGTGAGTGAATTCAGCCATCACAATAATACAGGTTATCATATGATGATAATTGTTCTTTTAAGGGGCCTAAAATCTACGTTATCGGCCCCTAATGATTTGGGTGATAGTGGAAGATGAGATGGGAATGTAAACTATAACGGATAGCCTACTAGCTACAAACTTACATACTAGAAGAAGAAATGGTAAACAAATAAAGGATAAGGCAAATAAAGGACAGGAAGAAAGGAAATGCCCTCAACCCTCGAAGAATGAGGATTGAGGGACTTGGAAGGAGGGAGAGCCATGAAAGGCGAAAGAGGAGAGGGCCCGCCCCAAAGTCAGTGGTAAAAGGAAAGAAAAAAACTAACCCAGCTCAGGAATACCTCGGAGTCGCGAACTTCCAAACTCACCAGCCGTGAACCCTTGAGGGTGTAGCACTATCAAGGGTGCACCAGAAGTGGTGGGGCTACACACACCCTGTCTCCTTGAGGGCCTTGTGCAGAAGAAAAAGAGAGTGCCCCTCGCAGAAAGAGGGTATCAGGAAAGATGAGACAAGGGCCAATTATAGCGGGAAAGGAATAGACTCCCTAGGCCTCTGATACCCTAATACCGTCGAAGTCGGAAGAGAACAAGAGTTGACCAATAGAGCTCGACAGGAAAGAAGACGGAGAGGAGCCCGGCACAAGTAAATGGAAGTAATGCTGGACTCAGCTGGGGTTCCGTGGTCGCCAAACCACGTCCCACTAGATGTGAGCTCCTGGGGGGCAGGTTATCAGAGAAATTACCCATAGCCAAGTACATGGGGCTACACGATCACGATGTTGTGAAGGCCCTAAATCAATCAAAAACAACTAATAGTAGTAGTATTTGCATTATCATGGATATCATTACGGCCAGATGACCTAGTTGTTACGCGCCTTGAAACAACAAACCACTAGTATAGAGGATCGTCATGTCCACTTTAAGAAGCAGCAGTAGCCTCTTCTTTACTGAACAGGATAGCACGGTGACCCAGTTAAGAGCTAACAGCACATCTTAGGAGGTAACAGCATCATCAAGTCCTGGCTAGGATATAAAACGACAATCGTGTGTAATAGTAGCCGTGTATAGTAGTGATCGATCACACTCAAATTACATCACGTCAGCTGAGAGGGGGTTAGCACTTAAAGTGGCACAGCTAGAGCAAGATCTCAATTAAAAGTTTCATGCGATAGAGGAGAGGGGGGTAAATCCCCAGGAGCAAGGAAGGAAAGGAAGGCGAGACGCGCAGTGATGAGAACGGCTTAACGAACCGCCCGATAGCCCATGGCCGGCGTGCACGGTCGATATGTTTCTCCCGGCCCGGCCAGGTTCGAGCTCCTCTACCGAGGGGGTGGAGGTGGAGGTGGGGGTGGGGGTCAATAAAGATACTACACCATCTCAATTAACCTGTCGCCTGTTAACCGTCAATTGGGAGCCCTTTTAGCCACGTAAATACTAACGCGATGACAGACGCAATGCGACACCATCCCACAATAGATAACATCAAAGGTACCGTACTAAACACTCATCGTATTATTTCATTTATTTATCGTATGGCTTTTAGTGCCGGGAGTGTCCGAGGACATGTTCGGCTCGCCTGAGTCTGTAGCTGCTTCCAGCGGACACCCTTAGGGTGAGCTACAAGTTCCGTTCAATTTCAAGTAGTTCCAACTTTCGCCACCAGATATTAATGATACCTAGTGGTGAACGTTGGAATTTTGATAGAGCGTTCCGACAAAATCTAACCTAACAATATAGATCCACACAAGTTTAAATATTGCCATGAGTAGAAACTTTTTTCTTTTCACCGCGATGTGCAGTAAACTTATACTTTTATCGTCGCCAGGATAGGAAATATTTACATAACTTATCAACACATAGGGGAGAGTTTACTAACGCGGCTTCGGTGGCGTAGTTGGTAGCATGCTCAGCTTCTATGCCGAAGGTCGCGGGTTCAAACTCAGCCGAAGTCGTCAGATTTTTAAGAGCGTAAAAATCCCTCAATATGCCTCCTTTCGGAGGGGAAGTAAAGCCGGTGGTCCCATGTCATAGATTTATGGCATGAAAAAGAACCTTCCACTAACTACAGTACATTTGTGTGAAGCTAAAATTTGTAGGTTAGAATTGATAACGCTCTATTAGTTCCAACGTTTGCCGCCAGGTGCTGACTACGATGCCATCTAGTAGGCAAGTCCGTAAGCTAGGTGTCGTGGACGGTTGCATTTGGTAGCAAAAGTAGGAACTACTTGGAATTATTGTCTGCAGTCCTTACTTGAATTCAAAACAGATAACCCACACTAATACAGTCATCACAATTAACACCGGTTATCAGACAGATTCTACACACATCCAAAGTACACGGGGCTACATGACCGCGTTGTCGCAGCCCCTAAACTAAGGAACCAACCAACCGAAAGACTTTGCTAACTCCGCGGTACGGATAATCCCGCAGTAACTTTTTTTTTTTTTTTTACAGAGATACGTCAGTGTAAGAGAAGAGTTCATCTCTACAGTTGTGTGGCTATACATTTCGAAACGACAAATGCTACCATCTGGTGGTAAAATCGTGAAAGCCTGTGTTGTTATTTGTATGAGAATTTTCTATAAAATCACACATATTTCGGTGTAGCTCCAGTGTTGGTAATGTACCATATTATTAGACTTATTACGTTGCGAATTTAGACAAGGTACCGCGGATTTAGCCCTAGTGCCACTAGTATCAACCAAGAATTCATAAAAAGTTAATAAATTTAAATTTCTCCAAAATATTTATTTCAAGTATTAGATGATTTAGACAACCCATGCCAGATGAAATTTTTAAGAACTGAATGTACTGTACAAATATGTAGTACCTTAATTTCAATGTTGAATTTTTGAAACCCTTTCCATTAATTTATCATGTTTACCAACAATACCTTAATATTGATTAGCAGAGTCTCTCCCACGAGAAACTTCAAATTACACTATTTTCTGCACACAAGTTATTTCGCGCTCTTCATCAGCGCAACCAAAACCAAAACATCCACATATATTGTTAAATTTAAAAAGAAGAAATATTTGCGAAACTTTCTATTCTTATCGGAACATCGAGTCGCCTCCGTAGCGTAGCAGTCAGCATGGTTAGCTGCCGCCCCGGAGATCCTGGGTTCGATTCCCGGCTCTGCCACGAAATTTGAAAAGTGGTATGAGGACTGGAACGGGCTCTACTCAGCCTCGGACAGTCCAAATGAGTAGAAGGGGTTCGATTCCCACCTCAGCCATCCTCGAAGTGGTTTTCCGTGGTTTCCCACTTCGTCTTCGGGCCAATGCCGGGATGGTACCTTCTGTAAGGCCACGGCCACCTCCTTCCCTCTTCCTAGCCTATCCATCCCTATCTTCCATCCCATCCCCTCCCCCATGAGGTCCCTGTTCGCTTTGCAGGTGAGGCCGCCTGGGCGAAGTGCTGATCACAGCTCCCCAGTTGTATCCATCCCGACCAGATGTTCCAAGCTCCAGGACGCTGCCCATAGAGGCGGTAGTGGTGAGTTCCCTCGCTGAGTCCGTGGGAACCACCAACCTAGAGGGTAAATTGACTAAATAAATAAAAAATCGGAACATCGAGATAGTGTAATTTAAATTACTTAGTAACTTTGGAATCTATCGTAAGAATTTAATGGTAGCACATCCTTTGTCGAGAAAAATACCATTGGAGTTAGCGTGAAACAGCTTCTTCTTCTCTCCTGGTTGTAAATGCACCTTAATCAAGGTTCTCCCAAAGTATACCTGGGGTCAGCACGTTTAATCCTGAGCTGTAGGTTTTTCTTGGTAACTCTTCTCGCTGTAAGGCTGATACTACAGATGTTTTAAAAGTTGAGTTTGGCCTTCTTCTACCTCCCTCTACTCTTTGATGCCTAAGGATCGATTTACTGTATACTCCATACCAGTCCATATTGTGGCCTTAAGTAAGGAGCCATCCCAGCATTTGCCTGGAGTTGAAGTGGGGGAAAACCACTTCCAGGACGGCTGAGGTGGGAATCAAACCTTCCTCTCCTCAGTTTTTCCCCACGAAGCAGAGTGTGCCCCATTCCAGACCTAGCACCAGAATTTAAAGTTCTTGGTAGAGCCGGGAATCAACTCGGACCTCCGGGACGATAGTCAAAAACGCTAGCTGCTACACCACGAGGTGGTCCAGTATAGAAATAAAGGTTTTATCACACAACCAGGTACACGGGGCTACATAACCAGGATGTCGCAAAGCCGGTAAATGAATCAACAACAACAACAGCTGTGACAGCAGCCAATGAATATATGATATGGATATCAGTTTAAGTACATAAAGGGCAATAGAGTCAGGCCTATACGCCATTGAACCCGACATCCTTTCCCAATCTCTAACGATAAAATTCGAAAGACTGATGAAGTCATCACCATGCAGTCCCTATCCACAATAATCAACAGTAACAACAATAAGCTTTGAGCACCTGTGTGGGACATAGAGCCTCCGCTATCTCGATCATGCCATTAGTTTGCCATTAATTGATCATTTTGTGTCGGGAATACATAACTCGATTGCACATGCAATGCAGGCTAATGGAATGGCCACCATGAATTCTCCTCAATATTCACTGCCGCAAAGCACTATAGAGGACAGAAGGTGAACATTCACGGTAAATTAAATGGGGTTTTCGTTGCAGCAAGGGCACACAATATCAACTGTCATTATGGTCACAGTGTCTTAATTTGGGCTGATTTTACATTTGGTAAACCCGATCCCCTTTTTAAGGGCAGGGCCTATTTCAACACTGAAATTTGCTGATGACTTAGTCATCTTAGCCCATTCGCCAGAGGATTTGATGAGTTTCTAAATGGTATAGGCCCAGGCTCGAGGAACTAATTCACGATCAAAATCAATAAGTATAAAACAAAAATAATAGAATGTAACCGCAAGCAATCAGAGTCCCCAAATAAATTCGAACAGGCAGGTGAAATGTTAAGGAAATAGGATACTTCCGCTACTTCGGAAGCAAAATAAACAGTGATGGACGAAGCAAAGAGGATATAAAAATAGGTTAGCAGAGGCAAGGGAAGCATTCCCACAGAAAAGAAATATTTTTATATAAAATATGGAGTTAGGTATTAGAACGTCATTTTAGAAAGTCTTTGTCTGCAGCGTGGCGCTCAATGGAACTGATACTTGGACTGTTCGCGGAGCAGAAAAGAAGAGACTAGAAGCATTTGAAATCAGGTGTTACAGGGCAATGATGAAGATTTCACTGCTGACTAGACTTGGCATAAAGAATGGGCTGCATCAAAAACTGACCAACTGAGTTTAACAACTGATCCCTGCAGAGCACTTCCTGGTTTCAATTCACCGGCGGACGATGCAATTTCTGGCTCCACAAGTGGGGAAAAACTGAAAGCTCATTCTGCGATTGTGCCGATTTACCTCAGACCATTCAGCATGTTGCCCTCGAGTGTCCCAAGGAGGAGATTTGAAAGAACTATCCATGACCTACACAGTGCCGCCGATGACGCTGTCTTTTTTTTTAGCCTGGACATTGTGCTGTTAATGTTTAAACTGTTTCAGTAGGCCTACCTACAATCTGCATTGTAAATATTGTATATATTTTAAATTGTTTGTCATCTGTTTGTTTTTAATTCTTGGCCGCAATGTATCCTCATTTTGCCATACGAAATAAATAAATAAATAAATAAATAAATAAATAAATAAATAAATAAATAAATAAATAAATAAATAAATGGAAATGCTGGCTCAAAATCAGTGTTATAAAATTTTACTAAGTGCTGCATAATATGAATATTTAAGATGCCTTAAACGTTGTCTACTTCAAAGATTGCATCATCTCGTACATTTCCACATGTTAGCGATATTTTAATTGAATGACGCTATGTTGTAACTCACGAGAGTTCACTGCAAGTTAGAGGCTTAGCGCTAGAAAGAAGAGGAAATGAGTTTCCTCAAGTGCCAAGATGAACAGACACTGGACAGCACTCGCCCGCCCATCCGAGCCGCGCGATAAAAATAAAGCGAGCCGACAGAACCCCATTAAAACTTTGTTCTCGAGGTTTTGTCTCCAGGAGCCGAGCCCATGGTCCACAGAGATGCACAGAGGTCATCTAACAGCCCACATGCTGACATTACATGCACTGGGAGAACTTTCCGTTCAGCGAGTACACATTTGAGGATCAAAATCAGAAATACCTGCACTAGTTATAAACCTTGCCCGGTATCCAACTAGGGGCTATGTTTCTCCAGAGATTCAACTTGTTAATCTCGTTTATTATAATTATCAGTATTATTTGCGTACATTCCCCTTCAAGGAGAGCGCTAAAACACAAAAATCTAGCTTTTGGTGGTGGCTCGTGGCCTGTTTGCCATCTCTTGATGAATGCAGTACATTTGCAATTGTCTGTTGGCTCAGGCTAGAGTTTATTTACTCGTGTCAGGAACAAAAATATTACATAAGTTACGTACAAAATGGGCAACAAAAATGACAAAACTTGAACATTTAAGGTTCTAAATAATGCATGACCAATATTTTGCCATGTCACGTCCATTTGGTGTAGCCTTCACCAGATCCTCCATGGTGCACAATATAGGACACAGACTGCACTGAAGCAGATGACCCATAGTCTGTTCTTCACCGCATTCACAAAGGACCGAGTCACAGGAAAAAAAAACATTTATGAATGTTGGACTTGGATCTGCCAACCCCAGATCGCAATCTGTTGAGAGACTTCCAAGTTGTCCAAGCCTCTGTATGTCCTGCTGGAAGCCTTTCAGATGGAGCCATCCACTGAGTAATGTGGGGGCTTCTGGTCAACCAAGATGTAATCCCTAAAACCTGAGGTTTGTCAGTTAAGCAACTCAGTTGTGTGAAGAAAGCTTCTTCTGGACTTCAGTCGAGACTGGGCTGGTTGAAGGCTATATACTGTTACGTGCCACCCCCTAGTGGCACTTTTGTTAACTGGATTACGGTGGGGGGTACAAAGCACAACACCAATTACTGCTTAAAAGAAATAATTAACTTTATTGTGGCCAGAAAATTACACTAATCAGCAAATACAAGCAATTAGGAGCCTTACTCCAGTTTCCTCAAGTCTCTTCCTTATGCGCTCTTGGCCCCTTTCACTTGCAACAGACCACAGAAGTTAATCCGTCCTAATGAGTCCGGTGGCCTTGACAGAAGCTACCTGCCCCTCTTCCTCAGGTACAGCAAATACAGTTACTTACGAGCACTTGATGTACGCTGTTCATAAGCTGGGAGAAACAATGCCACTGGATTTCGTAACTCGCACAGCACTTCGTCACCACACTTCTGTCGCACACGATAATCGCTCGCACTAGCTCGTAAAACACAACAACCACAACTGCTTCACGGGTCACTCTTATATAGCAGGCCGGTGACTCAATAAATGCTTCTAGATCCATCCAGGGCCCATGGCTTCTCGAGGTTTCCAGCGCTGGTCCAGTCACGAAGATTCTGGACTATCCCTTTGTCCTAGTAGCCCTGTTGCATAAGGCGCGCGCAATACAGGAGGCAGGGCACAGCCCAGCCCTGGGGCAGTTGTGACTCATGCGGCGAGTGATGACACAAACTCACAGCCGTAACACCACCCCCTTCCTAAAAAGGCTGATCGTCCCGATCAATCATTGGTCCGTCTGTGTCCCTCCGTAGGCTGCCAGGCGATCTCGGTGCACGATCTTCATCTTCGCCCTTGGGCTCCGCTGGATCCTGTAGACGACATCGTTGATCCGTTTCACGACTCGGTACGGGCCCTCCCAGGACTTCTGCAGTTTGTATGACAGGCCTTTCTTCCGTAATGGGTTGAAGAGCCAGACCAGGTCGTCCTCGTGGAATCCGCCGGCATCCGTCTGCTGGTCGTATCGGGTCTTCATTCGGTCGGTCTCGATCCGCAGTTTCCTCCTCGCGAACGCGTGTACGTCCTCCAGTTGGTCGACCAGTTCTTGACAATACTGGCTTACCGGGATCGGATCATTCCCAGGTCGGCCGAAGGCAAGATCGACAGGTAGACGGAGCTCCCTCCCAAACATGGCCCGGGCTGGTGTGCACCCGGTGGCTTCATGCACGGCGGCGCGGTAGGCCAGGAGAAATAGTGGAAGATGCTTGTCCCAATCCCTCTGGTGCTCGCTGACGACTATTCGGAGATGGTTCTCGACGGTGCGATTGAATCGCTCTACCATTCCGTCGGACTGAGGGTGTAGCGGCGTTGTCCTTGTCTTCCGGATTCCCAGCAGCTGGCATAGGTTCTGGAACACCTGCGACTCGAAGTTCCTCCCTTGGTCGGAGTGCAGCTCCAGGGGTACTCCTTACCGGCTGACGAATTCCTTCACCAGGGTCTCTGCGATCGTCGCGGCTTCTTGGTTAGGGAGCGCATACGCCTCCGGCCATTTGGTAAAGTAGTCGCTGACGACCAATATGTAGCGGTTCCCTGCCTCGCTTAACGGGAATGGCCCAGCAACATCGATGGCCACTCTCTCCATGGGGCCGCCCACGTTGTAGGTCTTCAGTGGACCCCGTCGTCTTCGTCCTGGGCCCTTGCTGGCTGCGCAATCGTGGCACCTCGCGCAGTGGTTCTCCACGTCTGTTCGGCAGCTGATCCAGTAGAACCGCTCTCTCAGCTTCTCCAGGGTCTTCTTTATCCCTAGGTGTCAACCAGATGATCCTCCATGGACTTCCTTCAGGACTTCCTCCGTCATAGCCTTTGGAACGACGACTTGTTCCCGAGATGTCTTCCCGTCGGTGCTCTCCCAGGTACGGCAGATGAGGCCATCCCTTACAATCAGCGAGTCCCACTGTGCCCAGTAGGACTTAAACTTTGGGCTGCAGTCACTCACAATGTTCCACCCGGGTCTGGGGACACAGGCCCTCTTCCATTCGGCTATCAGTCCCAGGTCACCATCTTCTGCTTGTGCCCGCGTGAAAGATTCGCGGCTCCAGTTCCCTTGAAGTTCCACAGTAGTCCGTCGGCACTGTATCCCGGTGTTCTCCTCCCTTCGGGCACAGAAGGTGCAGTCTTCGGGGCACGGTCTTCGTGACAGGGCGTCAGCGTTAGAATGCAGTTGGCCTTTCCTGTGCTGAATCTCAAAGTTGTACTGTTGAAGCCTCTCTAACCACCGCGCGAGTTGACCCTCGGGCTGCTTGAAGTTCAGGAGCCACCGCAGGGATGCATGGTCGGTCCTGATGAGAAATTCTTGCCCGTACAGGTACTTGTGGAAGTGTTCAATGGTCTTCACTATGGCGAGCAGCTCCTTCCTGGTGACGCAGTAGTTCCTTTCTGGCTTTGACAAGGCCTTGCTGAAGTAGGCCACTACTCTCTCCTCGCCGTCCAGTACCTGCGACAGGATTCCCCCTATGCCAAAGTCGCTGGCATCGGTATCGACGATGAACCTTGTTCCAGGTCTGGGGTAGGCCAGAATAGGCGCGGTGCACAGAGCCTGCTTGAGTTGTTCGAAGGCACTGTGGCATTCTGCTGTCCACGTGAAGAGTTGGTCCTTCTCAGTCAGGCGATGTAAAGGTTTGGCGATGTCGGCGAATCCCCTCACGAAGCGACGGTAATAAGTGCAGAGTCCCAGGAAGCTTCGTAGTTGGGACTTGTCCTTCGGAACTGGCCACTCCCTCACAGCTGCGGTCTTCTCTGGGTCGGTGCGCACCCCTTCCTCGGAGACGATATGCCCAAGGTACTGGACCCGCTTCTGGAAGAGCTGACACTTCTTGGGGCTCAACTTCAGCTGGGCAGCCCGTAGCTTCAACAAGATCTCCTTCAGGTTGCTGTAGTGCTCCTCGAAGCTTCTCCCCAGAACGATGACGTCGTCTAGGTAGACCAGGCAGGTCTACCAGTGTAGTCCCCTCAGAATGGACTCCATTAGCCTTTCGAAGGTCGCAGGGGCGTTGCACAGACCGAATGGCATGACGGTGAACTGCCAGAGCCCGCTGCCCACAGAGAACGCCGTTTTCTCGCGGTCCTTAGGGTGGACCTCCACCTGCCAGTAGCCACTCTTCAAATCCAAGGTGGAGAACCATCTTGACCCTGATATGGTGTCCAGCGTGTCGTCGATCCGGGGTAGAAGGTAGCTGTCCTTCTTAGTGACGTCGTTCACCCGCCTGTAGTCCACGCAGAACCTGGTGGAACCGTCCTTCTTCTTCACAAGCACGACCGGAGAACTCCAAGGACTATGTGATGGCTCGATCACCCCTTGCTCCTTCATCTCTTCTACCATCCGGTCGACTTCGGCTTGCTTGGCGAGCGGGACACGTCGGAATGGGGCCCTAATCGGTGCGCTGTCCCCAACGTCGATTCTGTGCTGGACCAAGCTTGTCCTGCCGAAGTCTTTGCTCCCCACGGAGAAGACATCCTGGAATTCGCGTAGCAGGTCCTGAAGTTGGTGTGATTGTTCCTCGCCTAAATGGTCCTGGGATCCTTGGTACAGCTTCTGTAGTTCTTCTGGCAGTGTGCGTCTTCTTCGGTTGTCCGTCTGCAGGTGTCCGTCCGTCGTGTCGGTGATGCGGGCAATCCAGGTAACGGGCTCGCAGACTCCTAGGTTGGTGTCCCGGTGAACCGTAATGTCGTAGTCGTTCAGGTTGGACAGGCGGACGTACGGCCGAGACGTCGTGTTGATGAGGGTCTTGGCAACTAGCAATCCTTTTGTCTGGATGTCCTCATATTTTGGCTCGATGACAGCCGCCACTCCCTCAGCAGTTCCGTCGACAATTACGGCGGCGCTGACCTCCGTCCTGGCAGGAACGATGACGTCCTCTCTCAGCCTTACTCGTCGTGCGGTGACGGCCTCGTGTGCTGGTTGCAAAGCAAGTTCCTCACCTCCGAAGTGCAGAGTGTTGGTACTCAGGTCCAAGATGATGTTGTTCTGGTCCAGGAAGTCCAGTCCGATGATCACTTCGTTTGATACGTCAGCCACAAGCACTGGATGCTTTATCACCCGTCGACCAATGACGAACTCCAGTGATGCTTCGCCATGTACCGGTGCGGTCTCTCCAGTCGCGGTTATTAGCTGGAGGTTCCTCTGTGTGGGTTGCACTCTCCACTTTGGGATCACAGTGGGATTGACGATGGTCCTTGATGCTCCCGTGTCGATCAGCATGGGCCAGCTCACTCCGTTGATGACTCCGTCGACCATCAGGCTGCTATTGTCCCTCCGTAGCTTCGTCACACGCACTTGGACTGCCGGGGCTTGACGACTGTCACAAGCCAACCTTTGCCCCCCAAGGCTGGCTAATACTCGTTTCCCTGGGCCGCGCGGTTTTCAGACGACTGATTTCCCGTCGGATACCCTCGGCGGCGGCGATCACCGCAGTCCTTGCTCAGGTGGCCTTTCTTACCGCAGGCCCAGCAGGTCGGTAGTCCTCTTCCAGGCCGCCTCTCCGGTTGTCTTCCGGCTGTGTCGTTGCTGGTGGTGCCGCGACTATCGAAGAAACGGCTTAGCGCCTCCATCAATTCGTCGGCCAGGGGCTTGGTCTCGTTGGTTTTTGCTGTTTCATCGACGTCCACTTGACGCACCCGCGCGTGCATTCTGGATGCCTGTTTTGCCGTCTCGAATTCAAGTACGTGGCTCAGCGCATCTGCCAGGGTCTTATTGCGCGCGAGTCGCAGCGCCTGTTGAGTGTCCGAGTCCCGTAGCCCGTCGGTGAAAGTCTGCGTCGCTATCTGCTCCAGAAAGTCGGCCGGCGCTGTTGGGTAGGCGAGCCTTACGAGGCGTGCGATGTCCATCTCGAACTCCTGCAGGGTTTCCGCGTTCTTCTGTACCCGGGTCCGGAGCTGCATCTGGTAGGCCTGCTGAAGATGGCTATCTCCATATCGGGACTCCATATGGGCGATCAGTACAGCGTAGTCCTGGGATCCAGTCGGGATGGCCTGAAGGACGTTAAGGGCGTCGCCTCTCAGCGCTACAATGAGAGCTGTAGCCTTTTCTGTGTTGTTCCAGTTATTTATGGAACAGGCTGCCTCGAACTGACGTAAGTAGGTGCTCCACTGGACCTTTCCGTCGAAGGTTGGGGGCGTCACTCTGCTATGTCCCGTTCCTGATATTCCCGGTGTAACGGTGGGTGGGCGTTGGCGCAGCTCAGAAACTTCCTCTCGTAGAGCGTTGAATTTCTCTTCCACCCCCGTCAGTGGGCGTTGGCGCAGCTCGGCAACTTCCACTTGTAAGGCGTTGAATTTCTCCTCCACCCCCATCAGCGGTCGTTGGCACAGCTCGGCAACTTCCACTTGCAAGGCGTTGAATTTCTCCTCCACCCCCATCAGCGGGCGTTGGCGCAGCTCAGCAACTTCCACTTGCAAGGCGTTGAATTTCTCCTCCACCCCCATCAGCGGGCGTTGGCGCAGCTCGACAACTTCCACTTGTAAGGCGTCGAACTTCTTTTCCACTGCTGCGACTTCCTCACGTAGGCCCTGTTCTAATTTCCTTTGGCTCTCCTCTAATTTCGTCAGCAGACACTCTTCCAGATTTTTCTGGCCATCCAGAAATTTGGCGGTTAGGTCCTCTGCTAACTTATTCTGGCCGTCTTCCATCTTCTTCTGGCCGTCTTCCATTTTGGCAGTTAGGTCATCCTTCAGGTCCTTGGCTAATTTCTTCTGGCCGTCTTCCATGCCAGTTAACTTTTCTAGCAATGCTGCCAATTTCTCCTCCATTTTAGTTGTTTGTCTTGTAAAGGGCATGCACTCACAGGAAAATTAGAGAAAATGACCTGCTCGGGTTTTGAAACCAGGACCGTCAGGTGTTGTGCTTGAGTTCGTAATCCGGCTTCTGACACCAGTTGTTACGTGCCACCCCCTAGTGGCACTTTTGTTAACTGGATTACGGTGGGGGGTACAAAGCACAACACCAATTACTGCTTAAAAGAAATAATTAACTTTATTGTGGCCAGAAAATTACACTAATCAGCAAATACAAGCAATTAGGAGCCTTACTCCAGTTTCCTCAAGTCTTTTCCTTATGCGCTCTTGGCCCCTTTCACTTGCAACAGACCACAGAAGTTAATCCGTCCTAATGAGTCCGGTGGCCTTGACTGAAGCTACCTGCCCCTCTTCCTCAGGTACAACAAATACAGTTACTTACGAGCACTTGATGTACGCTGTTCATAAGCTGGGAGAAACAATGCCACTGGATTTCGTAACTCGCACAGCACTTCGTCACCACACTTCTGTCGCACACGATAATCGCTCGCACTAGCTCGTAAAACACAACAACCACAACTGCTTCACGGGTCACTCTTATATAGCAGGCCGGTGACTCAATAAATGCTTCTAGATCCATCCAGGGCCCATGGCTTCTCGAGGTTTCCAGCGCTGGTCCAGTCACGAAGATTCTGGACTATCCCTTTGTCCTAGTAGCCCTGTTGCATAAGGCGCGCGCAATACAGGAGGCAGGGCACAGCCCAGCCCTGGGGCAGTTGTGACTCATGCGGCGAGTGATGACACAAACTCACAGCCGTAACAATACAATGGATGTGCTTGGGACACATCAACCATAGATCTCTCACATTTAGCTGCAACTTCCCTTCTGATATCTGGGGGTACAATGCCTCCTAAACAATACAGTTTATCACATGGCGTGGGTCTCAGGCAGCCAGTGATGAGTCTACACGTTTCATTTAATGCAGTATCAACCTGCTTGGTATGACACGACCTATACCACACAGGACATGCATATTCTGCTGCAGAGTAACAGAGTGCTAAAGCAGTGGTTCTTAATGATTGAGCTTGAGTCCCCCAGCTGGCTTTTCACCGATGTCTCAGTCTCACTCATGGCTGTGATTATATGGAAGCTACAGAGGTATGGGTGGGGCTTAGTAATGACATTCAGGGCACAGTCAATGCCTGTGGATGCTGTGAAAGGTTCTACTCATAGGGTTAGTACTGCTGTTCTGACTCAGTGATGAAAGCAATGGCAAACTACCTCACTCCTCTTATTGCCTAGTACGCCTCAATATAGCGCTGCCTTGGGTTTTTGTGGGTACCTAACGGCGGTACTTTTTGAGGATCCAACCAGCCTTTGGGCTGACTACCTAACAGACAGACGAGTGTTGGCTCTTTTCTTCTTTTTATCTTCCCGAAAACCTTTCATCCGCTCGCTGTGTGCCTTCTTCTCTTCATCTATCCATTTACGCCTATTTCTTTTGGGTTGTGATCTAAATTCAAATTTCTGGTTTCTGATATTTTCTTTACAAATGCTGCGGTCGTGGATGTCTTCTATGGTGATATTTAATTGTTGTAAGTCTTCCATGGTTTCTTTATACCAAGAAGTACCCAATTTCGACGTAGAAATTATGTTGAATATTATTTTAGTCAGTCTGGTGCCGTTCATTCTGGCTGTATGTATAAAGAACTTCACTCTGCGTTTTCTGATAAGTTAAGTGTCGTGATAGATTCAGTATTTCTGTATAATTCCTCTGTGGGTCTCTTTTGCCAGAAATTATCTCTGTATTACCATTATTATTATTATCATTATTCTTTCCTTCTGTGGAAATTCTTCACAAGTCATGTGAATAAATTTAGGAATGTAACCACTCCTTAGAGAGCCATATATTTGTTATCAACCTTAAGTGAAACACCTGGTAACAGTATAAGGGTTTGCCGAACCGTTATAGGAACAGCCAGGTAGAATCGATGCTCCTATTTCCTGGTCAACTTTATGTAGTTTATGTAGTTTAAGTAAAAATGAATATAATATCATTAGAGGTTTCTCAGAATAACTAGGGAGCATGCTAGTCTTGTAAACAAGAGGAAGTCCTATGCAAAATATAAATAATATTTCAAATCCCGACCACTGCTTCATTTAAAATCATTGTTTCCTTTCCAGACAATACTGGAAGGTGATTGGATAAGTTACGGGCGTTATTCTCACTGTATTGAGGTCAACACGCCCATGAAATAATCTTATTTAAGACTTAGCTCTTCGAAACCAACAGCTTTTATTGCATCATCTGTCGCTGTGTCAGGATTGAATGACACTAACGCCAAGCCTTATGGCGGGTTAGTTAGTTAGTTATTGTTGTTTTAAGGTGCGAAACTACGAGGTCATCTGCCCCTAAGCCTTGTGGCTTCTGTAAATAATCTGTTTCGTATGTTCTAACTAAATAAATATCAAGTTGGACCTCTGCATTTCTAGTGAATACGACACTACTCAGCGCGTAAATAATCCGAAAGGACCTTAGCTTAACAAACAAAACTAGCTAAGTACGCACGTTAAGACAGAAACTTATCTCACTGACCGACAAATAAAAATCAGGGTATTTGACATAGGAATTTCTATCGCTAATTTCTTTTTCTTCGAAAAAAGTCTGGGCGATGGGTGATCGCATAACTTCTCGTTGCTGTCTCATCCTCTACATTCGTGTCATCGCAGAGGTCTGGGTTCGATTTCTGTCTGTGCCAAACATTTAATTCTTGTCTGAATGTAGGAACGGGGTTCACTAAACCTCTTGAGGCAATACTGAGAGGATATTGGGACAATTCTCACTTCATTTATCCTGGAAGTGGTTTTCTATGGTTTCCCACTTCAACTCCAGGCAAATGTGCCGGAATGGTGCCTAAATTATGGCCACGGCCACCTCCTATTCAAATCCTAGCTCCTATCACAAATACAGAAACTACGAATAGTACAGCTATGACAATGACACAGTCCACCTCTGGTGTAGTCACTAGCGTTCTTGGCTCTCGCCTCGGAGGCCCGGGTTCGATCCCCGGCTCTGACAATTTTGTCTGAATGTTGGAACGGGGTACACTCATCCTCGTGAGCCATCCTGAAAGTGGTTTCCCGTGGTTTCCTACTTTTATTCCAGGCAAATGCCGGGTCCATTCCTAACTTAAGGTGAGGGCCACTATCTACCCAAATTCTACCTCAACTACAAATACACACACTAGTAAAGACATCACAGGGTATGTCTACCCCTTATTATTCCCGTTTTCCAACGGGGTCGGGGATGAGATGGGATGGAAGTTATTGTGGCAATGGTTTTTACGGCCGGATGCCCTTCCTGACGCCAACCTCATGAGAGGAGTTAATGAGAGATGAAATGAATGATGGCGAATGAAACTGGGCAAGGATGTGGAAGGAAGTGGCCGTGGCCTGTCAGAAGGTACCGTCCCAGCATTTTCCTGGTGTTGAAAATGGGAAACCACGGAAAACCATTTCAAGGACAGCCGACGGTGGGGCTCGAACCCACGCGTCTACCGAGTCAGCAGAGAGCTTGGCCCCATGACCTAATGCTGCGCTTTAGCCAGCGTAGCCACTACTGTCGGTACTGTAAAGACATCACAGTGACACAGACAAATTCTACATACACTCAAGTACACGGGGTTACATGACCACTATGTCCCAAAGCCCCTAAAAGAATCAACAACAACAATGATTAACGCACAGTCCAATCTCCGTTAACCGGAAACCATTCTTTAACGGAAAAAGTACGAATAATGGACTACATGACTTGGTTCGGAGTATTTCAGGATCTTCTTAAATTATGGATATACAGTATCTCACATGGAAAATGTAAGTGTAATATGAACAGCTAGCGCCAGCAGTGGGGTTTGGCGACAGCCATATAGCTTAATATATGACAGTTATTACCACGTGTTGCCTTCTGATTTATTGCGCTTCGAAATAACATTACGCACCGCATGTGCGGAAAAGTCTAATTAAAACGACATAGCAATAGAACGTGCTTAAAGAGATATGTATTAAATAGTTATATGAACGATAAAATGGTGACAAATATTATGGAATCGCTAGAGATGAGCTATGAACAACAACAGGTGCGATAACCAGCCTCGCGTGTCTAGTGCATGTGAATGATGCTTCAAGTTATCGAAATGTCTGCACTAGTGCATGCTGTTGTAGATATTAAGGGGTAGTATTGAAAACAATACCAAATTAATAACGCGTGTAAGAGGCGGAAGGCTAGGCGTTATCTGGACTCTGAGGACGAGTGGGTTCGAACCCCCCGTCATCGGTCCTTTAAAATTTTACAGGGTGCCTACTACTCTGGAAAACATGAAAAGCAGGGAATTCTCAGGAAACTTTAAAACCGGGAAAATTCAGGGAATTATCAGGGTATTTTAATGACACTCAGGGAGTTTTAGTTACACCTTGAATAATTGGAATTTACTCATTCAAGTATAGTCTGGTGATGATTGTTCTTGCTGACATTAAATCAGCACGTTCTCATTTCTTGCAAGATTGAGCACACTGTGTATTTGTATTTAAATGTGAAACTGTATTATTGACACTATTGACGAGCTACTTTTAATACAAGTACAATAGATTTCTGGATGAAAAATTTAGAAATTGGCAAAATATATAAAAAATCTGTTTTTTCTTTTCCAACTTTGTCATGCTACTCTTTATTGTTAGGGGCGTGGTGCCGCAGCGGTCAAGCTGTTGGCCTCTCACCAAGGTGGACTGGGTTCGATTCCCGGTCAATGCATGTGAGATTTTCGAAGTGAAATGCCATGTCCTGTGGTTCGGATTCCACGTAAAAAGGAGGTCCCGTGGCTCATAATCATAAGATTCACGGTCACGTAAAACTACAAACTTCCTTCCTTCCTCCCTTTATTTTTCGAGCACCTTTTGAAATGCTCTGTAAGTACAAACTCTGTATTATATATTTATCATGGCCGCTACTGATACTCAGGGAATTTTCTGATTTATCCTGGAAAAATCAGGGAATTGTCAGGTAAATCTGTTAGTTTGTTTTGGTAGATACCCTGTAAAATAGTTTTCCGTGGTGTCTCAATATGCAATAATAATAATAATAATAATAATAATAATAATATTGTTATTGGTTTTAAGACTCTTTAACTACTGTGGCTCTTAGAGACGCTGGGGTACCGGAATTTTGCCCAAAAGGGGATCTTTAACGTGCCAATAAATCTACTGACCCTCGAATGCCAACTGACCGCACCTGGATGCTATCCTGCAACCGTGGGCACGGCAGGCGTGAACATTACCACTCCGCCAGGCAGCCAGTTTTTCTCAATTTGTACTCCAGGAAAATGCTGGGACGGTACCTTTAGACATCTTGCCCAATCATTTCATCGCGTATTAAGTGAGAATTTCCTTAGTTTCTATCCCCTGTTTTATTCCAACTTTGGGTACCCCCTTTTTCTAGCTTGGTACAGAGATTCTTTACAGTATCAATGACTGTACATGTCGAGCGCTTTCTCAGCCAGCCTGCAGGAAACATATTAATTTTTATTGCTGCCATTAGATATTGTGTTTCTCGTACTCAGCTCCCTGATTAATTTGTTGTAACGTGTAACCAAATATTAACGTGTCAACTTATAGCCTCGTTATTGGGAAGTAATGTGTGTGGCCCGCTTGGTCAGAGCACATTGGTTCTTAATGACTTTTGTACATGATAATGGGCTGACGTAGGAATATTTTCCATGTGTGTCTTACTCAGCATTAACCCCCACCCTTTGCTCGAAAGTACTTGCTGTAATTGTAGACTCGACCAATCAGATCGAGAGGAAACTGTAACCAGTGGGTGGAAATTGAAAGAGTGGGAGACGCAAGTAAAGTGTTTAAAATAACATGTCTAGGGCCGTTCGAGGCCTGTATTCCATTGAAGATCTGACGGTGTGTGAGCAGTCCACTCTCCGTAAGATGCAGGACCAACGCCTTGCGTTGCTCGGCCTGGCAATTTGAGGTAAGAAGATTAACACCCAATAATTCAACACTTAGGCTTCGCTGCTAGGTTCGCTGAAACAAAGATTGTTCTGGCATGTAAGTTAATTATTGTTATTTTACTAACCCATGTAGTTTAGAATATGTAGCATCCATGCTATAATTGTTTGTATTTGTCAGGATGAATTAGACAGCACTTTAAAGAAAGAAGTCTATTGCATGCTTTTGCCTAACCATCCTCCCATATTCCCAATATATACTATAAGTTACAAATAACGGCTTTCTCAGCTCTGAGAGACCTTTATTAATTTTCACGATTATCTGTTCGTGAAAACGATTGAAATTCGGCTCTTGGTTTTAAGTGGTGTGCAGGGTACTTAACAAAGTTCTTATCCATAAATAGAGTGAGACAGATTGGTAACAGAAATGCACCTGGCGAGGCAAGGATCTAGAGGGTCGTGGCTTCGTTACAGATTGGTGGTAGTAAATTACCTGGCAAGGCACTGATATTGAGGGACGACGTTCAAACGAAAGCGGCGGTTCCGTTACAGTTGATATCACCCTGAGAATTTGTACGGTGATAAAGGGCACTACTTGATGTTCACCTATGAGGCTTTCAAAAACCGGTTAACTACAAAACGAACGTGGCGGCCAAGTGAAGTTGAAACTTTTAAATAGACTTTTATCGCGATTTAACCATCCAAATTCGATTAAACTTGGTACAGCAAATGTACCATTACCATTACTATTACTGATATCACCCTGAACGTTTGTACGGTGATAAAGGGTACTACCAGAAGTTCATCTATGAGCCTTCCAAAAACCTGTAAAATACAAAACGAACATGGCCACCGAGCGAAGGTGAAACATTTTAATAGATATTTCTCGCGATTTAACCATCTCAGCGCAGTGAAATTTGATACAATATGTTTATACACTGTATTGTACTGGCATATAATTTAGTTCAATTATCCACATAGCCTCAAGATGGCGGTTGTGCGCAATTTTAAAATTAAGTTTCTATTTTTTGTGTATTATTCATGAAATCGGAGTGAACGTTTGAATAATGAATCTCGCAAATATCGTCATCTAATAGTACATAACTCTATGGCCTACATATATAAAAATACAACATGGCAACAAACCGAAATATTTAGACGGTTCTCAATATCTACGAATCTACTACAGCAATCAAGCTGAAATTTTGTATGTTGATAGAGGCACTTAATATAACTAGGATATATGAAAATAGGCTGTATAGTTCTTCACAAAACTACTTGTTTAATTATGTATTTTTCGGAACGTCAAGTTCACAGGCGAAATGAAGTAAGGCCGAGTTGCACTTCCAGGGAAACTCCAAACACTAAACTCTTCTCTGAAGTTTCAACTCAACACGACTCGACAGTTTGATGTTGGCTGTATCTGGGGTAATATGTTCGCCCGCTAGCTGGGCTGTAACTTGGGTGATAGACTCGTCCCTAGCCAGCTCGTAAACTGTCGCCTCAGTATTTGAATGGAGATTGTTAGAAGTAATGAAAACGTAAAAACAATTATAGTGGGCGATGTATTGAAGATAGAGATATGCTCTCACGGAGAACTTTTCATGCTGAACAATTCTTACACTCGTATTATATCGATATTTTTAACGGGTTGCCCTGCGTAAGCTTAAAGAGCACTTGGACGCCATGCGGGTTTTTTTTTCGACTTTTTCACTGAAATCGCTACTGCTCGGCTTCCTTTGATCTTTAATAAATAATTTTCTACAGAAATCTTTCCCGAGATATCCTTTACAGAATGGTGAAAACTGCATCTAAATCCATCTAGAGGTTCACCCGTGACATCCAAAAACGACAGTAGCGACACTCGAGCTCAGCAACAGAAGAGAGAGAGAGCGTCGCAGCAGAAGAGAGATAGTTAGTTAGTTATTGTTGTTTTAAGGGGCGGGACTACGAGGTCATCTGCCCCTCTTAACACAGATTAAAGAATACAAATTTGGAATTGAATTTAAAATTTTGAGGTGGAAGCCTCAATTTTAAAAAACCAAAAATTAATAATACAAAAACAAAAACATTAAATAAAAAATATATATATATATTAAAATAAACAAAAATTACGGAAAAGCAAAACATTATCATTCAAAAACGAACAAGTCATTGAGTCAATTTATACAGGAAAATTAAGATTGCTGGCCCTAACCCACTCTCACTTATAAAGCGGATAACGCGATCAGCAGCCATCGCGTCATCGGCTAATGTAAGTTTGAGTGTCATCTGCAAACCAAGGTTTCTTCGTAAGTCCGCAAGATCCACACACTCGGTGAAAATGTGGGCCACGGTGAAAACGGCTCCACAGGTACAAAGTGGGGGTCTTCCCTTCTCATCAGATACGAGTGGGTGGATCTTGTATGACCTATTGTACAATACCCAAGGGGTATGCACCCCTTAGAGATCATCCCCCCCATCATCTGTCTAAATCTCATAAAAGGCAACCCTTTAAAAGCCTACCCAATATCCATCAATACTATAAGGGCAGCTGGCTACTCCATAAAGCAGCTCAACCCTTGCGTAATTATGACACACAGCGACATACTACAAACTGGTTCAACTATGCCACAACGCGCTGACAGAACAGAGGCTAAAGGTATAAAAGGTGCCTTAAGTGGGTCACGAGAATCTCTCCATCATCAGTGCTTCGACGAGACAGCCGGAGGCTAACGACAGTGTCAACCGAGGTGAGTCAGTCAGTCAGTGTTCAGAATCCTATTTTTGTAACCTAACACCCACAGTTTGTACTCACATTATAACATCACAAGATCCCTTAAAAGGGACTAACAGTTAGTCATTGCTGACCAATAAACACTTGGTCAGTCTCTTACACTTGCATTACTGATCTACACTCTTCTTCACGTCCCCACGTCCTTCCTTACTCCCGTCACGGTCAGACGTGACACACCGTAGTAATAACGCCAACTCAGACGTCCTTGTATTCCTCACAGCGGCTCGCGTGCTCAAAGGAAGCGCGTGCCGAACCGCTGACACTAGCAAGGTGATTATATAATAAGTAGCCGGCTGGGCGACTAGTACACCGACCCGCGTGCTAAGGCTACATCCCTTAAACCACATTTACAGTCTTTATAGGAACGCCCCCTAGTTCCTAGCACACCACAACACACTACACTGGTCAGCTTGCCCTGTCAAGGGGAGCTACCCTTATTTAGGCACAAACTCATAAATTAGTACAGCAACTCTCCCTTTTAGATCCACCCCCAAATAAGGGATCTAAAACACTGGTGGAGGCGCCATCCTACGCACAGTAGAACGGGACTCAATCAACGAGCCCTCGTAGGAAAAGCGACCCCTTCCGTACCGCAAAAAGCCAAGCAAATAGAGAATTTTTTTTTTATTTTTAACCTCATATTGCGTCACACATTTTTTTTTTAATTATTAAATGTCCACATTTAGAACTACATTAAGAGACTTTGCACACCATTTGTCGGCTAGTACAACTCCACTCCTGCCGAAGCTAAAGATTAAGAACAGTGACTTAATAACTGACCAGACTGCAGTACAACTTCTCAGGGACCTTGAATTCCACACAGCACAGATCCGTGCTCAACACCCTGCCGCTGCAGCACAGGTTATACATTTTACACGGTCCCAGGCCAGTGAATACACACACGAGTCGCCGGTATCCAGCGATAGTGAGGTAGATTGCCTGCCAACACTCCATCCCCTATTGTTGCAGCAATTGCAGATCACAGAGCAGAAAGCCAGTGACCTGCTCGAGCGCATTTCAGAGCTATTAGAAACAGACACTATTAAAGCCAATAGTCACACGACAGAAGCGGTTCTGGACATCCACACTATTTTGGAGACAGTAAAACAGGATTTAGACAGAACCGTACACATAGTCGAATCCACACAGTACGACAACACACCGGCCGTCAGCACAAGCATATCAGGTGACGAGCCACCTGGTAACGTAACACAGGTGTCCTACACGGGAAGCGAGGCTAATTCCCCTCCAAACAGCCCAAACACCTCGACACACAGTCAACGGGACACAGCCGAGAACGACATGAATAGACACACTGAGTACCCCATGATCCACCCCACAAAGTTCACGGGGGAAGGCCAGGATCCCGAGGAATACCTCAAGGCCTTCAATAGAACGGCCCGGATCAATGGTTGGAGCGAGGAAGTTAGAAAACGGCTCCTTCCTGCCTACCTCACAAAGGCGGCCATGACGTGGTATGAGCTCCATGAGGACGCACTAGAGGCTGCCACATGGGAGGAAACCGCGGTAATGTTGAAGGATGAGTTCCAGCTTATACCAGACGATGACGATCTCTATGACCAGATTAGACAGAGGTCACAGGGACCCAAAGAGAGCGCCCAGGCATACATCAATGTTAAATTGATAATGTGCGAAAAGTACAATGCAGCAATGACAAATAAACAGAAAGTCAAGCTGTTGATGCAGGGCCTCAGACCAGCCATAGTAGAAAAGCTATGCATCATGAACAACCTCACGGTCCAACATATGTTGAATAACATAAAGACCATAGAGGAGGGGAGAAAGATCACGGAAAAGGCTACGGAAAAAGCCGTGGATCTGCACTTCAAAACCCGGAAAGACGACACTAATGACAAAATAGACGAATTAGTGGACAGGATGGAGAAACTGACCATAGCTGCCATCCAAGCGGGCGGGAGACCGCCAAGGGATGAGCAAGCAGAGACACGAGAACACTATCATACTGAGAGGGACAGGGGGTACATAGAGAGGAGACGCTACGGGAGGGAAGAAAGTTACTACCCTCCACAGCGGCCAACAACACCTCCCCCACAGGATAGGCCACACTACCCTCCTCGGTACTCACCGGTAGCATACACGGACACAGAGCCGACATACCCCTCAAGGCGGTCACCATCTCCGTACACACGGGAGTACTACCCTGAGGAGTACGACCACGATATCCCCCGACGAAACAGCCCGTCACCACATAGACAGTCCTACGCTGCCCCACAGTACAGGGGAAATGGGGAATATCGGGAAAACCCGCCCCCACGCAGCCAAGGCTATGCTGCCCCGCAGTACAGGGGAAATGGGGAATATCGGGAGAACCCGCCCCCACGCAGCCAAGGCTATGCTGCCCCGCAGTACAGGGGAAATGGGGAATATCGGGAGAACCCGCCCCCACGCAGCCAAGGTTATGCAGCCCCGCAGTACAAGGGAAATTGGGAACAGCGAGAAAACCCACCCTCGACCAGACAGGGGTATGCAGCTGACCAATATAGGGAAAAGGGGAACCGACGGGAACACCCGCCCCAGCAGCAGCAGACATACACCCCACCCTGGCGGAGACAGAATAACGGACAACAGGGCAATAACCGACAAGGAAGAAAGCCCACTAGAGGAAGGGACAACATGGACAAACACACGAAGGGCCCAGAACACTACCCCCTCCCAGACGAATACCCGAGGGAGTTCAGGGATGAAACACCCCACAGGACAGACAGGGGGGCAATACTCCCTACGCCTAAACACACACCGCAAGCAGGGAGTTGGCGCAGCCACCCCGAGGGGGGGCGCACATACATTACAGGCAGGCGTACACCCACATTTTCAAAAAACGCCTAGACGGGGAGGTTCGGCTAGCTGATGAAGCAGCTGAGGTTCCTCCCCCAACACAACACAAAAAAGGCCCTTCCCCCAAGAAAACTCGTAAGAATAAGGGGAAGAAGCAGCCAGCTAAAACTAAGGCTGACGATCCGCCCCCGGACCGTTTCCAAACACACCCCGTGCAAGGAGACGGCAACTGTCTGTTTAGGGCCATGAGCTTTCTAATCCGGAATACCGAGGATTATCATGGGGACTACAGACAGAAGACGGTCAAACATATCCTGGCCAACTGGAAAGAGTACCGGGACTTTGTGTCGGACGAGCGGGAAAACCCATTCCAGACCGGGGCGGATTACCAAAAATACATGGGCAAGGACGGCACCTATGGCAGTGCCGTAGAGGTAACCGCTCTCGGCAAAGTGCTCAAGGCCAATATCCATGTATATACGGATGTGCACTCGCCTCCGCTATTCTCAACTGCGGGATTCAATAGGGACCTACACATACTTTTCACAGGAAACCCTAAGGCGGGACATTACACACCCCTCACATTTAGAAGCCAACAGCCCGAGAACACGCCCACACCCTCCAAACAGAAAACCCCACCCCCTTCACCACACCACAGGGGGGGAATTGACCATACACAGGCGCGTGACGCGAGCTCGCTCGGCATGGGGAAGCCAGCAACAGGAGTCGAACTCGCGACCGCCTGGAACAAAAGTCGGGTTAACAAAGGCAAGCTCAGGGTCACATTTGCAGACACACCTTCCCGAGAGGAAGAAACCAACAACAACACAACTACACAAAGGCTGGGAACAATTAATACACTAAACGTTAGCCAGCAGACTCCTAGTTTCACAGCAAGACCGGTTAAAGGAGCTGGCAATGTACCTGGCAAACGCACTTTGCTGACCTGGGCAAAGTACTCAGGACAGGAAGTAAGCCGAGAGGCGAAGCGTGCTAGGTACGATAAACGGACAGATCCATGCCCTCCCAGCACAAATGTCACTCCGGCAACAACAACAACAACAACGCACATCTTACACAACACATCGATGCAGGGCAGTGGATTTCAGGTATCGGCCCTCACGATACACGCCACCATAAATGGCCACAGAGTGCAGGCCCTAATCGATACTGGGGCTGCCGTAAGTTGTGTTAATAGCCGACACATTGCCGAGGCGCAAATACAAGGTGTCACGGGGGACATCCGGCTGGTAGCGGCCAATGCTCAGACGTTAGAAAACAGGGGAGTGGCAAACATACATATTAGGATAGACCATTTTGCCACAATGCACCCCATGTTCGTTATCGAACACCTTTCTGCGTCAGCCATAATAGGCATGGATTTTCTCGCTAGATATGAGGCTAGCATAAATTTCGCTAGTGGTCAGATGCTTTTAAAGCACGACCAGAGGCTCACCACACATCCCATGGTATACACCAGGAACAGAGATGGGATTCGAGCGGAGCGAGAAAACCACGAGCATCAGGCCCCTACACTGCACACTATCAGCCAATACACAAACACACACACTGATAAGGCGGCCAACCAGAACCACACGCAGGACCTGACTCCGGAGCAAAATAAAAGGCTCACGGAGCTCCTGGAGACCAACAGAGATATTTTTGCCCACTCAATGAAGGATCTCGCTGTGACAGACCTCATTGAACACCACGTCACACTCACTAGTGACCGACCAGTACACCAGCCTCCCTTCAGAGTGAGCCAGAAGGAGAGACATGCCATCGATGCCCAAATCTCAGAGATGCTCGAGGCAGGGGTCATTGTTCCAGTTCTTTCTAACTATTCCTCTCCAGTTCTGCTGACCAAAAAGAGGGACGGATCGCACCGCTTTTGTACTGACTACAGGAGGCTCAATAAGTTGGTCGAAAATGATAGTTATCCACTACCAAGGGCAGACACCTATTTGGACGCCCTTGGTGGAGCTAGCTGGTTCAGTTCGATGGATTGCTATAGCGGATTCTATTCAATCCCCGTCTATGAACCAGATAGGCACAAGCTGGCGTTCGTTACAGAGAACGGACTATTTACCTACACCCGTTTACCGATGGGTCTCCGTAACGCCAGCCAAACCTTCCAAAAGCTAGTGGATAAGACATTTTCAGGGCTTAAATGGCGTTCCGTATTGGTGTACGTGGATGACATAACGGTCTTCTCCAACACTTTTGACGAACACATCGTACATTTGGAGGAGGCTTTCGCAAGGATCAGAGAAGCTAAACTAAGGCTTAAACCTGCGAAATGTCAATTTGCCAGACAGCAAATTAACATATTGGGCCATATTGTCAACCGGGAGGGCATTATTCCCGACCCAGCCAAGACTGACGCAATAACGGGCATCCCAATGCCCACAAATTTGAAACAATTGCGCAGTTTTATTGGCTTGGCTTCGTACTATCGCAAGTATATCTATAGGTTTGCACACATCGCCCATCCCCTAACTGAACTCACACGTGAAAAAACGCCCTTCAGCATCACGCAGGAACACATAGATGCCTTCAACACACTGAAGCAACTATTGACCTCACCTCCATTGCTGCAACACTTCCATAGTGATAGGCCCACATTTTTACACGTGGATGCCAGCCTGTATGGGTTGGGAGCAGCCCTATTGCAGGAAGACGCCGAAGGGCGCAAACGGCCCGTCGCCTACGCTAGCAGGAAGCTAACGGCCGTTGAGACTAGATACTCTGCCACAGAGCGGGAAATGCTGGCATTTTCGTGGGGAGTGAACTATTTTAGAGTATACCTCTATGGTATCAAGTTCACGGTAGTGACTGACCACGCGAGCTTGCTTTTTTGGGACAAATTTAAAAACCCAAATTCGCGCCTCAACAGGTTTATATTCCGCCTGTATGAATATGATTTCGTGGTCAAACACAAGAAAGGCGCTACACACCTAGACGCAGATGGGTTGTCTAGGCTGCCAGTAGCCGATCCCCCGGATGACAGTAAGGACCACGACTGGGACGATATGCCCACCTTTGCCCTGACGGTGGTTGACATCAAACAGGAGCAAGAAAGTGATCCGCACTTGAAACAGATTCTATTGGCACTAGAAGACTTGGATAAAGTGGACTCCAAGACAGCACGGCTGTCTAGGCGATTTTTCCTAGACAAAGACGGGGTACTGAAATTTAAGCCCACAGCCATGCACGATAGCGCACCTATAGCGGTTCCGGAATCATTGAGAGAAAATATCATGATCGGACACCATAATAGCCCAATAGCAGGGGCACACTTAGGTACGCATAAAACTTACCTTAGAATCCGTGACAAGTACTATTGGGTAAACATGAAGGCCGACATAGATACCTTTGTCAAGACATGTCACACCTGCCAACGATTCAAAACAAGACCTGGCAAGCCTCATGGACTACTCAACCCAATTCCCGTGGGAGAGTTATTTCACAGAGTCGGAATAGACGTGAAAGGCCCCATTACAACAAGTCAGAAAGGCAATAAATATATCCTGGTGGCCACCGAGTATCTCACACGATACATGATTACAAAGGCTGTTCCCAAAGCAGACACGAACAGCATAGCCGAATTTTTATTTGACATAATTACACGATATGGCCTATTCCAAACCTTATTATCCGACAGAGGTACTATTTTCACCTCGAGAGTGCTCCAACAGTTTCTGGAGATACTCAGGATTAAGGCATACACTACCACGAGTTTTTCACCGCAAACCAACGGACTCACGGAAAGTATGAACAAAATACTTGGAATAGCGCTGGCTAAATTTACAGAGGACGCAGGAACAGACTGGGATGAATATCTGCAAAGCATTACTTTTAGTTATAATACCTCTGTATCTACGGCTACGAAACACTCTCCACACTTCCTACTGCACGGATACACACCCAGAAGTCCCATAGACAATATATGTATCCCACAGGACGCCCACACAGACAATGCGGCTCGACTAGAGCATTTGCAGATAGCCCGCATGGACGCTAGAAAAAACATAGCCGAGGCCCAGAAAAAACAAAAAGAGCGGTACGATCAGAATAGAAAGACCGTGGAATACACACCCGGGCAATTGGTCATGATCTCCAATCATGCCCGTAAGAAAAACGTGTCCGAATTCCTCCTACCACGGTGGGCAGGTCCCTTCAAAGTCTGCAGGAAGGTATCTGACCTAAATTATATAGTGAACGTGCGCCATGGGAGGAAACTCATAAAGGACACTATTCACGCCCGCCGGATGAAGGCATATCACACACGTAAAGCACACACACCTACATGTAAAGGCGGGCACACTGCTAAAAGAAAAGGAAACGGTCCCGTTGGAACACGTGGGAAGAAAGCCAAGAAATAGCCCACTGACCGAACCGGGATACCATCCTAACACTCACCAGAACTGTCCCGGAGACACAACCTTCATGGCGCCGGAAACAATTACTCTGGGTAAAAGGCGGTCTCCAGACCCGCAACCTTCTGAATACCAGGAATATAAGGTTGAGTAAATATCCAGTCGTAGAATAAGGATAATGAGAACGCTAAGACTAATTGGGACAGTCCCACTAACAGCGGGTCATAAACGAAAAACAATACAATCGACACTGGCATCTGGTCACCAAATACGCGACTAGCGGACCAGACACACTCGCGTACAATGCATATGAGATTTCCGAAGTGAAATGCCATGGCCTGTGGTTTGGATTCCAAGTAAAACGGAAATCCCGTGGCACATGATCTCTAGAAATGGTCACGTTAAACCACAAAATTCCCCTCTTGCCTTTTTATAATGCGAAGAGCACTAACAGAAAAGCAGGCTGATTAAGAACACATGTTCAGATACACAGCGTTATCGGAACAAATAAACAAGCGAGCGCGCAAGACATTGCAACCCGACACCCTCATACTCAGCAGTAAAGCAGACCTCAGTGATAAACTGCGAGCCTTACAGACGACAGTTCCCAAAGCACACTGCACGGAATCATTCATAACCAACCTAAGAACCCTATATCTTCAAAATTTACACTACGAGGAGAGGGCAAAAATAAGCAAACTCCTCGCAGGAAGGTATACTAGGGGTTGCGCATAGAAAAACACACAGCCCACTTGCCATAGTGTAGGCGGCACAGAAATGGCCACCAAATCTTTACAGACAACCGGCTTCGAACCCATGTCCACACACAAAAACCTCGTACCGAAAACTAACTAAACAACGGTATTTTCGGTACGAGAAACACAAACAAAATACAGACAGAATGCCCGCAGAACATGAACAACGCAGACATATAACACAGAGAATTACATAGAACACGGGTTCGAACCCCAGAGAAAATTGCACGCCAGGGAAAAACAAGCAGACGGCCTTCCAATCACACCAAAATTGGCCCATATAACGGCTTAGACAGATAATACTACATTCCTGCGGCCAAATGACAGGCATAAAATTCCAGAAATACACTTGACAGGGAAAATGGACTTTCCAGACAGAGACATATAAATTTCGTAAGACAACGGTCTTACGGAATAATGGCCACACAACGGCAATAGTAGCAGGGCGGATTACCACATCGGGCCGCCAGGAATTTAACACAATGACCACACTGGCATACGTGCAGAAAAACACGCAACAGTGGTTAACCTACATAAAATCCCGGCCTGAAGTTACACACACAAACTGATGACTTGCAGACTTAGCCACTTTGCAACACTGTCGATGACAAAGCGCGATTGTGTAGTGGCAGTGACCATGAATAAACAAATGCAGAACAATCATAACACTATACATTTTTCAACACTGCGAAAGCATTTATCAACAAGCAGACGTCACAGACCAAAACTTGTCGCAGGCCCAGAGTAGCACGTTCGTACAGACGTTGGCAGGCCACGGGCGCTTCCTACCCATACACAATATACACAGTAGGATTTAGCCCTACAGCAGACCAGGCGTCCGCGTGGTGTAGCGGAGCGTAGTCACACACACACACACAAACGCGCTCACCAATCAGGGGCGAACATAGGGACTTTGAGGAAACGGGACCTCCCCTTAACAACTTCTTTTTGCGACCCTAGTCCCGAAACAAATCATTCCAGGCGACTAGGACTTAGCCCTATAACGGACCAGAGTAGGTCGTGAAGCTTCGCTATCCCAAAGCGCGGATAGAAAACCAACATGGACCAAGGGAGGATGACAAGAGAACATGCTAACAGCGTCCCACTCTACTCCCTTCCCATAACCTTCTCAAGCCTGACATAAACAACGCAAACACATCTACACGACCATAAACAGCTACACTACACTACAAAGTATACATAAGGGTTGGTAAACTTCATGTGTTTACAGAAAGGGCATGCTACGCCCTGAGCCCCACCGCTATCACCTGAATGAGAGGGGTGCATCGGCCAACACCAACTAAGCGTAATGCACATCTCCATATGAGAGATGAGGCCATAAGTAATAAATACTAACCATTTTTTTTTAAATTTAAATCATCCCGCATGAGAGGGAAATATATTAGTATTATGCCTCAACCTACACCTATCCATACATGAGTGCAAACGCCTCATATCCAGACGCATGCATGTACATCCCATCCATTCACCAGGGGATATTGATATCAGACCGGCATGGATTTTTATTTTATTTTTTGCAACCCCGGGAATTACCTGCCCCGTTCCACTCACTGTAGGAGCATCCCAGCACAAAAACCGGTTCCAGGCCGCCACTAACGCGGAATTCGGAAGTGCGCAACCTCCTCCTACCCTGCTTTAACCCACTCTACAGATAACTACCCCCAGATCACAATAACAGGGTACCTGACGCCACAGACCCTACTAACACCTCCATCAAGGTTAAAAAAGAGCATTATCGCTGGAGAAGCTGATATAGCACAGGTAGCCTAAAGTAGTCTACGTATGTAGAGGTTTTACCAGCCCACCACACTGGAAGTATTTTACATTTGACACTTTTTACACAGGTTACACCTATATTTAAAAAAAAAAAAAAAAAAAAAAAAAAGGGAATCTGAAACACCCTGGCTGATGATACCGGCGTTAGCCAAAGGTCAAAAGCACAACACTAGGAGCAGAGCTGGGGAAGGCGATGTGGACCCTTACCCCAGTCGGCTCATCAAATTACTGACGACTAGACCAAATAGACGAACCACGTAAGGTCAAAGCATTCGCGGCCTGGTCGGGCAAGCTCTGGAATCCTAGGTGCGCATAAACCGCCCCTGGGAGGAAGGGATGCTAAACCCACTTTGAGCCACGGTCGTCGAAGCCAAGACCTGCAGGGAGACTTTCTGAGAATGGCGGGAGAAATAGCTCACTCCGCGTCGGCCTCGGGAGCTATCCCTAGAGACGACCATATTATGACTAGACTGTTAGTTAAATTTACGTAAGTAAGACTTCCATGGCGGGAAGCAAAACTCCTGTGCGTTGGAGCATACTACGGCGGCCCATAGAGGCAAATTTATATATCAATGCGAAAATGCATACTACGGCGGCCCATAGAGGCAACTTTATATATCAATGCGAAAATGCATACTACGGCGGCCCATAGAGGCAAATTTATATATCAATGCGAAAATGCATACTACGGCGGCCCATAGAGGCAACTTTATATATCAATGCGAAAATGCATACTACGGCGGCCCATGGAGGCAACTTTATATATCAATGCGAAAATGCATACTACGGCGGCCCATAGAGGCAAATATCACTGCGAAAGCAGATTGCGACGGCCGATTAAGGCGAAGACAATATTATGCCATTGGACCACACTGTCCAATGCCCACATAAATGGCGACGCATCGGGCAGTCAGAGGGCATTAAGAGATGGGGCATTGCGCGCCCCTCACAGGAGCCAAGTGGGCGGCTCACCTACGTCAAATAGGAACAGCACCCGGTTATGAACACGAAAGTTACAGCGGGCGAAACGGTTAGCTTAGTGGCACCGTAAGCGCCCGCGGATAGATTAATCCTAGTAATAGACGTCGACACTAGACTTAAGGGGACGGAATCTAGCGACCCTAGAGACAACCGGTGTTTCTGGGGCTCGTGCGGGTGGTGATCTGGGGATTTAATTGCCCCAGGCGATCGTCCTAGGCCAAATTTAGTTATAGACGGTTGCATTTGACACGCAACCTAGGATTAAGCAAATTTAATGAACACTGTTGCAATTCAGCACAGCATCTTTCGGCCATAGATTAAGGCAACCCTCTCGGCTTAGATGTAGTTTTTTTTATATATATACCATAAGTAGAATAAGTAGTATAAGAGAACGCCGTTCGGCGCCTGATGACCCACAAATCCGTCATCAGGGTAAGTCCGATAACTCATGATAAGTTATTATAATGTAGCATAGTCTTACATTTAAGACAATTTTTTTTCATACATATATTGAGGTAAAATTTCGGCGCCTGGCGGCCCAAAGTCGTTGCCAGGGTAAGCCCAATACTACAACACATTAGGAAATGACGTCACGGCACCATATAGGGTAAGCCCGGCCATATATCGAGTAATAATAACCATGCCATTCTTTTCACAGGTAAAAAGGGGCTTCAGACTGTGGCAACGCTGCCACAGGAAGCGGCATATGGAATAGGGAATTTCAATGTTTTGTTAACCTCTCCATTTTTTTTTGCAGGCATTGTCACCTAGAATATGACACGTGTAATTATGATTTTGCTGCCAGATAGCAGCAACATGCTATTTAATGCCCCCTTATTGTAGTATTATACCTGTGCATACTAACCTCCAGTTAACATTCATTCTCACTTACACACTCACTACATTTTTTTTTTTTTTTACAACTACACGTCAATAATCTGCACAGCGGGAATGATGCCTGTGGGGCATCAAGCTTGCTGGCAGATCTGCCTAAAACAAAAACACTTGAAGCGTCAAAATGAGACGCAGCTTACGGCGATGAGGGCGCAACCGGCATGTGGCGGCGACCCTCATGGCCAAGTGTGCAAGCATTCACCCACAGAGGATGCTTCACAGACTAGGTATTAAGAATACACTGCAAGCGGTACGACCACTCAAACCGTGCCAAGAGGTGGCCGTATAGGATCAGCCGTGATACGGCAAGCGTACGTACAAACAGGTAGCGTGCACGCGAGGATCCAAACAAAAACTAGAATTATAAGGGTTTAGCGCGCTTAAGTAGACATAAGGTCATTGTAGTTCATAATTTTAAAGAGTAAACTACATACATATGCATGCGCCCACGGGCAATTATTCCAATTGAAATTCCTAAATGTCAGCATCGCAACATGATACATTAAACTCTATATATATTTTTGTCTGTTTATCAAGTTCACGTGTACACGATGTCTATATTTTTGTTTTGTTTTGTTTCGTTTGCTAAGGTAACACGTAACCAATGTCTGTGAATTGTTTTCTTTCATTTTTCTCTCTTCTAACTTCCCCATTTGTCAGGGTGTTCCGTTTTATCCCACACCAATAAATCCATTTTAAATATTTCCTTTAAATTATACCCTGGAACACCCATTTTTTTTCTATTCTCTCCTATCTTCTTTATTGCAGGGAGCACTTTTTCCCCAAGATAGGGCGGACGACGCAATCATCCGTTCGGCCCTGGGTTTTTCCTCCCTGCACAACTATGTAACCATGTATAACCATGTTTTTTTTTTATGCCGACAACGGCAATGGCGATTGTGCCTCAATAGCAATTATTTTCTTTATTCAACAATGTTAATGCACATTTCACCATGCAATGTAAAATTTATATACATATATATCTATGTACACCCCATAACCCTCCCCTCTGAACACGGGCTGACCGCACACCTACACTTCTGCACGACGACACCCGTTCCATACGACGACGCTTACGACGCCACCACCAGAAGAGACGAGGGGGATTCAAAAACTACTACGACAACATCCCAACCCCAAGTGCCCTTCCCGGTCGCGAGGACGCGACCAAATGGAGGAAGAGGCTTGTACAATACCCAAGGGGTATGCACCCCTTAGAGATCATCCCCCCCATCATCTGTCTAAATCTCATAAAAGGCAACCCTTTAAAAGCCTACCCAATATCCATCAATACTATAAGGGCAGCTGGCTACTCCATAAAGCAGCTCAACCCTTGCGTAATTATGACACACAGCGACATACTACAAACTGGTTCAACTATGCCACAACGCGCTGACAGAACAGAGGCTAAAGGTATAAAAGGTGCCTTAAGTGGGTCACGAGAATCTCTCCATCATCAGTGCTTCGACGAGACAGCCGGAGGCTAACGACAGTGTCAACCGAGGTGAGTCAGTCAGTCAGTGTTCAGAATCCTATTTTTGTAACCTAACACCCACAGTTTGTACTCACATTATAACATCACAAGATCCCTTAAAAGGGACTAACAGTTAGTCATTGCTGACCAATAAACACTTGGTCAGTCTCTTACACTTGCATTACTGATCTACACTCTTCTTCACGTCCCCACGTCCTTCCTTACTCCCGTCACGGTCAGACGTGACACACCGTAGTAATAACGCCAACTCAGACGTCCTTGTATTCCTCACAGCGGCTCGCGTGCTCAAAGGAAGCGCGTGCCGAACCGCTGACACTAGCAAGGTGATTATATAATAAGTAGCCGGCTGGGCGACTAGTACACCGACCCGCGTGCTAAGGCTACATCCCTTAAACCACATTTACAGTCTTTATAGGAACGCCCCCTAGTTCCTAGCACACCACAACACACTACACTGGTCAGCTTGCCCTGTCAAGGGGAGCTACCCTTATTTAGGCACAAACTCATAAATTAGTACAGCAACTCTCCCTTTTAGATCCACCCCCAAATAAGGGATCTAAAACACTATCCTTAGCCTACACAAAATGACGAACTCTCTCCGTGACCGGAAAGAGCTCCACCACGCGAGTAGTTCCCTTGATCGCTCTCAGTTTACTGGGGAGTGGGTCAGCTAGCCACTGACTCTCCCAAAAAGCCAGAACTTGTAGGCGTAACTGAGAGCGAATATCTCTAGCAGGTACCTCCATTGGTCAAGGTGGTAGTGATACCGCCTCTTTTGCAGCTTGATCAGTTAACTCATTTCCCGCGATTCCCATGTGGCTTGGAAGCCACAGAAAGGTGATTCGAGTGTCAGCGTGGCACAGCCCGGCTAGTAGGTCGTGGATTCGCTGCACTAGGGGGTGTTGCGGGTAACATGTAGCAATTGACTGCAACGAGCTCAAAGAGTCGGTACACACGAGAAAGTGGATTCGTGCATCCTGTAGTGCAAACTTCAGAGCTTCATAGATGTCAACGAGCTCCGCAGTAAACACACTACAGGCCTCAGGCAAAGAGATCTTGGTATTTGCACCAGCAATAACGTAAGCACAACCCACCTTATCGTCCACCTTCGAACCATCCGTGTAGAGAATGCCAGCGCCCGGAAATTGGTGAACTATGTTGTGGAACTGCCTCCGGTAAACGGAGGTATCCGTGTTCACCTTAGGACCTCGGTGAAGATCTAACCAAATTTCCGGACGCGGGACTTGCCACGGAGGCACCTCGCTAGATGTCCGGATCATACAGGGACCTACAGCCACTCCTATTTCAGTACACGAGCTATGAAGTCTAATACCAACCGACCGAGTAGCAAGAGGCCGGTTGGCGTACCCCTGGTGGTTTTGGGTACCGAAGAGAGCTTGATAGGTCGGGTGTTGCGGCATTTGACGCACATTGGCAGCATATGCTAAAAGCATATTGAAACGTTTTTGACTGGTCCTTACTGGCCCTTTGAAATATTTACTCTGCCTAAGATATGTTGTTTTAATGGGCGCCAAGACCTCAACGCAATGTTGAAATCTAAATTTGTATTTAACAACACCTAGCTCTGGTAAAACACCTTCAAGAATCTATTCACTCAGATCGTGGTATGATTTGATCATTAACCCAACAAACAATTGTATCAGGAGAAGGAGTTGGTCTATATCTAATGCTACCTACTGAAAGCAAAGATTGCATGGTTAAATGAAATGAATTTATTATATAAAACAAGTTTTGCAAAATTAATAATAATAATAAGTTTAAAATTGAAATTGGAGCTTTGCGATTTGAATATTACCGCTAGAAAATTACGTGAAAACGGATTCGTATAAATTACTGATTTTACTCTTATTCCCAAGCTATGAAGTTACTGAATACTGAATATAAAACAAAGAGAAACGAGAGATTGAGTAGTTCTGCGTCATTCGCGCTTACCACTGGAAATTGCCGAAGCATTTCCCTCGTACTGGATGATGAAGAGAGCTTCCCACTGTTTCCTGGACGTCGTCATCTCCTTCGTTAGTAGATGATATACTTGTAGATTTGGTGACTTTATGGTCCGAACATCGGAGCCATACACTTGTACAACCACACTGGTTAAGTTTTACAAAGATAGTCCCTCACTCCACTGAACATCGGAGCCACTCGCACGCGCAACCATACTGGTCATGTCTTACACAAAAAAGTCCCTTACTCCACGGCGCGCCAAACGATATATGCACTCCTCGGCTCCCCCACTCCGGTCCCGACTTCCACCTTACGTGGTCTCCACTGATTGGCTGTGCCACCCCGCTACTCCCCTCCTTAGGCTCAATACACACGGCGCGCGGATGATGTCGTTTGCCGTTCCAGATTATTTCACCTTTTCTTCACGCTGCAACCCAGGCTTGCGACATACTTCTTGACAAGAATAAGCCTGTATCCGAATTCCCAGTGAGTCATGTCTCTCATAATACCCTAACTGACAAAACTCCGTAAAGTTCCGTAATCATATAATTTTCTATGATAATGTTGTTCGGAATAATTTGCTTGATAGTGTTTTCTATGACATAGAAAACCTATCAGTATGTTTATAATTTTATAAAAATGCTCCAAAAAATACCATAATAATAATAATAAATTAACATGAAAACTTCTCTTGGCTGAACAATTTGCCGCGTAAATAAATATAGAATGGCTTCCTACTGACTTATGCCAGTGGCGTAAAATCCCCTCGAAAAACACGTTACAATATGTTGGCGTCTATAATTTAAAGGTGGAACACCCGATTCGGCGAGTAGGCTGGGTATCGGGCTGGTTCGGAAGGCACCGGTAGCCAGCCTAACGCCACTATGGTGGATACTGTCCAGCATTTTCAAGGTTGCCGGTCTTGCTGAACCGAATGCCGCAGAACCATAGTCTAGCCGGGACAGGACGAGGGCTTGGTAGAACCGTAGCAGCACCACACGGTCAGCCCCCCACGTAGTGCCACTAAGAAACTTGAGTATGTTCAGTTTCCTGAGACATGTCATTTTTAATTGCCGTATATGGGGCTGCCACGTTAATTTGCTATCAAAATGGAGCCCCAGGAAGCGATAAGTGTCAACCAACGGCAACGCAGCATCCCTGAGATGTAGTTCAGGGTATAAATGTAGCCTCCGGAGCCGACAAAATGGACGACGGAGGTTTTCGCTGCTGAAAAACGAAAACCCCGGTCGTGAGCCCACCTGTCGACCCGGTTGATAGCTAGCTGCAATTGTCGTTCCACGACTGCCATACTTCCAGAGCTGTAATGCAGAGCTAAATCGTCTACATACAGCGATGGAACTACCGCGGACCCGGCGGCGGCAACAATGCCATTTATGGCAATCGAGAATAAGGTGACACTCAGCACTGAACCCTGAGGAACTCCTTTTTATTGAGTATAGTATTGCGATAATGTCCTACCGATCCTTACACGGAAGAGTCGGACGGACATGAAATTCGCAATGAAAGTCGGTAGGTTACCACGGAGTCCCCACTTGTGAAGGGTGGAAAGGATCCCGTAGCGCCATGTGGTGTCGTAGGCTTTCTCGAGGTCAAAGAAAACCGTGACTAGGTGCTGCTTTCGAAAAAATGCCTCCTGTATGGCGCTGTCAAGTCGCACCAGATGGTCAGTGGTGGACCTATGAGAGCGAAATCCACATTGGTACTCAGACAGGAGACCTTTCTCCTCCAAGAACTACACCAGTCGACGATTCACCATCTTTTCGAGCAAAAAAATGGGCCTATAGCTGCTTACAAACTTGGGATCCTTTCCAGCCCGAGGGATCGGTATCACGATCCCCTTTCGCCATTGAGATGGAAACTCCCCTTCAATCCATATACGATTGAAGAGGATCAACATTTTTTTAATACTGGCTTCGCACAGATGTTTTAACATTTGATTATGTATGTTATCCGGTCCAGGAGCCGTATCCCTGCACAGTGCAAGCGCACTGCGCAGTTCCCAAACAGAGAATGGTACATTATAGGACTCCGAAGCAGCAGTGGCAAAGGACAAGGGGTGAGTCTCTGCCTCCCGCTTCAGAGTCAGAAATGTAGGATCGTAACTCCCGGAGCAGGATACATCGGAGAAGTGCGAGCCAATGCTGTTGGCAATGGCGAGATGGTCCGTGAAGAAGAGAGATAAAACGATATCATCACCTTTCACTGTAACACTCTTTCACGAGTGTCACTGGATTCCAACAATTTATTTGACGTCACGTCAATAATAATAATAATAACAATAATAGTCTGTTGTTGTTGTTTGAGTTTTCAGTCGTTTGACTGGTTTGATGCAGTCCTCCATGCCTCCCTGTCCTGAGCTAATCGATTCATCTCTACAAAGCTACCACACCCTACATCCGAGGCAATCTGTTTAACATATTCTAACCTTGGTCTACACCTACAGTTCTTGTCCTCGAGCCTTCCTTCCATAACTAAGCTTGCTACTCCTGGGTGTCTTAATTTATGTCCTACCAACCTATCTCTTCCCTTCATTAGCAGTCGCCGGAAACATCTCTCCTCTCCCACTCGTCTTAAAACCTCTTAATTTGCAACCCTATCTACCCACCTGATCTTCATCATTCACCTGTAACACCACATTTCAAACGCTTCATTTCTCCTCTTTTCTTCTGCACCAATAGTCCAAGTTTCACTTCCATAGAGAGCCACGCTCCAGACAAAGGCTTTCAAAAATGACTTTCTAATAGCCTACCTAAATCTATATTCGATGTCAACAGATTCCTTTTCCGCAGAAATGCTCTCCTTGCCTGAGTCAACCTCCTTTTTATAGTCTATCCTCTTCGCTTTGTCCATCACTGGTTATTTTGCGTCTAAGTATCAGTAGTCTCCTAATAATAATAATAATAATAATAATAATAATAATAATAATGCAAAAGTTTTAAGTGGTTTTGGAGACCCAGAAGAGTCGGAATTTTCTACTTGAAGGGGATATTTAACAAGCCTGTAAATCAGTAAAGGGTTTCTCGCAGTTAAACACCAATAAATGCCATCCGACTCTACTGAACTAAATCTCACTACCTCGGGCATAGTAAGCGAGCAGCTCTACGAACTGGGCCACACAGCCAGTCAGCCTTCTCCAGTCGTCTTTATAGCAATATCCTGTTAAAAGAGTACTGATTTAGAAAAAAAAACTGTATGGCTCACTAAATTTGGCTGGTGGCCAGTGTCCAGATTCACCGCAGAGAAGCCAAACCTCCAGAATTTGAAGAAGTCGATATTCCAATAGTGTGGCTACCCCAGTATGGTTATCACAAAGCCAGGCTATTACTACAAGTAACTGGACTGAATTAATTAATTTTAGGATCACATGCCTTTGAAACGCGATATCATTGGTCTGATAACTTTGACGCTGATGAATAGAGAGCAACTGGTTGCAAGCTCTGATAACACTGTGATCTCATCTCATCCGAATGGACATCAAAGATTGTATGTTCACCCCTTATTATTCCCGTTTCTACGGATCGAGCATGAGGTGGAGGACGGATGGATTCCCTATCTGTCGCCAACAAGAGTCAATGAAATATGAAAGATGGATGAAACTGGGCAAAGAGATGGCATAGTGTCCACAGTCAGGAAAAGTCAGGAATAGTCAGAAAAGTCAGGAATTCTGTTTTTGGTCAGGGAAGGTCAGGAAAAAGTGTAAAAAAATGGCGTGAGTCAGGAAAAAATGGCGAAAAGTATTAGAAAGTCCGGAATTTTATTATTAACCATACAGTATTTTGTGTTTTATTGTCATATTTTGATGTTACTAGTTCAACTAATCTCTAAAGATAACAAGTAGTTCCGTGAAGAACTATACAGCCTATTTTCATATATCCTGCTCATGTTAATTTCTTCTAACAACATACAAAATTTCAGTTTAATTGCTGTAACAGATTCGTAGATATTGAGAACCGTCTAAATATTTCAGATGGTCGCCAGGTTGGATTTTTATTTTTGTACTATTACATTAAGATTATAGTGTACGTGTGGTATTCAAATTTCAATCGCATGATTAGAACACAAGAAGTAAAAACGAGATTTTAAAATTACGCACAGCAGCCATCTTGTGATTATGCAAACAATTGAAATAAATTAGATGCCAGTGGATCAACATTTGTATAAGCATTTAACGTGCAACGTTTCACAGCACTCGGATAGTTAATTCGCGAGAATCGTCCATTTAAATATTTATACTTCGCGTCGCCGCCATGTTGGATTTGTGCTCACCAGGTTAATAAATGTCCTATAGGTGAACATATGTTCATAGTCTCTATGAACATAAAAACATTCAGTTTGGTTGCTGTAAAAGATTCATAGATATTGAGAACCGTCTAAATATTTCGGAAGCTCGCCATTTAGGATTGTTATATGTATAGGCCATAGAATTATGTACCATTCAAGGACAATTATTACCTAGGTTCATTATTCAAACTTTCACTTCGATCGCATGATTACGACACAAGAAATAAAAACTTAATTTAAAAAATTCGCACAGCCGCCATATTGAGGTTATGTAAACAATTGATTTAAATTAGATGGCAGTGCATTACAATCTGCAAAATCATTTACTGTACCACATTTCACTGCGCTCAGAGAGTTAAATCACGAGAAAAATCTATTAAAATATTTCAAATTCGCTTGGTCGCCATGTTCGTTTTTTACTTTACAAGTTTATGAAGTATACATAGATAACCTTGTACCAGTACCCTTTATCACCGTACAAAATTGCAGGGTAATATCTGTAATAGTTTCGGAGATATAGAATGTCAGTGAAATATTTCGCACAGCCGCCATTTTAAGGTTATGTAAACAATTGAACTAAATTAGACTCCAGTGCATTACTGTGTGTATAAACACTTGCTGTACCTAGTTTCATTACGTTTGGATGGTTAAATCGTGAGAAAAGTCTATTTAAAAGTCTCAACTTCGCTTGGTCGCCATGTTCGTTTTCTACTTTACAAGTTTATGAAATATACATAGGTAACCTTGTATCAGTACCCTTTATCACCGTACTAAATTGCAGGGTGATATCTGTAATAGTTTCGGAGATATAGAATATCAGTGAAATATTTCGCACAGCCGCCATTTTGAAGTTATGCAAACAATTGAACTAAATTAGACTCCAGTGCATTACAATGTGTATAAAGATTTGCTGTACCAAGTTTCATTACCTGTGGATAGTTAAATCGCGAGAAAAGTCTATTTAAAAGTCTCAACTTCGCTTGACCGCCATGTTGGTTTTGTAGTCACCAGGATTTTGAAAGTCTCATAGGTGAACTTCTAGTAGTACCCTTTATGACCGTACACAATTTCAGGGCGATATCGGTAATAGTTTCGGAGATATTGAATGCTAGTGAAATATTTCGCACAGCCGCCATTTTGCATTGGTGAGACGTAACAAAATTTGAAGGGCACGGTCGAGGTCGCCGGGAATAGTGCTATGAACATACCGAGTTTCATTGAAATCGCTCCAGCCGTTTAGATTTTATTAGGGGGGGACACACACACGAATCACACACACACACACGGACAAAAGGTGATCTCATAAGCCTATTTTTTCAAAATTGAAAATAGGCTAAAAATGAATAACTCACTGGACATTATGGTAAGTTTCCATTTTACAGTACATCATAGTAAAAACCTCCTTGACCTATTTTTTGCACGTTTTTTTTGGCGTTGGCGTAGGGATGTGGTTATTAAGTACTTAAGTTATATGTTAGTTATTGTTGTTTTAAGGGGCGGAACTACGAAGTCATCTGCCCCCCAATAAGTACTTTGATTTATGTGTTATTGCATTATAATTTACCTTATTTTCTATTTTAAATGAATAAAGAAGCGAGCGTTGGGCAAATTCTGCAAATGAAAAAAGATATTCTGTAAATATTTTTGCTCAATAAACCTTTTTTCCGATGTTAAGATGACTTTGCAGGTCAGGAAAATTGACATTGAAAATTCTGTGGACACCATGGATGGAAGGAAGCAGTCGTGGACTTCTATGAGATACCGTCACAGCATTTACCAGGAGTTGGAAATGGGAAACCACGAAAACCATTTCAGAAATGGCCGACGGTGGGTATCGAACCCACGTGTCTACCAAGTCCAGAGAGAGAGCCAGGCCCCGTGGAATTGTGATTAAATGCACGTAGCTACCGTAACTACCATTTTTACGTTGACTTACAAGCACCATAGTGTTGGCAAAATGCGTGATATTTTAAAGTACACGTTTACGAGAGTTAGAACGAAGACAGTGGTGACATTTATGGATGCACTGTATACTAAAGGCGGCTTCGGTGGCGTAGTTGGTAGCATGCTGATCTTCTATGCCCAAGATCGCGGTTTCAAACCCGGCCAAAGTCGTCAGATCTTTTAAGAGCAATAAAATCCCTCAGTATGCCTCCCTTTGCAGGGGAAGTAAAGCCGGCGGTCTCATGTCATACATTTATGGCATATAAAAGAACCTTCCACTAATTGCACTTGTGTGAAGCTAAATTATAGGTTAGATTTGACTAACGCTCTTAGATTCCAACTTTCGTCGCAGCTGACCTCGTAGTTCCGCCCCTTAAAACAACAATAACTAACTAACTTTCGTCGCCAGGAGCCGACTGCGGTGGCATCTAGTAACCAAATTCAGAACTAGTTATCGTTGACGGTGGCGTTTGGTAGAAACGTAGGAACTATTTGAAAATTGAATGTCTGCAGTCCTTACTTGAATCAAAAACAGTCAACACACACTAATACAGCCATCACAATTAACACCGGTCATCAGACAGATTCTACACACACTCAAAGTTCACGGGGCTACATGACCTCGTTGTCGCAGCCCCTAAACTGAGGAACCAACCAACCTGTATACTAAACCAAAAGTATTGTATAACAACCATATATAACCGTCAATGTACGCGTAATACAATGCAACATGTTGCACCCATTGATTGATGTGTATTTTATTTATTTATCGTATGGCTTTTAGTGCCGGGAGTGTCCGAGGACATGTTCGGCTCGCCAGAGGCTGTAGCTTCTTCAAGCGGACACCCTTATTAGGGTGAGCTACAAGTTCCGTTCAATTTCAAGTAGTTCCAACTTTCGCCACCAGATATCAATGATACCTAGTGGTGAACTTGGGAACTTTGATAGAGCGTTCCGACGAAATCTAACCTAACAATTTAGCTTTACACAAGTTTAGTCTGTGAAAGGATCTTTTACATGCCATAAATCTATGACATGGGACCACCGGCTTTACTTCCCCTCCGAAGGAAGGCATACTGAAGGATTTTTAACGCTCTTAAAACATCCTACGACTTCGGCCGGGTTTGAACCCGCTATCTTGGGCACAGCAGTTCAGCATGCTACCAACTACGCCACCTAAGCCGCTATTGATGTGTAGAAGGCTCAACATACCAGTAGCAGTGGATGCCTACGACGGAACACCATACCGCTTGAAGTATGACATCCTTAGTATGAAACGCTTCTCTCGGATTGGTTCATTCGTATTGAGGAATACGTACTCAAGGGGGGGGCTCATGTCCGGTGAATAAGGTGAAAGTGCCAAGCCCATTCATCTCCACCCTGCTAACAGTTTATCCCAGCCTGTAAAAGTATAGGCGTTCTACAGCGAATGGTTTAGTACATACTCATATGTCATATGTCTCCAATACTTTCTTTCAATTCCACGTAACTTAGTTTGACTTGTAAACGTACATTTACGTAGTAGATATGAAGTGAAAAATAGCTTCTAAGTTGGCTGAGGTAGAAATCGAACCCACTTGTTCTCAATTCTGCCGCACAAGGCCGAGTGTAACCTGTTCCAACCCTCAGAACAGAATCTGTTTAAGAGCGTTAAAAATCCCTCAGTATTCCTTCCTTCGGAGGGGAAGTAGATTTATGGCATGGAAAATAATCTTCCACTAACTACACTTGTGTGAAGGCAAAATTTGTAGGTTAGAATTGATAACGCTCTATTAGTTCCAAAGTTCGCCGCCAGGTGCTGACCACGATGCCATCTAGTAGCCAAGTCCGCAAGCTAGGTGTCGTGAACGGTAGCATTTGGTAGCAAAAGTAGGAACTCCTTGAAATTATTGTCTGCAGTCCTTACTTGAATTAAAACAGATAACACACACTAATACAGCCATCACAATTAACACCGGTTATCAGACAGATTCTACACACACCCAAAGTACACGGGTCTACATGACCGCGTTGTCAAAGACCCTAAACTGAAGAATCAACCAAGAGTCGGAAATCGAATCCGGACCGATCACGGTGATAGCCAAGAATGCTAGCCACTAGAGCACGAGGTGGACCTCGAAGGAATGAATGTTGACGCTGAGTATTGAAGTGATTCGAACCTCCGATAAGATATTCAATCAATCGAGCCCTGGATCAGTCTCACTCGAACTCTCTGACTCAAATATTTATTCTTCAAATGGAATTCATACAACCTATTTATTTTTGCTACTTATGCTCAACTTGGTTTTCAAAACAGCAAGAAGCCTTTGATGCTGTTGAAATGATGACTTTATTTCTATCATTCCCTTTACAATTCACTGTAACTCTGGAACATTAAAGGGGGGTTATATTATATCTAGCCTCACACATCTGGGAATGTCACTAACTATTTGAGTATCCCTCTGCAGCGTTCTCTCTTTTCTTTAAATGATAATTACGATTTCAAACCACAAATTAGTAACACTGCGTTGGAGCTGCGCTCGACTTTTGCTCGCATTGTTACTACAACTTTCTCCATAGGAAATATACCGTGTATATTTGAAGTAGCAATACAAGGAATTCATTTAATAGCGGAGTGAAACGAGGTACAGAATTTCAGAGTTGGGCTGTGGAACTATAGGTTTGTAGGCTGTCAAACATATCATTCATAGGACAATTCCCCAAGTTCGAAGACAATCGGTTTATTCGTATGAAGTCCAACAGCGGACAATCAAACAAACATTGTATTTTAGAATTGACACTAAGTTATTCTGTTGCAGAGTGAGCCTGTCCTGACTGCCACGTGGTTTAGTGACCAGCATTCTTGCCTGTCATCCCCAAACGCCGGGAATCGAACGTGGGCCTCCGAGGAGGCAAATAGCAATGTTAACCACTAAACCATTAAGCATACTGTGATAGTAACAAATACGTTTACTGGTCTCTGAGACTATGAAGAAGAGGAGACGGGCGTTCCTGGGACATTATACAGAATGAACGACAACAGACTTACCAAACAGATATGTGGTTACTTCTGAAAAACAGAGACCACTACAGCATGGAGAGAACAAAGAAGGATGTGGAAAGGTTGGACATCTCAGAGGTCCAATTGTTGAATAGAAATACATTTAGGAACATACTGAAAAATCTAGAAAGGGTTCCAACCACAGAAAAATGGAAGGATGCTTGTAGTTTTACATAACCGTCAATCTCGCAATCATGATCAACAGGACCTCCTTTTTACGTGGATTCCGAACCACAGAACGTGATATTTCACTTCGAAAATCTTACATGCGTTGACCGAGAGTCGAACCCGGTCCATCTTGAAGAGAGGCAAGCAGCTTGGCCTTTGCACCATCATGCCCCCACCAGCCCCATAAAGAACTAAGAACAACGGAAGCAAGCCAGCGAACGAATGATGGAGTACTGGGCACAGAAGAAACTCCACACGAGGAAAAAGAAATGAATTTGTAGCGTGATCCAAAGTGGTCAATTCACTCGTAATTTTTAGTAGACAAGGAAAAGTCGACAAATTATTAAATCGAGAACGAAGGATGGCCAGGTACGATTGAGATCCAATGAAGAACTATACACCAAGATGGAGCCAATAATGTCGTTCATCAGAAAGAAAAGATTGCTGTTCTACGGGCACATCTTCCGTATGACTGAAGACCGACTGACTAAGAATATCCGGAATTTCACCAAGCCCAGGCAATGAAATGGAGATGGTTCCAAGAATGCGAGAAAGACCTGATGCAAATGGTATTCCAGAAACGAAAATCCACGACAAATTTGCACTTCGACAAAATAATGGTTAAATACTATCAAAATTTTCAAGTGAAATCTGAGCCCAGGAGACGGAGAGGGCTTCTACCAGAAGCACGAATGTAGGCACTGATCTATGGACTCAAGAAATACTGGGAGGATGTCAAGGCCGATAGAAGAACAAGATATAGACACAACAGAAATTGATTGTTAATATAAAGTCCATAGAGGGGCAAAACTGATACAGAAACTAGAGGTCAAGGAAAGAATTATCTTGAGGAAGATCTTAGGCCCAAGGATCATAAACGGAGAAAGGTAGCACAGGCCCAACGATGATCTATACCTAAAGCAAGAACCTCTAATAGACACAATCATCAAGAGACGCCTCCAATTCTACCTTGAGAGAATGAACGAATCAAGATTGACCAGTGTAATCCACAGAGCCAGACCCTGCAACAAAACAACATCACTGTGGTACCAGCAAGTTAAAAAAGATCTGCAAACCTTTAAAATCCCCGAATCCGTTATACAAGAGAGAGAAGATTTCCGGGAAATGTTAAAGGAAGACCCACAGATTAAACTTAAGAAAGGGCAGAGACCAAAGAGGTCAGAAGCAGCTAAACAACTATTAAGGCAGAAAATGAAGAAGATATGGGCTAGGAAGAAGACTCTTAAGAACGTGAAACCAATCCCAACTCATCAAGCTGAAAACCATTTTGGTTAACCTACGTAGTCCATAGTAGGCTCATTCGAAGAAAGAAGAAGAATATTAATAATAATAATTTAAAAATAAAGAATACATTAATTTGTTTTCGATTTTGGATCCCATTGATATCGGCGCGGCGGCCGGATCACATATCCCGCAGTTCCACTTAGCTACGCTACTGATTATTGCTCATCCAAATAATAAAATTCTCATTTGAGTGGTTTGCTCCCTTCTCAAGAATCTCATTTGCTAATAAAAAAGAGTTTGCTTATTTTGATTGTAAAGTATCAGGAGTATTAAAAAGTTCCTGTGATCATATCTTACCCGGCAAGCGTGTGACCCCACTTCGGATGGCAGCCAGGTTCACCGATCGTTAAGCTAGGATTTACAGTCCTGCTTAATTAAAAGCTCTAGGTAAGCAATCTAAGAGTCTCTGCCAACAAGCTGTAGCATACAGAATGAGCTCTCAAGTAATTATAACACGCTCTCTTGACAAATTCCAACGCTGTAACAATGATGAAAAAGTCTTCAAGTTACATTTTTCAGAGCTGCCTAGCTAGAACCTAAGGAAAGAGCACTACAAAACAATTCTCGAGTAAAGTAATATTAAAAACATTTACAAACATATGTGCAATGTCTTAAAATTCTAAGGGTTTTGACAGTGTGTAGTATTTTCGTGTATTTTCCTGGTATGAAATTTCTTGCTTCCACAGCCATGTGGAATTTCTGGAATTTCGCTGTAAAATAATCTTTGTAGAGCAGATGTTCTCAAAGTGGGGGGTGCGTTCCCTGGGTGGGGGGTTTAAAATAGATTTGGACGCCTGACGGCCTCGCTATAGCGTTGATATTAAAATATGTTCTTGCCCAAGAAAATATGCCTCATTCTTCTGAAGAGAAATAGAAAACAACCAATAACTTCCCTTTAGGGGGATCCATAAAATGTACTGTTCACTATGAGAGAGCTATATAATATTACATTATGCTCCATGGATGAAATATATTTATTACACAGAGCTTCTTACAACGCTCAAGTTATAAAGAATACAATAAACTTGTGAAGGCATATATAGCCAACTATAAGCATCTCTTACTGCTTTCATCTCTGATAGTTTAGTTCAAAACATATAAGAAAAGTGCAGCATATCTCAACTGCAGAAGAAATAAAAAGTAAACACGTTTATTAATGCCACAGTTTTAGAAATTATTTTGAACTAGCAGCCGTTCCACTTGGGTAAACATACGCATCTATGCGTATTATATTTATTATTAATCCTCGTAAACTTATTTGGGACAAGAAAAGAAAAGATGATTAGTTGATTCATTCAAGGTCTTCGCTGTACATGAAGGAAATCCGTAAAAAACAAAATGAAAACAGAGGAACTTTAAGACTTAAAAAAAAGAAATTAAGAGGTATGTTTTCTCAACATAATTTATAATACAAGAACATTTTGTAGACACGGATTATTACAAAAGTCTTGTAAACAGAACAATTCATAAAATGCCAATACCGAAAATATTTAAGTATCAAAGATAGGAGAAAACCAGGGCACAATAAAAGAAAGATTTTTGAAAAACATGTACAGTTGAAATTATAATTACAGAGATAGCATTGGTTTTGAGTAAGTTCAGACTTACCAATTCAAATAAAAGATGGAAAAGCCTGAAGAAATGTGGATGAACGGAACTCTTTATTGTATGTCAAGGTTATAACGTTTCAAAAGAGGATCTCGTGAGATGCTCCACAAACTCTTAAATATTAGCAGTCAGCAAGTGAAGAGTAAAATAAGATCTTGGGTTTATCCTCTATAAGAAAAGGAAGTAGAAGAACTACATCTGTAAAATAGCCGGAATTGACTGCTCCTTCTAATATTTCTGCTTGATGAAATTTCGGTTCACTTTTAGGAATTTGCTTAATAATCCACGAAACCAGGAAAAAAACACGCGGAAGCCATTGAATTTGTTGTTATTGTTGTTGTTGTTGTTATCGTCTCTACACCACTGCACTGTAGTGCTGTCTTTAAAGGTCTGTATAATTATGCATAATATCACATTATGTTTATTTTTGTTAACAATATATGGATTGTTTGCTGGAGAAAATTCTCATCAAGAAGCAAAATTCTCAATAATGATTATTATTATCATCATGATCATGATCATCATTAATTATCGATTGGTTGATTGATTGCTTGAAGAATAAGTTCTTGTGTGTTATCTTCTACCAGTATATACAATTTTTGTCTTAAAATGTGAGTCCAGACGATGATACCGCTGTAGAACTCAAAGAAGGAATCTAATCATATGTAGCTGTCATTGTGGAGGGGAATATCTAACTTAATGCGAGTCAATTAAATCAGAGCCTCAATCAGGAGCTGCACTACCTTAAGAATTTAATCCAATTATCGAATTGAACTTAACTAGACCAGTATATGAGAACGATCCCACGTTCAAGTACCACTTGCCAATAATTGATTTGCTTCCGTTAATGGAAAACGCCGTCCTTCAATTTACCTCATCCACCGCTTCTACACACAGGAAACATATTTGGATGAAACTCAACATTTAGTGACTGCGTAATAAGAGAAACATTATAAACATATTAAGAGAAAAATTATGTTGTTTCATTTGATGGCCAGAGAGATCGTGGTCAATCAGCCCCGTATACTTGGGTGTGTGTGGAATTATTGCATGATAACCTGTCGATCTATCTTTTAGTGTATATCATACTTCGTAAGCGGCTTCGGTGGCGTAGTTGGTAGCGTGCTGTACTGCTGTGCCCAAGATAGCGGGTTCAAACCCGGCCGAAGTCGCTATTTTTAAGAGCGTTAAAAATCCTTCAGTATGCCTTCCTTCGGAGGGGAAGTAAAGCCGGCGGTCCCATGTCATAGATTTATGGCATGTACTTCCACAGGCTAAACTTGTGTGAAGCTAAATTGTTAGATTAGATTTCGCCGGGACGCTCTATCAAAGTTCCAACGTTCATCACTAGGTATCATTGATATCTGGTGGCGAAAGTTGGAACTACTTGAAATTGAACGGAACTTGTAGCTCAGTGTCCGCTGGAAGCAGCTACAGACTCAGGCGAGCCGAACATGTCCTCGGACACTCCCGGCACTAAAAGCCATACAATAAATAAATAAATAAATAAATAAATAAATAAATAAATAAATACCTCATAGGCCTATTTGCCGTTCCCTTGAGAAATTTATAAGTGAGGTCCACTGTATTTGTTATTGCAAGCCAAAATAATGTGTAACTGATGCACTTTCAAATGCTAATAATGTCCAGTTCGTGACTAAGTGAGCATGGTAGGGTTTGACCCCAAGGGTTCCAGGTTCAAATCCCGGCTGGACCGTGAGATTTTCATTTATTGTGATTAATTTCCCTGACTCAAGGACGAAGTGTTTGTGACATCTTCATCATCATTCCATTCTCATCATCACGACGCGCAAGTCACCTACGAGTCTCTACTCAAGTACCACGCTTCCCAAGAGGGCAAATGAAATGTTAATCTTAACCTACTTCTTCCTCTTCTTCATCCCCCAGGGGATCACAACTGGTGGGACGTGGCTTGGCGACCACGGGACCCCAGCTGATTCCGGCATTGCTTCCACTTACTTGTGTTGAGCTCCTCTCATACCCCTTTCTGTCGGCTTACTTTCCGACCCCGAGAATATTAGGGTATCCGAGGCATAGGAAGTATTTCAATTTCCCGCCTTGATCGTCACTTGTCTCATCTTTCCTGTTGCGGTCATTCCTCGAGACATTGCTGATCTACATGTGAAACGGTTACGTCTGCAACCAACAAATTCAACCTGACTGAGAGATGGTCTTCTGATTGGAATTCGTTTGCCCCTCCAGCGAATTCAGTACTGCCATGCATAACTGAGGAGGTGCCAGGGTTCACTCAGCCTAGAAAGACCTGGTCAAAATTAAATATAATCCGGACCAATCACGGTGTATGTGGGGATCTTCTGTACAAGTGGACGAAAACATCTTCATCACGTTCCGAATGCGGTGCTGAAAGACAGACCGTTCGGCACCTAGTTCAAGAATGCCCACAAACATCTTACAGTGGTGTATTCAGCGACTTCTTCCTAGGGACACCACAGGCACTTCATTATGCTTCTCACCTTGATGCCAAATTGTAAATAATTTGCATGTATGCCATACGATAAATAAAATTAATTCGAGGCGTCCAACATCTTTTCTTTTCATGGTATCTTCTGCCTTCTACACAGGGCCCTAAAGGAGGCAGTGTGTGTGTGTGTGTGTGTGTGTGTGTGTGTGTGTGTGTGTGTGTGTGTGTAGCCCACCATGTAAGACGTTCAGTAGTTCTACACCCTCAAGGGCTCACGGCTGTTGAGTTCGGGATTTGGCGACCCCGAAGGATTTTTCAGTTCGGTCAGGTTTCTCCCCTTTTACCACTGAATTTGAAGCAGACTCTCTCCCCTTTTCCTTTCTTCCTTCCATGACTCTACTTCTTTCAAAGTCCCTCTATCCACATTATTCGACGATGAGAGCATTTCTTTTCCTCCCGTGTTTTATTTAGGTATCTTTTACCCTTTTCTTTTCAGATTTCTTCTTCTAGAGGCTATGTAAGTTACTGTAGGTAAAGTCTGTATTTAGAAGTAGTTTTAATAGTAGTAGTAGTTTCACTTCATTCTCAATTTTCACCATCACCATTTGGGACCGACAACCTCAAAAAGTATCACCATAGGTTGCACTAAAATGATGCGTAATAAGCAAGATGAGGCGTGAGGTAGTTTGCCATTGCTTTTCTCACCGAGTCAGAACAAAGAAGCACTGACCCTACGAGTAGAACCTATCACAGTACACACAGCCACTAGCTGTGCCAAGAGGCCATTACTCAGCACTATGGGGCGGATTTCTATGACCTAAAAATGTATGAAATATGTATGCATTTATGACCAAAAAATATAAAAATATGACGTATAAAATTCAAAATATGACTTAATGAATAGCATCTACGTTACATAGAAACACTTATATTACTCCATCCGTACTGAATATGTTTTCACCTAACTCGCGAACAAAACTTCGCAACTTCCCACAAATTGAGACTTTCCTTTTAGGCATATTGAAAGGAACTGAATGACTGAAGCTCCCTAATGAGTGACCAAGGTCATTCAGTGTGTTGAAGGTGGAAGAGGGAAGGGGGAAGGAGAGAGATAAGAACAATGACAAATAACTGCGGAATCATCTCTGCTTCCGTGTAAACAATAGACCGATTTCCAGGAATTGACCCAGCTAGCAAACAATAGCTCCTACCTGTTAGAAACATTCCATACACTACTTTAAAATGGTTCTTCAGTAGTATATTCCAGTCTATCCTGAACAATAATTTATAGAGCTTATTCTGATTTTTATAAAACGAAATTCAAATGAAAATTATCAAAATATGCCGCTTATAATGATATTTTGTTCAAGATATGCCATAAAACTTTAGAAAGCCTAAATATGCATTTATATGCCCAATAAAACCTGTTTAATTTTGGTTATTATGCTTGGAAACGTGTTGAAAATACAAGACTATAAGATAGTTAAGGGAAAAAATATGACTACTCAGCACCACTCATACCTCAGTAAATGCCATATAATCACAGCCACGAATAAGACTGAGACATAAGTGGAAGGCCACATTTTACTCTAGCCTGTGCCAACAGACAAATGCAAATGTACTGCATTCATCGAGAGATGTTATGCCCCTTGAAAGAACAATTATTATCACCATCATATGAGTCGTCCAGTTGCAAAAATCGTTTAATCCACATGTGAATAAGAATCATTTTCACGTATCTTTTGTGTATGTTGTTTTCTACTTATTTCTTTTTGCATTGTGTTTTTGGTTGTGTGTTTACTTTGTGCTTTTGCTTTAGAATTTTATTTTTTGCTTTTCTTTCTTGGTTTTGTGTTTGTTTTCTGCTTTTGCTTTTTTGAATTTTGCTTTATGCTTTGTGTTTCTTGTTTTTTTGTCTTCTGAGTTTGCTTTTGTTTTTGAATTTTTCTTTTTTTGTTCGTGTTTTTTGCGTTTAATTTTATATTTGTTTTCTGGAAAATCAAAATAAAACAAAACAAAATAAAAATATAACAAAATAAACAAAACAAAATCAAATCAAAATAAAATAAACAAAATAAAATAAAAACAAAATACACTGGTCAAAACAATTAGGGGATCAGGTGAGATATCATACACAATATACATATGGTAACGTATTTTATTCAGAGTTCGATTACAATTGTAACTTGTGTGTGCTACAGTACGATATTGTGCTGTCTCAACCCTTTACTGGAGGTTTACATGGCGTTTACTTAGAGCGAGGCACCATGGGGCTACCATAATAGTGAAAATGTCATTCTCGTTGCTCTCTAATATGCTGTGTGATCACCTCGGACGGCCAGGACAGTTGCACACCTGCGTGGCATGGACATTTTGAGGTTATCAATCAGCTCATGAGGGGTATTTGGCCATTCTTCCATGAGTGCAATATCCAGCTCGGCAACCATTGTGGGAGATGCTGGTGTGGCTGCAATGCGTCTTCCAAGTCCATCCGAAACATGCTCAATCGGAGCTAAGTCCGGTGAACAAGCTGGCCACTCCATTCGTTCAATGCCCTCGTCGTCAAGCATGCTGTCCACCAGTGCAACTATGTGGGGACGTGCGTTATCGTCCACCAGAATGAACCCATCGCCTATGGCACCAGCGTAGGGCACAACAAACGGTCGAAGGATCTCGTCTCGATACCTCTGAGTAGTCAAAGCGGCATTCTGAACGACATAGAGGTCCGTACGTCCGCCAATACTGACTCCTGCCCACACCATTCGTCCACCACCATGATATGGTGCGGTTTCCTGCACATAAGCGGGATTGTTCCGAGTTCCACGTTCTCTCCAGATGAGGGAACGACGATTGTCCGGTTGAACACAAAATTCTGACTAATCTGAGAACAGAACCCGGCGCCATTCGTTACGACGCCAATCCTGATGTCCCTCCGCCCAGTTTCTGCGAGCTAAACGGCGGTGTGGTTTTAATGGGACAAACACCATATGCCTCCGTGCGTAGAGGCCACTTTCCCGACAGCGATTTCGGACTGTTTGTGTTGATATTGCGCGTCCTCTTGCCGCCTGGAGGGTGCGTTGCAGCTGAGTTGCATTCAGCCTCCTGTCTCGACGGGCTGTTAACCGGAGATAACGGTCATCTCTTGCTGATGTTACCCGTGAACGACCTTGGTCTGGCCTTCTTTTAGTGGTTCCTGTTGTCTGAAATCGCGTCCAGGTCCTGGAAATTACACTTTGGGACACTCCAATAGCTGCAGGCACCTCCCTCTGTGTCTGTCCCGCTTACAACCTTCCTATGGCACTCCATGCCATACCTTTGGGTAAGTCACGTTGTTGTTGCATTGCACTACCTGCTCACTACACAATCTGAACCCAACTGCTTGTGTCATTCGTGTGGTAGAGTAAACACACTTGCACACCAACCCCCTCTGCAGCAACTTTCTGTTATTACCACTATCTCGGTTGCCGTAATATTGTTGTCTCCACTCCGGAAACACTGGGAGAAACGTCGATCCATTTTAGGTCATTCTGCCGATGACAATACGTCAGAACCTAGATATCTCAACTGATCCCCTAATTCTTTTGACCAGTGTATATTAAAACAAAACAAAAAATTAAATAAAACAATTTAAAACAAACGAAATAAAATTAAAAAAAACAAAATATCAGTGAATTAATCTTTATCTTGTACGCCTATGCACTGCCATCGTAATGTACTACGATGGCAGTGTTCTATGGGTGTTGAATGAGTAGGCAGTTTAAAGTAGCCAAGAGGGAGGCGATCCAGCTGGCAGTGTTTAAAGGTATTCGGAGCGCGATCGTGGCTAATAGTTGAACTACCAGTATTACAAAATTGCCATACTTCAGGAGGCCAGCTCAGGCATTTACACAGCGTTATGTTTGGAACAATATTACCCACATAACCCACAAGAGGACAGCACCGTACAGAGGCATTAAGAAGGCTGTGGTTAATGACAACGTGTATCTAGTTCTTCTATTCTCCTTTTTCTAATGTCTTCTGTTTATGTGCGATGCTGGGACTGTGATTTTATTAATATACGAGTGTATACTTGATCCTCTCCTTTGAGCTAAATGACATTTTATTCAGTATCTGTGGGAAAAGCTCGTGCACATCATTTGTAAAAGATTTGTAAAAGAATTCAAGAAAAAAAAACTAACTGTAGGAGTATTCGATCCCCAGTCAACTGCGTGTCAGACTAACATGCTAGCCCAGAGCTAACCGTATCCATGACGTCAGGTGTTCTTAACTGACATATTAGATACAAACTGTTGGCAAATAATGACTTTAAATAAACGATTTCTTCACTGCAGTACATCTTCATTAAAGATCATTTCATACAAAGTTTATATTATTGTATCAGTACGGTATATCACATACAACATACTAAAACTACTGAAATATAAGACAGGCACATGAGGACAGCTGCCATCTTGTCGTGTGACACAAACGGCTCAGCTCTTTTAAGCCACTCATACTGTATAATATTATAATATTAAATTATAATAAATAACGGATCACGACCTTCAGGATAGCTTAAACCCCCCTAGGCTCGATAATCGGAATTGGTGGGTCTTAAGCTATTTATTAAAATGGTTGCATAATTCACACGGCCGCCATCCTGAAATGGCATGGCCGATGACCTTGAATTTTGGGTGAAAGACGCGTCCTATATAAAGGTATGTTGTCACCAAATTTGGTAGAGACCGGATGATTAGTTTAGCCGTAATTTGATTTTACGTTTTGAACATTTGAGTGGCCGCCATTCTGTTTTGGTAAAGATGGCGGCGATATAAAGTATGACACTGAGGTGTCCTTTACTAGTGCTACCTCTGTAACAAATTTCGTTCAATTCGGTTTCACCGTGTTCGAATTGATAGGGGGGGACAGACATTCAGAGTACACACACTCACACACACACAGACACACACACACACACACACAGACTCACACACACACATACACACACACACACAGACTCACACACACACATACACACACAGACAGACACACTTTTTTCGCCCTGTGTTGATCTCATAAGTCTACTTTCATTTTTTGCAAAAATCGAAAGTAGGCTAATATATAAAATAAAGTAAAATAAAATAAACTAATTAAATAAATAATTTTACGATATGATCCTTATTCACAAGTGGATTAAACGAGTTTTGCAATTGGACGACTCATATCATCTTCTTATACCACTCTTTCGTATTCTTCAGCGATTGTCCCACGATGTGTTATGACCCATATTCATGGCATATTGACACCACAAGTCTCGAATATATGCCTGATTGGGGTGCAGACCTACGATCTTCAGGTCGTTATGAAGGGTTTCGAAACATCGCTGCTTTGATCTTCCAGTTGGGCGTCATTCTTTAACTTTTATTTGCAGACGTTTTTCCAGCGACAGTTGTGTTGTCTGCTCGAAATTCGTGTTCACAATATTGTAGTTAGCTTTCTCTCATCTTACGTAAAGATATGAAATTAATCAAATTTCGAAAGTTTCATTATTGAAGTTAGTTATTGTTGTTTTAAGGGGCAGAACTACGAGGTCATCTGCTCCTCTTAACACAGATTAAAGTATACAAATTTGGAATGGAATTTAAAATTTAGAGGTGGAGCCTAAATTGGAAAAGACCTAAAATTAATAAAACAAAAAATTAAATAAAACTAATAATTATAATCTAAACAAAAATTACGGAAAAACAAAAATTTAGCATTCAAAAAAGAACAGGTCTTTTAATCAATGTACACTAGAAAATTTAGATTGCTGGCCCTAATCCACTCTCACTTATAAAGCGGATGACGCGATCAGCAGCCACCGCGTCATCGGCTAATATAAGTTTGAGTGTCGTCTGCAAACCAAGGTTTCTTCTTAAGTCAGCAAGATCCACACACTCCGTTAAAATGTGAGCCTTCGGTTAAAACGGCTCCACAGGTACAGTGTGTGTGTGTGGGGGGGGGGGGGGGGGGGGTACTTCCCTTCTCATTAGGTACGAGTGGGTGGATCTTATTGACGTTATAAAATACCATACGTATTTAATAAATTTAATACACCTTAGTCAATAAATAGCCTAATGAAAATAGAATACAGTATACCGGTTTCGGCTAAATGAAATGCCTGGTTAACATTGAAACGTGATCGAAACTTCTATAATGTATTCTATTTACATTATTTATTTACTAAGGTGTATTAAATTTAATAAATACTTATGGTATTCTCTCATCTTGTCAATAATTTAGTGAGATTCCATATCTCCTGAGCATATCATCATTGATAACACGATCGTGGATTGTCAGGCCCGATGTCCATCAAAGCAACGACACTTAAATATTAATGATACAAATAAATAGTTCGCTCGACAATTTGCACAGGTCATGCATTTTCTAGAAGCGAAGGGGATAAAGAGAAGAACAATAAAAACCTTTTCCCACATCTTAATGAAATGACAAAAAGTCAAGTCGTATTTCTGCAATAAGCTATTCTAGGTCAACGTACAGTTAGCCTACTTATGGGCAGACGAAGAGAGAGGCTCATAGTTAGCTCTTTAAGTAATTACCCATTTTAATACTCCTCCATTAGCATATGGGCAATGCAGACACTCGGCCCAAGTTTCTTTCATTAGAACTTCCTTCTCTAGGTCACAGCGAAGAAAGTAATCTAGCAGTTGACTTTCTTCACAAAAATAAATGGACATTAAGTACTGTATAATAAATCTAGAGCTTAAAATAATAAAACTCACGAGTGAGTGCGACGTGAAATTAAATTCCAGCTCAATTCCTTGAAGGAGCTGCGCGCGGAGCGAAGGGAAAAGGGGGAGAGGGAAGGGGAAGGGAACATCTTGAGCGCTTCATCAAGCCAGGAGTACCCTCTCACTGCCTCCTTGAATCTCGTCACAACACCAGTACGTACATATCGCAAACTCCACTTCAGCTATTATACACCTCAACAAGTCTTGCTTTGACTACCAAAGAGGAGTTCTACTATTGGGTCATGTTGTAAACATTGAGTACGAGCAATGAAGTAGAGAGTTAAAATGCAATGACCTCTTGGTTTAGACGTCAGTGCTTTGACATGGCAATCAACAAACAGGAATCATTGAATTTCGTGCTGTAACAACATGGCCGAGAGTGCTAAAGCACTATAGTAAAGCCATCATTACTTCCAACTTGAAGTTTCAGTGTTACCCTAGAGTTATCTAGCGGTCAGAAGGAAAATACTTTAACTAGCCAATCACAGGCACTCATTCAAATCAATATATCACGACAAATCCGAGTTTCGTTCGCGATGTCGCGATTTAGCGAACGAAACTCTAGCCTGGTACTGAAACGTCAAATCGGAAGTAATGATGGCTTTACTATACCTCCTGCATGGCTAATATCGGGAGAGTGTGGGTTCGAACCCCACCTCGGCCTCCTGAAAATAGTTTTCCTTCATTTCCCATTTTCTCCCCCAGGCAAATACCGGGACGGTTCCTTTCAACAGCTCCACGTTCGACTTCCTTCCCGCTCTCTGCTTTGACTTTTCCTTAATTAGACCCAAGTTAGCGTTCGCCTGGTCGATCGGCCTATCACCATCCCCAGTTGTATCTGCTGACAAAGTGTGTCCAGCTCCAAGACACTATCCTTGTGGAGGTAGAGGAATGACCCCTCGCAGTCCGTGGGTGAAGCCGAGCTTGGAGGATAAGCGATTAAAACATATATGAAACAACAGGGCATCACGATATTGCAATTTGTTGTCGTGCCATGTCTCTGCATCACATTTGAAAGGCTTGTACACAATCTACACATCATGAACTATTAGCTGAATGCTTCTTTGGCCATTATCGATCGTGCAAATAAACATGGACAACTTCTGGTTCCACTTTTTCCTGAATATTCAGCCTGCCAATAATCGCAATATTTTTTAAAAAATTCTTATTCTGAAACATTTAGCAATATAAAAAGTACATTAGCAATTTGTCACATAAATTGTCACAAAAATAAAACAAGTTTTTATTACAGGTTTTGAAATCGGAAAATTGACTGTAAATATACTGTAGGCTAGTTACAATCTGAGCTAGGCTCAATTCACTAAACTGCAATCACAACGTTCATTTAACCCCAAGGTATCTTAACCCTTTAAACTATTTTTTACTTTTATGTGTTTCTACATTTTAATTTATTTTAATTATTATAATTGTAGGCCTCCGTGGCTTAGGCGGCAGCACGCCGGCCTCTCACCACTGGATCCGTGGTTCAAATCCCGGACACTCCATGTGAGATCTGTGCTGGACAAAACGGAGGCAGACAGGTTTTTCTCCGGGTACTCCGGTTTTCCCTGTCAAAATTTCATTCCAGCAACACTCTCCACTATCATTTCATTTCATCTGTCATTCATTTAATCATTGCCCCAGAGGAGTGCGTCAGGTCTCGGCAGCCGGCACAGTTCATATCCTCGCCGCTAGATGGGGGCTTCATTCATTCCATTCCTGACCCGGTCGGAGACTGGAAGCAGGCAGTGGATTTTCATTATAATTGTAAATAATGTTACTTTTTGTTTCTCTAATTTTAATATTTATATATTTAGGCTATTTTTAGTTTTCAATTTATGTTATTAGAAATTTAATGTTGATATTTTCATTGTATTAATTATTTAACTAATTTCGAATTGATTTTTACAATTCATAATTCTTTTATACTTAAGTTTATTATTTTATTTTTTATATTTCTTTTATTAAGATTGGTTAAGATTAATAAGGGCACTACTTTTGTAATATTGTGTTTTAGGAGATAATCTGAAACAAATTAGGAAACTTATATTTTGAACTTATTTGATGAAAAAATAATCCTATTTCTATTTACAAATACACAATTATTAGAAGACATTTCTCTTTAAGCAGTAAGCGCCCTAAATATTACATCAAGGAACTGTCAATTATACATCATGCGCTAATTTGCACACCAATTTCTCAATAAAACACGTATAAATCTAGGGTGTACTGACGTAGAAACCTGTTTTTTCTAATGAAGTATAAATTACAGGACAACAAACATATCCGGGAAATTTCGAAACCATTCATAAATTTGCAGCCACCTATGTTACATGGTTTCTCCACTTATATTCCAGGCAAATGCCTGGATAGTTTCTTAATTTAAGGCCACGGTCGCTTCCTTCCTAATCTGAGCTTCAATTTCAAATACACAAACTACTCTACAAACAACACCTAACAGGGGTCATAAGACATATTTTACACATAGCAAATACTTAAGCACAAGGGGGCTTCATGACCAAAATATCGCACGCCTGTAAATGAATCACCAACAACTACTACTACTTTGTATTCAAAGGATCTTGAAGCACTGCGTAGGCTATATATGTAGCCTATTTAGCTAACAAGAACGATGAAAGAACTCAAGTAAATATATGAAATTACTCATAACATCTTAAATTTACATGAATATTTTATAACACACGCTCTATTTTTTACTGTAAGGTAATATGACCGAGATGCTCAAGTTTTTACTTCAGAAGGTTTGTAAATTAGCACATTATAAAGAGCACTCTCATTTCGTCGTCTTATAAAATATCAAATAAGTTTCTCTAGATCAGAAAAATATTTTCGTTTCATTTCATGTCAATTTACTTTATTCCCTTCTAAAAATTTTAAAGAATATATCCTTCTTCTACTTCTGTATATTCCTTCAGAGGAACGTGTACTTCCCTTATCAAGAGAGGGCCAGAGTTTCTAAATTTTAGTGACAATCCCCCAACTTTAAAACCTGCACCAACCAAATTGTCTGACGGTACCTTAGCACATTCCCCGAAATAGTTACCCTAATTTTAAGCTCGAGTAGCACACTACTACAAGTATTGCAACAATATATCATCAGTCATAACACACACAATAAGTTTCCTGACTAACTCCTGGTGTAGCGGCTGACATTCTTGACTGTCGGTCCGGATTCGATTCCAGGCTCTAGGCTACCAAGATATTTAATCTGGTCTGAGGGTTGAAACGGGGTACACTTAACTTCATGAGGCAAAACTGAGAAGAGGTAGGTTCGATTCTCACCTCAGCCGGTTTTCCACGGTTCCTCACTTCTACTCCAAGCAAATGCCGGGATGGTTCCTAACTTAAGACCACAGCCGCTTCCCAACCCTTGCCTCAATTACAAATATACACACTCTAATACAGACACCACAACAGCACAGGTTATCAGACAAGTTATACACACTCAAGTACATGGGGCTAAATGCCCACGATGTTCCAACCCCTCCTCATATGGAACAACAAGCTATGTTTGCTAAGCTGATGGCTAAAATGTTCTTGGGTGTTTCAAAATGCTTAGAATTTGGAAAATTGCATTGAATATGGCAGTGATTCGTTTCCATCGGCTGCGTAGAAGGGAGTGATATGATCACTGCAGAGTAATGTGCTCAATAGTGAACCCTTAATAAGCTACGCATATTAATGATTCTAATTATTCATTTCATTATATTCTGATTTTACTGCCAGAATCATACAGGAAGGCCAGACTGGATTGCGAAATATCAAGCTTATGTGGAGACAGTACGTTTGAACGTGCCCAGTCCTGAAACAAAGGAGTGACGAGATCGGAATGTTTGACAGACACTTTATCAGACAAAGGTGTGTTGGGGTCCTGACTCATTTCAGACCGTAATTTCTTTGTCACCCTAGCGTTACGAGTAAGATAGTTGCTGGATGAGAGAGACGAGAGGAACTTTCAACCAATCATAGGACAGAGGCTTCTGTTCTAAACTGCGATATTGACGTCATGAACTACCAATCAGAGAGGGTCACCAATTTTAGCGCCAAGGGAGCGTCTGACGCCGGCTTGAAGTTGAAAGCGGGAAAGATTGGATTAACGAAATCTATGATCGATTCCAGAGCACGATAGCCCCATTGTGACCTGTATAATTTTTCAAACTGTTTGATACCTGTTGCATGCCAATAGTCGCATTATTATAGAAGTTAGTGATAGATTTCCCTCTCCCTCCGTCCTTTTGCTAAATTCACATAAATACTGTCGTCTGAGTGACGAGGTTGTTGATTCTTGGTGACACCGTGAGGTGATCACTTATTCTTTTCCATACCGTGAAGATATACTGTGTTAAATTTATCAGAGATAGGGTCATTATTGAAAATATTATAATAAAGTTGTGTGCGCACAGCTGAGTGTGAAATTTGTGTATCGATGGAACTCCAGACCCAGAGGAAGACATCGAACCAACGTTTCTACGGCTCCATGTGGTCTGAGATGAGCTAAACACTTTGGAGAGAGAATGTCAGGCGATGTTCGATGAGACGACGCAGAAAGAGGAATAAGTACTAAATAATTTAATTATTTGACAAACTGGTTATGGTTTTGTGGGAACATTTTATTTCATGTAAATATTTTATTTTATTTTTGTCTTCGTGTTTTATTGTAGTTGGTTTGTGGTACTGACACACTTTAGTTTAGTTCATGAGCAACGTGGCATGTATTCTATCTGTATGAAGATTTTTTTTGTTGATGTCAAGTACACGGGGCAAGCGTACTCGAGTGCGCTTCGCTACCGTAAAATGCGCGGCTAAGCGACACAAATTGGGAACCGATATCATAACAGAAGCGAAACTGAATTAACTAGAGTAGATAATAGAATTGGTGGGAAATCTTTTTATTGTATAGATTTTTATTGTTACACAGGCTTGTGTGTTAATTGCCGTTTGTTGCATTTTTGTTAAGTGAGGGGTCATATGCCCAATGACTTTATCTGTTGATGAAGTTTCCCTTTTAGTGTCTTGGTACACAAAATCTATGATATTTGATTGGAGTGTCGGCCCGTGGTAGATTTGTGTTGTGTTCTGCCCTAAATGCTTTGTTGAGTCTGCAAATATATGTTTTATGGGATAGGAGTTTTCGGGAACCCTGGTTTCTGTCTGAAGCTTTGGCTAGGTTAAGCATTTAATCCTTGCGAGGAAAATGTTGGAATCCCCTTCTACGATGTCTTGCAATTCTTTGGAATTGACAAGAAGTGTGTGAATTTATGTGTCGCGATTAACAGGTGGCGGAACGGGACTGTCTAGTCTCTTGTTATAAATAGCATGACTCAAAGCTTCGACAAGGAGGGCTGGTTTGAACACTGACGCTAATGAGTGGTAAGTGAAGGTATTTCTACCCGGCGCACTCCATCAGATAAGGAGCAAGCTGTGCTCATTAGTATTCACGGCCCAGGTCTCCGTTCTTCGTAAATGTTTATCTTATATTAAAATAAAGCCTGTTTAATGATAAAAGAATTGTAATCGGTAATTGGGTGCTGTTCGCGTTTTGATTGATCGAGTCCCAGCGTGTTAGCTTATTCATGCTTTTATTTCATGTAAATATCATCGGATTTTAGGCATCTTATTTCTTGTTTAATTATTGTCATGTTCTTTGACCTCGGGTGGTCTCGATGTTCGGCCACGTTGTTGTCATGTATATGTTGAGCAATTGAGCCATTGGGCAAGCTTCTGTTTTGCTGGGAGTTTCCTGACTCACTGCGATCTCGATGGAGATCAATTAGTTTATAAATTTTAAATGGTTGCGTGTGTCAGTAAAATTTTAATTGTTGGTAAGATATTCTTCGAGTGTGTCCCATAAAGCCATAATAATGGTTTGCAGTATGGGGGTTTGCAAGCATATTGGCTGTTCCATCTGTGAGCAAATCTCCATCAAAAGTACTTATTTCTTCTCTAGCGTAGTTATACGCGTGCATACATATTAATCAGACAAGTGGATTTTGATCCACAATTTTATTTCTTTGGAGTGGACCTTTCTAGGCCACTCAGATCTGTGTAAATTATTGTACTGTGGGAGTAAAGTTCAGGGTGGACTTTGTTTATATTATTTTTTATGTTTTGTTGTTTTTATTCAGTTATTAAATGGTGGTAATTTTTATTTGTTTTTCACTCATTTCTTGTTTATAGTTTTGCATATGGTCCTTGTAATTGTAAGCAGCCGTCTGGTATTTGAGCTCTAGTGAAAGCATACCCGGACTGAACGCTCCCCGAAGTTTGATTCTCGTATATACGACGCTGTTATATACAAGGGCACATTAAGACCACAGCCGCTTCCCAACCCTTGCCTCAATTACAAATATACACACTCTAATACAGACACCACAACAGCACAGGTTATCAGACAAGTTATACACACTCAAGTACATGGGGCTAAATGCCCACGATGTTCCAACCCCTCCTCATATGGAACAACAAGCTATGTTTGCTAAGCTGATGGCTAAAATGTTCTTGGGTGTTTCAAAATGCTTAGAATTTGGAAAATTGCATTGAATATGGCAGTGATTCGTTTCCATCGGCTGCGTAGAAGGGAGTGATATGATCACTGCAGAGTAATGTGCTCAATAGGTTACATCGGCCACGATTCAATCGTGCCTTACACAAGATCACTTTTGGCAAGCGCTAAGAGGATTTCACAGGCCAATGAGCGGTTTCTCCTCCTACAGATAAAACCCGAATTTATTCATAAACCAACTCTGGCAATAGAAATAAGCGGCCGTCAGGCCTTGTCATTCCAAATGAACTCAACATATAACTTTCCCATCACCTAATAACTGTTAACAAATTTCACGTTATATTTACATAGCAAACATAGCCCAATGGTATTTGTCATTAAAACATCTACATTTACAACTTTCCTCAACAGTTTGAGGCCTACTCCAGTTTTAAGAAAGAATAAAAAACTTCGCCGCTTTCTTGGTAGCGTTTTGTGTTTTTCTCGTTTCTTCCATCTAGCGCCCTGTAGCCTACTTCTTCCTTTTATCTCCTTCCATGTGCAGTTCCATTCTCATTATTATTTTCTTTTATAAAATATGGTTAATCCCTTTTCCGCAATCAGGGTGGGTACATTTAGTTGTTCGAAATCTGGACGGATTTTGCCTTGTCCGCGTTGGGGACAGATGACCTCACTGTTCCGCCCCTTAAAAATCCAGTAACTAACTGCCTTGTCCGCAATGTGGACTGTTCGCAATCAGACACAACCAAAGTATTCACGGCGGCTTCGGTGGCGTAGTTGGTAGCATGCTGAGCTTCTATGCCCAAGATAGCGGGTTCAAATCCGGCCCAAGTTGTCGGATTTTTTCAGAGCGTTAGAAATCCCTCAGTATGCCTTCCTTCGGAGGGGAAGTAAAGCCGGTGGTCCCATATCATAGATTTATGGCATGTTAAAGAACCTTCCACTAATTACACCTGTGTGAAGCTAAATTGTATAGGTTAAGAATGTAAACAACGCTCTTAGGTCCCTACGTTCGTTGCCAAGAGCCGACTGTGGTGGCGTCCGGTAGCTAAGTTCTGAACTATTAGTCGTTGACGGTGGCGTTTGGCGGCAAAAGTACGAACTACTAGAAATTAAAAGTCTGCAGTCCTTACTTGAATTGAAACCAGATAACACACACTAATACAGTCATTATAATTAACACCGGTTATCAGAGAGATTCTACACACACGCAAAGTACACGGGGCTACATGACCGCGTTGTCGCAGCCCCTAAACTAAAGAACCAACCAACCAACCAAAATATTCACCACCATGGCTGTTTTACGTCTGATACACACTCTAGTGTAGGCTTTGTATAAACGTTGCCATAGTTACGAGATTGTCGTGGCAACTTCAACTTCACCAGACCAGAAGCCCTGTTAATGGCCTCCCGATCTGACGTCAGCCCGGTGTGGCCTGCCGTCTACGAAGCCAATGAAAGAGTTTATTGTATGTTAACCCATTGAAAGGCACGAGATTGGACGACTGGGACGGATAGAATCAAGACGAATATAAAAATAATAAGATTTGTGCCATGATGTGAGAGTTATAGGAGTGGTAAAACTGAACGGCATTAATTAACTTAATAATGAAACATAAGCAAACGTATAAGAATTTAAAAATTATATATTTTCAAATTTTTATTTTGAATTAATAGGTTGAATGGCGCTGAAGACAAACTGGAGCATATTCTTCTTCTTTCCTAGCGTTTATCCCAGAACGGGATCCGCTGCTCTACTACATCTTCTCCACTTTTTCCTGTTGTTGACATCTGCAGATTGTAAGCCAACAGCGTGCACATGTTGTCGATCCGACGCTTTGCAGGTCATCCGCATGGTCGCAGTCTACCTGGGCCCAGTTTGAAAGCTATTTTGGCGACGGAGTAGTCCGGCATTGTCATAACATGACCATACCAACGGAGACGAGCCTCCCTTTCTTTCTGGTTGGTTCCTCAGTTTAGGGGCTGCGACAACGCGGTCATGTAGCCCCGTGTACTTTGGGTGTGTGTAGAATCTGTCTGATAACCGGTGTTAATTGTGATGGCTGTATTAGTGTGTGTATCTGTTTTTAAATTCAAGTAAGGACTGCAACTTTGACTTTTTCAAATAGTTCCTACTTTTGCCGCCAAACGCCACCGTCAACGACTACTAGGCCTAGTTCAGAACTTAGCTACTAGACGCCACCGCAGTCGGCTCTTGGCAACGAACGTAGAAACCTAAGTGCGTTGTTTACATTCCTAATCTATACAATTTAGCTTCACACAGGTGTAATTAGTGAAAGGTTCTTTAACATGCCATAAATCTATGACATGGGACCGCCGGCTTTACTTCCCCTCCGATGGAAGGCATACTGAGGGATTTTTAACGCTCTTAAAAATCCGACGTCTTCGGCCGGGTTTGAACCCGCTATCTTGGGCAGAGAAGCTCAGCATGCTACCAACTACGCCACCGAAGCAGCCTCCCTTACTTTCTCCGTAATTAGTGTGACACCTAATTGTTATCGAACATCTGCATTTCTGACATGGTCATATCTAGTCAGTCCAAGTGTCCAACGCACCATCTTCATCTCCATCGTGTGCAGAGCCTGTTAATGTTTTATGGTCATTGGGTGGGATTCTGCTCCATAAATTGCTGCCGGACGAACAACTGTCTTATAAACTTTCTCCTTTAGGTATTTAGGCATCTTTTTGTCGCCGAGGACACCAGTGGCCTGTTTCCGTTTGAGCCAGGCCGCATTTACACTCGCCCGAGTATCTGAAGTGACATCACCATTTGACATGATAACCGATCCTAGATATTTGAAAGTTATTTGTCTTGAGCTGAGTATTCTCCCAAGATGTCAGTATAGTAAAAGAGGCAGAGCCAATGTTCTGAGTCCTCAGACGATATCTTTGCTATCCTACCTTCTTTAGTCATCTCTTGCAATCTACAGTCTCCGACGACATTAGAACATACGACGAGACTTGTATCTTCCCTTTAGCATAACTCACTAGTCTCTATATGGAACAATGGCAAATACCATACCTAACACAGGCGTTTTAGGTCTGAAGAACTTATGCCCTACCATCTCTTGATAGGTGCAGTATTTTTGCATTTATCAGTTGGCACAGGCACATGTGGCTTTTCACCGAAATCTCAGTCTCATTCATGGCTGTAATTATATGGAAGCTACTGAGGTACAGTATGAGTGGTGCTGAGTAATGGCTTTCAGGGCACAACTAGTGTCTACGGATGTTGTGAAAGGTTCTACTCATAGGGTAGTACTACTGTACTGACTCACTGAGGGAAAGAAATGACAAACTACCTCACTCCTCACCTTGTATAGTAAGCCTCCCTTTGGTTTTCGTGGGTTTCTACCCACATAACCCATATGGCACTTTTTGAGGATCTGACGAGCTTCTGGGCTGACTACCCAACAGACAGAGGATGTACTGCTCGAGTCCAAGCTCTATGAATTTGCGGGGTGAGGAGAAAGAGCAGGGAAGGGTCGGGCGTGAAGAGAAGGATCTGTCAACAGCCCACCGTGATATATGGTATTCCTTTCTATTCCAATACTGCTAACATTTGGCCGTTGCTCAAACCACTGTGGTGTTAGGAATGAGTGAGTGAGTCACCGACCAATGTATTTGATTCTGTACCATGCACGGACCGAAAAACCTCATCACTCGTCAACACCACTACTTATAGTCCGCGATGCACATCCCTCTCAGGTTCACGCAGCTTAGACTCGAGCAGTACCATACTCGTGGTCCAATGAGAACTATGTCCATGAGAGGCCACGTGACATTACACACTTGAGACAGCGTATGACGTCACAATATTACAGACTGTAAACCCTACGAGCAAAGGACACGTTATCTATCAACAAGTTGATTCTTGACGTCCCGTTATGACAGACAACTGATATCTCCAGTATTCTGCAATGAGGAAGTTAGAGCTGTTGTTGTTGTTGTTGTTGCTTACTTTATAAATAATAATAATAATAATAATAATAATAATAATAATAATAATAATAATATAGCACCTTTTATTTGGATGTGTGTGTGTGTGTGAGGTTTGAGAGATAACCTGTGTTATTGTGATGGCTGTACTAGAGTGTGAATTTGTAAATCGGGGATTGGATTGGGAAGGAGGAAGCCGTGGTCTTAAGTTAGGAACCATCCCAGTATTTGCCTAGAGTAAAAGTGGGGAAACTAGGCAAAACCACTTCTAGGACGCTGAGATGGGAATCGAGCTCATCTCTTCTCAGTTTCGCCACACAATGTTGCGTGTACCCCATTCCAACTCCCAGACCAGAATTACATTTTTTACACGACTGAGAATCAAACCTAGAACCTCTGAGTCCGGAGTGTCAATACGTACCCTAGAACCACAATAATTGAGGGCAGGATACTCCAATACTAACTGAGAATAAAGAATCGTGTATGTCCCTGGAAAGGATTTACTGCAAATAAATTATGTAATAATAAATAATAATGTTATTGGTTTTACGTCCCTTTTAACTACCCTGGCTTTTAGAGACGCCGGGGTGCCGGAATTTTGCCCCGAAGGGGATCTTTAACGTGCCAGTAAATGTACTGACACGGCTCCCTCGCATTTGCGCACCCTCAAATGCCAGCTGACTGCGCCAGGTTTCGAACCTGCAACCTTGGGCTCAGCAAGCGAGAACGTTACCCCTGAGCCACGCAGCCAGACAAATAAATTATGATTTGAGTACTTTTTCAAATATTATTATTCCCTAAAAGCTTTCCCTGTTCTTTAAAAATAACTTGAACTAGGGCAAACTGCGTGGCACAGTAGGTGTGCCTGAATTAACGGGATCGAATCCTGGCGTAGGTGATTGATATTTGGAAGTACTTCAGTGTTATAAGCTAGCAGTTATCAGTAGATTAATTGGCACGTCTAAGATACTCCCCCCCCCCCCTCGTTGAGAGAGAAATTCGGTTGAGTTATGATTTCTTAGAGATGAAGCTTTTTGAGCTTTTGTTTCAGTGGTATTCGGAGTTGAACATCTGTCACTAAAATTCTACACTATGAAAGGTTCTTATAGACCTCACCAGCCAAGGAAGAATCGTTTCAAGGCATCAGAGGTGGGATACTGAATGTTTAGAATTTTCCTTCGGCTGGCACTATGTTGAAATGAGTGTAAAAAGTTATGTGCCAGATTTTCTCCGAATGCTGATAAAGCTCCTGTGATTTCCTTTTCATCTAACTTCCTTCAGTACAAACTGGGTCAAACATTTTCCTCAAGATTTTTATTTTTTATTTTTGTATATCTTTAATTAGTGCTTTGCCCTCAATGACCAGTGTTTCAGAAGCATATTGTGCCTCGAATTTGATTAACATGTTACAATGTACTAATTTTGCTTTACGGGAGATGGATTCCGTAACTACTCATAGGGTTAGGACTACTGTTCTGACTCAGTGAGGAAAGCAATGGCAAACTACCTCACTCCTCTTCTTGCCTAGAACGCCTCAATATAGCGCTGCCTTGGGTTTTTGTGGGTATCTACTCACATAACCTAACGGCGGTACTTTTTGAGGATCCAACCAGCCTTCGGGCTGACTACCTAACAGACAGACAGACCTGTTCCATGTAATTCTTTAGGGTCTTTAAATTATTATTTATTTATTATTTTATCGATTGTTCCCCTTTAGGAGAGCGATTGAACTTGAATACATGATTTCATCCTCTGGCGTTTTCTCGCTTCTCATCCCAAAATCTCTTCATCCTCTCAGAATCTCTTCATCCTTCCGCTCTGCTGTCCATTTTCTTCCAGGCTGTCGTGATGGTCTATGTTCAAACAAAACATTTTTGATTTTATTCCGGCACTCGGTGCGGTCCTCAAGATTTTCTATGTTGGCCTGTTGTAAGTCCCTCTGAATCTCTGTCAGCCACTCCGTGCCACACTTACTCTGTGTTATAACTTTGAGCAATTTCTTCACCGTTCTGAAATTTTCCATGTGTGTATAAAACTGTGCTCGGTGTTTCCTGATAACGTCCGTTATCGTGTAGATCTTTTGGTAGAGTTCGTTTTGAGGTCTCTTCATCCAAATACCATTATTATTAACAGCCCCGTAAATCTATCTGAGAAGTTTGCTTTCGTGCTTTTCTATATCCTTAATTTTGGAATGACCGTCGATCACCATTGATTCGGCTGCGTTAAGTTGCTTCCGGAAGGATCACCGTTGAATAGTGCCTTAATTTTGCGTCTAGCGAGATGCATTTCTTGTTGTAGTGAGCCCATGTTATTATTATATTTTTCTGTGATTTAAATCATTACTTTAATCACTCTGGTGGCAATAACGTTTGTTTTGGTATAATAAATACCGATGTTATTTGTCACTTTAAAAGTTAATTTATAGTTTAACTTTATGTTCTGATCAATTTCATTCAGTCATATACTTAAACTACCGTAGGTAGTATCCTTAAGAGTATCTGATTAACTTCTTCTTCTTCTTCTTCTTCTTCTTCTTCTTCTTCTTCTTCTTCTTCTTCTTCTTCTTCTTCTTCTTCTATAGCTGGAGTAGTTAATTTGTGAATAGTTGTACTAGTGATACGACTCCGATCCTTCACGATTGCAATGGTAGTCTCAGTTTAGAGCTGCTTGCTCTTATATGGTAATCAGCTTTCAATAACACGAGCAACAAAGTACGTGAGCCACCGAACCGGATATTTGAGGCTGTTTATATTAACAGAGATCCCACACTAGCTTCCAATTACCGTAACTGTGCTAGTATTAAGCAGCTCTGCACCCCTTTCATTATCGTCTTCGCGCATTGCAGCTTCAGTGGATCATTAAATCTAATATAGGGCTCTACTCGGCAAAAACCTTACATTATCATCACTCTCAGTAGAGAGAAAAAGGAAAAACACCACTAAAGTATCATCATCATCATCATCATCATCATCATCACCATCGTCATAAATACAATTGTCTAGTAGCCTCTATCTGTTCATTACATTCATTTGCAAATTTTTGTCATATTGAAGCTTAGCTTTTTGTTTTACGTAACTGTTAATCATGCGTTCATGAGCCACGGGACCTCCATTTTACGTGGAATCCGAACCACAGGACATGACATTTCACTTCGAAAATCTCACATGCACTGACCGGGAATCGAACCTGGTCCACCTTGGTGAGAGACCAACAGCTTGACCGCTGCGCCACCACGCCCCTCTTTTGTCATGTTAGTTGTCAATGAGGCTCACGATCAGATACTGGCTTCATGGGTCAGCGGTAACGTTCTCGCATGCTGAAACCAAGGTAGAAGGATCGAATCCTGGCACAGTCAGTTGGCATTTGAGGCAGGGCACGTTAAGGATTACCTTCGGGGCAAAATTCTGGCACCCCGACGTCTCTAAAAGACTCAGTAGTTAAAAGGGACGTAAAACCAATAACAGTATTATTATCACGATCAAAAACGTTTTAGCGGTGTTCCAAAGGTTTTTCTGTTGTTGATTCATTTAGGGGCTTTGCCACATCGTGGTCATATAGCCCCGTGCACTTGTGTGTGTGTGTGTGTGTGTGTGTGTGTGTGTGTGTGGATTTTGTCTGATTACCTATGTTATTGTGATGGCTGTATTAGTATGTGCATGTGTAATTCAGATGATTGGGAAGGAGGCGGCCGTGGCCTTAATTTAAGAACCATCCCCGCATTTGCCTGGAGTAGAACTTGGACACCAAGGAAACCCACTTCCAGAATGACTGAGGTGGGAATCGAACACGCCTCTTCTCAGTTATGCCCCGCGAGGCTGAGTGTACCCCGCTCCTGCCCACAGACCAGAATTAAATTTCTTGGCAGAGCTGGGAATCGAACTCGGGCCTCCGCGGTGACAGCCAAGAGTGCCAGCCACTACACAACGAGGTGGACCAAACGTTTCCAAAAAAAAGAACGTTTAACAAAGAAATATTTTCTTAGATGTTTAGATTTTCTTTTTAATGTTGACCCCCTTAAACGATTTTGCACATACATTTTAAAAAATGTTTCTGATGACTGACGTTTCGATTGATTCTGATGAAGGAAGTATTACGAAGCGTTTTCAGTCCACAAGTATAGTGTGTCCCTGCATTTATGATGTAATTATGATCATTCGAGACAGCGATGTCAATCAAGATCGTGTGTTGGTTCTTCTTGTCAGTGAAAGTTATGTCTCGTCTACTGTTAGGAGTTGTTTTGTTAATTATTATTATTATTATTATTATTATTATTATCATCATTATTATTATTATTATTATTTTCTCCTTATTTATATTATAACATTATTAGAATTATTAAATTATTATTAAAATAACTACATACTGCAAGATTATAATGTGCTTAACTGTATTCCCAATTTAGACGACCTTCATACTACCTCAACTCCATTCCGAAATAACGTATAAGGAAAGGTGAAGTGTATTTTCTAGTAATACAGGAAACTAGTTTAACTCTCTATACTTGTTCGCCATGATTTCAATGATTTCCGAACAAAATCAATTTTCAACTAATGGAAACAAATTAACCCGCATACTTAACGTACCAGACCATGTTCTGCTCCCATTATTACAGTGCAATGTGTACTCAGGCGAGAAATTCATCTGTACACGTATCTGCAAGCTATTCTGCACAGCAGTATAATGTCCCTTGGACCAATAGCAAGCACTCTGCAGAAAGCTCACATTGTGAAACCATAACAGACGTAGCAGTAAGCAACAGAATGGAATATACGTATTAGTTTACCAGACAATGTGAAGCTCTCTGCTTTTAGCATCCTATCTTGTTCAGAGTCAGCAGGTAATCTGTACATTAATACATACATTATAATGAGCTCAGTATCCTAACTTGACATAGGCCAGCTAACGAGCTAGTTTAACAGTTGATGATTACCCCCCTCCCCCACGTTCGCCGGCTTCAAGAGGTCTTGGCTACCACACACAAGTATCGTATACTGTTCCCTCGATCATTAACCTATGCATGAGACTTACGAGGAAAGTTCCAAAAGATACGATTCCTCATTTTTTTCCCCCACGGGACCCTCTATTGCCAAACTCACATATACCATGGCATTATAAACTATACACCTTGTACTATTTTCCAACATAGTCGCCACCGATTGAGACACTTGTAGCGTGCAATTTTTTTGAAGAAATGACTTACCAAATGGGATTCGCAGTGAATGTCGATTGTTTGCGGATGATTGTGTAATATATCGGAAGATACATGACTCACAAGACAACGCAGTACTTCAAGATGACCTGAACCTGGTCTATAAATGGGCGATTGAAAATAAAATGAAAATAAACACAACAAAATGTAGTCTTATTAAAATAGGGGAAGTGCGAAGGCAAGATTTTTAATATAAAATTGGCTCGGAAATACTTGTAGAAGAAGATTCTTGCAGATATTTGGGCGTTCACGTAAGGAATGATATGAAATGGAGTAGTCATGTAGGATGTGTAGTTTCTAAAGCTTACAAATCCCTGCACTTTGTAATGAGGGTTTTAAAAGGAAGTAGTACCTCTGCTAAAGAATTAGGATTTTTGTCACTTGTAAGACCTCTTCTGGAATACGCCTCGGCGGTTTGGTATCCATATCAAGTAGGGCTCATAAATTTGTTGGAAATGGTACAAGGAATGGCCGCTAGATTTGTGCTCAGTGACTTTAATCCCAGGAGCAGTGTGAGCCGTATGTTAAAGAAACTTGGGTGGGAATCACTTGAGGCTAGGAGGATGAAATCTAGACTCTGCGCTATGTACAACAAGTATACAAATCAGCCAGCATGGGGTGAGCTTAGCAAACGTATGGAAAAGCCCACTTACATGAGCAGGAGTGATCATCCTTTCAACGTTAAGGGCCGACCACCGCGAACAAATTATGGTAATAGTACATTATGCAACGAGCCTATAATGGCTATAATTAAGACAAGAGTATTTTTATAAAACGAGCGTATGTGAGTTTTATAATTTCCATACGAGTGTCTTAATTACCATTATAGGCGAGTTGCATACGACTGTTTATGTTCGACGATAATTATAACTTTATTATATGTTTTAACATAAATATTCATAAATATCTGTTCAGTCACTACAGTAGAATGTGGTGATCGGGTGCTGCGGTGGGTAGTATATCTCACTTGTCCAAGCTCTCTGGACAACCGACGCATGCGCTCTGTGTGCTTCAATACCATATGATCAGATTGCGCACCAGTTTTCAGTAAAACTGTCACTGAAGTCGTGTCAAAACCACGCACTGTGTAGAAATTGGTTTTGGGGATATTAAGGTACCGGTACAGCGCTATTTCTTGTCTCATATTCGCCAGTTTATTTATGCGAACATATGGACGGTGCGTATTCCATGTCGGTAATTTATTATAGTTCGATGTTGTGTTTATGTCCGACATGTTGGATTTTGAGTGCATGCGCGAAGGTATCGTTACCTAATTGGTCAATGAACGAGCTTTGATTGGCTGGAGAAACTGTATCATAATGAAAAACGGTGTTATAATGACCATCATTATTATACTGTTTTCTAACACATAATAGTGAGGGTCGAACATAAATATTCTTTTGTAAACCGTGCCATTGATAACTGGAACTCTCTATCTGCCGCAGTCTTAGAGCCTTTTCCCAAACATATAGGTGTGTTTAAGAAAAGACTGACTATTTGTGTAAATACTCCAGTTTAATTGTTATTGAATTGTTATGTATAATTATTAATTTGTTATGTATATCCAATTTGCCACCGGGGGACACACCCCCAATTGCAAATAAATGAATGAATGAATGAATGAAAAAAATGAAACCACTCTGGTAAAACTTTGTGTCCTGCGTTGCAAGGAATTGTACCCGAGCAATGTTGTTTTCGTTCGTGGGTGTGGAGGGACGCCCACTTGGTCTTCATCCTCCACACTCTGCCCTCCTTCACTGAACATGGAACACCAGCGACCGACCATGTGACGAGGCATGACCGCATCACCATACACAATCTGTAGACGTTCATGGATGACTGACACACTAGTCTCATGTGCCCATTCATACCGGATAACAGCACGCACTTTCATTGACGACCATTTAGTCAGTACACGTATGTCTGCTTTCGTGAGTTGTACTCGAATGATATGGAGCACGCCTGTCTGCTGCTCCTCTTTCTTCGTCATTGCTCTGCGCATGCGTCATTCCCCCCTCCACTGACGCTCCTTTCGTCGTTGAACCAGTCACGGGTGTGGATTCTTATGGCAATTGTTTGTGTCACCTGGTGTACCATCTGCCCGTGCAATAAAATTACGAAAGTTACTTTCGGAACTTCCCTCGTACAAGCACTACAATTTCGATCACATCTTACGTGACATCGTTAGTTATTGTGCCACAATACACGACATGGTGCCACTTTGACCACCTCGTGGTGTAGCGGCTAGCGTTCTTGGCTGTTGGCCTGGAGATCCCGGTTCGGTTTCCGGCTCTGCCAAGAAATTTAATTCTGGTCTGAGGGCTGAAACGGGACACTCTCAGTCTCGTGAGTCAAAACTGAGAAGAGGTGGGTTCGATTCCCAGCTCAATCATCCCGGAAGTGGTTGTTCGTGGTTTCCCCACTTATATTCCAGGCAAATGCCGAGATGGTCCCTAACTTAAGGCACGGCCGCCTGCTTCCCAATCCTCACCTGAATTACAAATACACACACTACTACAGACACCTCAATAACACAGGTTATCAGAGAAAATTATCGACACACACACACACCTAAGTAGCCTACACGGGACAAAATGGCCACGATGTCCAAGCCCCTAAAATGCACCAACAACTAAGGGTTTGCAACATGGTGTTCATTCAGCCCCGTGTATTTGGGTGGGTTTCGTATTTTGTCTGATAACTTGCGTTATTCTGGTGTCTGTATTAGTGTAAGAATTTGTAATTATGACGGATTCGGAAGGGGGCAAACGCGGCCTGTAGAACAAGAGTGGGAAACCACAGAAAACCAGTTCTAGGATGACTGAGGTGAGAATCGAACCACAAACACTTCTCTGTTCTGGATCAAGAGGCCGAGTGTATCCACCCTGTCCCAACTCTCAGACCAGAATTACATTTCTTGGCAGAGCTGGGAATCAATCCCAGGACGTCTGAGACCGAAGTCTCATTACGTAGGCCTACCTCTTGACCTCAGAAGGCCTTGCATTTAAGTGTTGTTGATACAGTCTAACTGCTATAATAATAATAATAATAATAATAATAATAATAATAATAATAATAATAATAATAATAATAATATCGGTCCCAGGAATTAACCTGGGAGGAGTCCTTGTGGCTCTGGGCAAATGGGAGTGAAATGCGTCGTTGCCTGTCATCTGCAACCATAACATATTGGATTCAGCAAGAGAATCCAACTAGCCTCTTTCACTCCAACTCCAGCACGTAACCTACAAGAGGTGCCCCTGTTAAGCCGAGCAACCCAGTGGAAGGTTGGGTAACCAATCCCAGCGGGAAGCTGGGTCGGTGAGCCGATCAGTGCTGGGGGCTCTAAGAAAAACGGTCAACGGTCTCAACGGCGGAAGAAGAATTTCATTTCTCAACGGCTGAGAGGGCGGAAGAACCTAGTGGAGTCAACCACGAAAACAAATCATTTCAGACTAACAATCTGATCTTTCTTTGGATTATTATTCCTACCCTTGAAAAACACAATTTCAATTGCAGAATGGAAAAGCCGCTGAAAGAAAGCACTACCCCAGGTGGCAGCTCGGAAGAGAAATCCACCATTGCGTTATGCAATGCATCGGGACCTAGGGTTCTGGGGGAGTCCCAACATCTGCAATAGGGATGAGTCGGAGCATCCTTGGAATCCTTCCAGACTTAAGTTTAAACATAAGTTTTTTGCAGGTACTTTGAATGTAAATTCTTTACTGAAGGTGGGTAAACAGAAGGAATTAGAACTGCTTTTAGATAGAAACGAAATTCAAATTTTAGCAGTACAAGAGACAAGATATTTGGATGAGAATGTGACAGAAACGAAAGATTATAGAATCTTTAAAGGTAAACCTGCGATTAAAATTACGAAAGGAATGCCACTCTTGGGAACAGCCTTTTATGTCCATAAACATCTATTAGCCAATGTAACTGAATTCAAATCACGCTCAGAAAGGATGTGTCTTTTGACAATGAAATGCAAAAATAAAATATATACTTTTGTTAATTGCCATGCGCCAATAAACGAAGACAACAAGAAGAACCCAAATAAAGTAGAGGAATTCTGGGACCTCCTAGATGATGAAATATCTAAAATTCCAAAATCAAATGTGGTGATATTACTTGGAGATTTCAATGCCCAAATAGGAAGAGAGAGGATTCATAGACCAATAGTGGGAGAATATGCTGCACACCAAAGAACAAACAGAAATGGGATGAGATTAATTACTATTTGTAAAAACTTTCAACTTAAGTTAATGTCAACTTTCTTCAAGAAATTGCCAAGAAAAGCTAAAACATGGATTTCTCTAAATCCAATACTAGGTGAATTTCAACTGGATCATGTAGCTATATCCAAAAGAAACATGAAAGAAATTATGAATGTCAAGGTTATAAGAAGCAGAGAATTTGACTCTGATCACTATTTGTCTAAAATTAAACTCAAATTCTTACCCAACAGAAACCACAGAAGAGGGGAAAGAGTAAATAAATATAACACAAATAGACTTCAAATTACACAAGAAACATTGGAAAATTTTCAGGAAGAAATAAAAGTAACTCATCATGGGAAGTGCCAAGATTTATCTAAAGAAATAACCAACGCAGCTCAGAAGACGTTTGGGCTAGCCAAACCTAAGAAGAAACCTTGGTGGAATCAAGTATGTGAGGATACGTTACAAGAGAGAACAAAACAATGGAAAAAGTGGAAATGCTCTGGAAAGACGGAACATTATGACCAATTCAAACAGCAAAGGAAAGACACTGCTAGAATAATAAGGGGAGTTAAAAGATCATTCGAAAAATCACAACTTACTGACCTGCAAGACAGCTTTGTTAAAAATAACTCTCGAAACTTCTATCAGACTTTTAAGAGTCAATTAAAGGGGTATCAAGCGCCTAGCATATGCTTTAAAGATGAAAATGGTAGACTTGGCCTAAGCAATGTTGAGAACTGCGAAATACTTGCGAAGCACTTTGATCAACTTTTAAACTGCCCTGAACCAGATCATAAGTTGGAATTCTCACAAGCAACAGAAAATCTGGAAGAAGATATACCACCCAATGCTGAAGAAATTAAAGAAGCAATTAACAATCTAAAAAAGAATAAAGCTAGCGGAGAGGACTCTATAACAGCTGAACTTTTGAAATGGTCTCAATCAAAAATCATTGAAGAGCTGCAGTTAATCTTTGAAGATATTTGGAGAACAGAGAGGATTCCAGAGGAATGGAAAGTGGCTCTAATGCACCCATTGCATAAAAAAGGGGACAAACAAAACGTTGATAACTATAGAGGCATCTCTCTTCTTCAAATTGCATACAAGGTATTTTCAAAAATATTGCTGAATAGAGTAGAAACATCACTTGACAAGCAACTGGGCGAGTATCAAGCTGGATTTCGACAAGGTAGATCTTGTTCAGAACAAATATTTAACTTAAAATCCATAATTCGCCATAAGATACTGAATTCAAAGGATATAGTTGTGACTTTTGTAGATTTTAAAAAGGCCTTTGACTCGGTTGATAGAGAAACCATAGATAAAACAATTCGTGAATTTGGAGTGAAAACTAAATTGGCAAACCTAATACGTGAAACCCTTACTGACACGATTTCAAAAGTAAAATTTATGGGTGAGATATCAAAATCTATTAAGATAAATACAGGTGTACGGCAGGGTGATGGTTTATCACCCCTTCTGTTCAACTGTGTTTTAGAGAAAATTGTAAGAATTTGGAATTTAAAGCTAAAGGAACATAACATTTCGCCAGTAACTTTGGGGAGAAGAAACAAAGGCATTGAAATAAGTTGCCTAGCATTTGCAGACGATTTTGCTATATTGTCAGAAAACCTAACAAGTGCAACAACACAAATCAATCTATTGGAAGAAATAGCCAACAAACCAGGTTTGAGAATCTCCGTAGAAAAAACTAAATTTATTACAAACATCAAGAACGCTTCAAAATATTTGGCAACAGATATTGGCCCAGTGGAAAAAGTAAAGAAATTCAAATATCTGGGAGAAATAATTCAAGAAAATGGTTTAGAAAAATCTTCGGTAGAAGAAAGGGTACACAAGATGGAAAGAGCATATGGTATCACTAAGAATTTTTATAACAAAAGGTGCTTATCTAAAAATCTTAAAATAAGGCACTACACTACAGTGGTGAAACCGGAATGCCTATACGCAAGTGAATGTCTGGTACTAAACTATAGATTAGATGAACTTGAAGTACTAGAAAGGAGAATCATGAGGAAAATTTTAGGCCCAGTGAAAACAGCAGAAGTATGGAACTTAAGATCTAATGATGAAATATACATGAACATAGAAAATATAACAGAAACGATAAGAAAAAGGAGATTGCAATTTTTTGGACATATTTACAGAATGGATGATTCCAGATTAACAAAAAGGATATTCAAGTACCTTTGGGAGAAAAGGGCAAAAACTAGCTGGATTCAAGAAGTAAAGAAAGATTTAGAAAGAAATAATATAAGTGAAGAAGAAACGGTGAACAGAGAGATCTTTAGAAAAAGGGTATTAAGTATGAAAGGATTCCAAGGAAGATTGCCAAAGAAACCTGGTGCGAAGTGGCCCGAGGACAGAAAGAAGCAGCATAGTGAACGGATGAAGGAGTACTGGAGGGAACGGAAGAGAAAACAACAAAGTGTGAAGAATTGAAATTGGCACGTGGTCCCTAGCAGGCCTCATCGGAAAGAAGAAGAATAATAATAATATCGTATGGCCTCGGGTGCCGGGTGCAAGCTTCGTTATTTGACACCCAGAGGACAGCTTGCCTGTCAAATTTTGTTGTTCCTTGGAACGCTATGAAAGTCAAGGAGGTTAGATATCTAAGCTCCTTGACACCATAGCGCTTTCTAGTAGAAAAAGGAGGAACCGTTTGTGTTGACGGAAAATCCCGAGATTAATTTTACCATTATGAACACGGCTTACTGAATTCAAATGGGTTCTCTGACATGCCAACAACGTATGATATGTGTGTCGTGATTTTGTGGCCTTTCAAAAATCACTTACCATGGCCAGGAGCGAACCCGCAAGCTTGGGGTTGGTAGACCGACACGATAACCACTAACCCACCATGGCAAGCAGTCTAACTGCTGAATTGATATAAACGTGCAAAAGCATAGTTCTAAGCAATTGCCATAACCAGAAACACATTATCTCCCAGGTAAACTTTCTGTTGAGAAGGCGAGTTGTTGGTATCCTATAAGAGCACAGCGATGTTGGTTAATACCCCCACCCTCCTCAGTCTGCTTGGAGCCCAAATTCAATTCCCGGAGCGCCCAGGCGGAAACTCGCTGCTCTAACTTCTGACCCGGCATTTCCTCTTCTCACCGATTTGATCTCCATCACATCAGCGGGCCGGGCTGTGACAGACATCTGGCCAGAGATTCTCCTGCCGGCAGGTGCGTGCGTCCTCACACCACATGGAACGGTGAGTAATGTAGCATTTAGCAGAAAATACGTTCTAAAGAAAAAATTGAGGCGTTCCGTGCAATACTTTCTGAGCTTGAATGGAGAAGAAGCAAGACTTAAAGATACGGTATCACAGCATTGACAACAGTCCATCTCGTTGCGTAGTGGCTAGCATTCTTGGTAATATTAATAATAGTAAAAAAAAACAACCCCTGGCACTATACAGCCCATGACGGGCTAAGGCCGACCAAGCGACCGCTGCCCAGCCATTTGGCCTGCAGATATTGGGGTGAGGCGTGATCAGCGCGTCGGGTCCCCTCGGCCGTTAATCTTGGTATTCGTGATCGGGGCGCTGTCTCACTGTCAGACAGCTACTCAATTGTCCTCACGAGGCTGAGTGCACCCCGTTCCAACCCTCACGTCAGTTTTAAAATCCCTGACGGGGCCGGGGATCGAACCCGGGGCCTCCGAGTGAGAGGAAGGTGCGCTACCCCAACACCACGGGGCCGGCAATATTAATAATAATAATAATAATAATAATAATAATAATAATAATCGTACCGCGCAAGTAGACAAATTTAAATATTTAGGTGAAATTATTGAATCAGCAAGCTAACAGAGAAAAACCTACAAAAACTACAAAGAGCATACAAAATTACTTGGAACAGATACAATAAAAGACCTATATCAACAAAGCCGAAATTAATGCATTATAACACAGTCGTTAAAACAGAAGCTCTATATGAATCTGATACTATTATAATTGGTGGCAAATCTCGAATAAAAATGATCGAAAAACAAGAAAGGAAAATCCTCAGGCAAATCTTGGGACCAAAGTGTGAAAATGGAATTCGGATGAAAAAGAAATCACATGAAATTTATCAAGTTACAGAAAAAAATACAGATATCATAAGGAAACGGTGGTTACAGTTTTACGGACGCCTATATAGAATGGAAAATAACAGTCTCACAAAGAAAATCTTCAACCTAGCCTTATCAATAAAAAAAATCAACACAACTGACTAAAAGAAATCAGTGAAGACATAAATGAAATTGGCTGTCATGAAGAAGCCACTCAAGACAGAACAAAATTCAGAATTTTAATTCACAAACACACATTTTCTTAGAACCTCACACGACAAAATACAGGATGGACAGAACACCGTAAAAGGGAACACAGCGACAGGATGAAGAGATATTGGGAAGGGAAGAAGAGAAAGTGCCAATAACTTCAAACGCGTTCCTTAGTTGGGCACAAATAATCAAAAAATAATAATAATCTTATTGGTTTCATGTCCCTTTTAACTACTGCGGCTTTTAGAGACGCTTGGGTGCTGGAATTTTGCCCCAAGGGGATATTTAAGATGCCAGTAAATTTACTGACACAGCTCCCTCGCATTTGCTTACCCTGAAATGCCAAATAACTGCGCCAGGATTCGATCCTGCAATCTTGGACACAGCAGGCAAGAACGTTACCGCTGAACCACGCAGCCACGGTGACAGCCAAGAGTGCTAGCCACTACGTAACGAGGCGGACCTGTCAGCTTCAGTGAGTAATAAAATTTATAAATCGGTGAGAGGAAATACATAATTTTATTTTTATTTTTTCACTTCTATTAAAAACAAATTCCTGATATTCTTGTTGGCGGACAAATCGCGTTAATTTTAAAACTTCACTGACTGGCCATCAAACCTTCGGTATTAGCCTATAACGGCTTCTTGAAGAAATGGCCTCCAGGTATTTCGGGATAAAAGCCCACAATCTCCACCTCGCTATACTAACGCTGAATGCCGATGTTGAGTGGAACACACTCAAAGAGTCGTATTTCAATACCTCGTAAGTCTCGAATCCGAGGACAAGGTGATAAAACTTCGCCCGTCCCATTTAACAGCAGTTCTCCGGTAGCGAGCACAGCGCCAAATTTAAGAAGTGGAATTGAAGCTGCACTTGTATTCGTAAGAAATATTAGTCGCGTACCTCAGTTCCGGGCATTTCAAACGCCAGTTGAATTGCGATTTATTGTCAGTTCTCAGAGCGTTAAATTAAACGTAATATATTCCGTAAAAATTAGAGGCAAATTGATTTATTTTTATCGAAAAGCTAATATGTCACAGTAATCCATTGTCAAGTTGTAAACTGCGATATAATATTACGCAATGGTGAACATGTGTATAGCCTACTTGTTCAGTAAGACTTGCAAATGCGACAGCAGTCGGGATTCGAACCCGAATATCCTATTATTCAGGAAGGTGCGTTTTGCCACTTACACAATTAAAACCACGCAAATTTTAAAGTCTACCTTAGAGGCGCGGTTGCGACGGATTCTGAAATGGTGTTTTTTTTTCGTGTGGTCTCCTCAGAGACCTAGTGCAGGTCTTTCTATTCGACGCCCGTGGGCGACCTGCGCGTCGGGATGAGAGATGGAGTTGATTAAGGTGAATGAAATTGGAGAAGGATGTGGAAGGAAGCGGCCGTGGCCTGTCAGAAGGTACCGTCCCAGCATTTGCCTGGTGTTGAAAATGGGGAAACCACGGAAAACCATTTCAAGGACGGCCGACGGTGGAGCTCGAACCCACGCTTCTACCGAGTCAGCAGAGAGCTTGGCCCCATGACCTAACACTGCCCTTTAGCCAGCGTAGCCACTACTGTCGGTGAAATGGTGGTGATATCCTTTATCACCAAGACCAGAGGTGCACAATCCACGGCCCACATATTTTTTTTAATATAGTACGGCCTCGGGGCCGGATGCAAGCTTTGTTATTTGACGCCCAGAGGGCAGCTTGCATGTAGAATTTTGACGCTATGAAAGTCAAGGAGGTTAGATATCTAGTAGAGAAGGTAGGAACTTTGTGTTGGCGGAAAATCCCGAGATTAATTTTGCCATTATGAACACAGCCTACTGAATTCAAATGGGTTCTTTAATGACATGCGTGCCGTGATTTTTGTTGCCTTTCAAAAATCACTTACCACGGCCAGGCTTGGGGTTGGTAGTCCAACACGATAACCGCTTTAAGTCACCGCATAAGCTCGCTCCAGTTACCCAGAAACAAAACTGCCGAAGTGAGTAGACCTTCCTTTTTTTCGGTGATGGGAGGCTGTGTTCCTCAATGACTTGGAGCATGCTTCACGCGGAAAGCTCCTGATTTCACCCCTCCTTGTCTCTGGATATTGAAAACGGAGGTGATTGCCCTGGACCGCCAGGACGGTGTATTTTTCCCATGCGTACATATTGAGACCGTAAGGCTCATGGTCGATGGCGCTTTTTCGACGCACTGGAGAGTCACTTGGATGGAATGGCTCAGCGGAGGTTTGAACATATGCAAAACAAATAATTAAAGAACTGACAGGACAAATAAATTTCTGATAGAATTCAAAATTTCTTTTTCTAGTTTAGATTTGATTTTCGATTTCACCAGTCGGTGATACCATTTAAATACAGTATAGAACGAGCTGACACTTTTGGAGCTACGATTGCAATTTCTGGAGCAAACCCTTGGAAGCCCAGATCTTGTCAATAAGTAACGTTAGCCGTGATTGTAATCACGCTGTGTCATTTTGTTCGCGTGCTTTTGATATTTTTTTTTTTTTGTAATAGGACTTCGCGAGAGTGTAATTTAACTTTTGTTTAGGGACATTTAAATTTGTTTTATAGCTTTGCGGATTAGCCGATTTTTACTCTCGGGAGTAGATTAGGGATTTGTTAATTTTGAATCAATTTATGAAAGATATTTTAAGACAGGACTTTTCATTTAGCTTTGTTGTTCTTGATGTGCTTGGGCTAGTTCCTAACATTCCCAGCTCTCAATTAACACCGCTAAGACCCTGAGATAGTAGTTCCGAGCGGGCTGGTCTGCGAGAGCACATCCAATCCTCTCAGGGATATGGGTTCGACAGATGGGGAAGTCGAGAGGGCTGTTGCGGTCAAGCAGTCCCCCAACCTTCCTGTCTAGCGGGCACAATATTAACCAAAAATACCGCTATCCGACACTTATTATTGGAACCACGATTGTACAAAGTCTTTGTGTTTGTACTTTGATAGCCGATAATGAAAAGGATGTCTTGGAAGTAAAATCCAAGCATTTTACGTGGAATGAAGGATATCGTATTCAACGAAAAAAACACCAGTCAGTTCCAGTTCTAACACTCTTCAAGGGCCTAAGTGGCAAATAACGATCGTATTCTTTCGTGACCGATGTCTAGTTTATCATCTAGGCTTACAGGAAGGAGCCGTGTCGTGCGTCGGTGATTATTTCCCGACGTTTCGGCTGTCATTGCAGCAGCCTTAATCATGGGTACGATTTGGTGTCTGTACTCAGTAGGCCACTACCTTAGTATTGAGTACTGTAGTACTGATCGTGAGTAGCCAACAGACACCAACTTTTTTCTGCAATGACAGCCGAAACGTCGGGAAACAATCACCGATACACGACGCGGCTCAATCCTGTAAGCCTAGACAATAAAGGATAAATAAAGGTATAGAAAGTTATTAAGAAAGTCCAATCCATTAACCAGAGAGCCAGTCCAGCAAACAGTGACGTTATATACTGCTGGGCGTGTATACTTGACCTGGGCTGATCCCTAAAGTCAGTCCCTTGAGCTCCGGGAGAACCTAACACTATCCATCCCTCTGGGTGTTGAGTTTTCGCAAATAACCAACACAATAGGTATAGCGTACTACAGTAAACAGTAGCAGGATATGTCAGCATAACACTGCTATTAATGTAATCAGAGAGGTCTTGGCGACTAAGAATGACAAGTAATTAATGGTTAATGTGAGAACATTTAAATTACACAACTAAAAATTATTATTACTCAAGACCCTCAAGTCAACTGTAATACCTCATATTTTTCTCATTACTGAAAAAAGTCGTCTGCCTATAATTGAAGTTTCTGTATATCTTCTTTCAGAGGCTATAAATACAGGGTTAGCCATCCGTCGCTTGGATATAGAAAGACTCTCAGTGGACGATTAACCACCGTTGAGCATTGGAAATGTCTTTTTTTTTTTTTTTTTTTTTTTTTTTTTTGCTACAGTACTTCAGATTTCTGTATCGATGCACAGTTCATACTATTCCTTGGAAGCATCACAATATCCAAACAGAATCCTAGGTTAGTACTATTTTATGGCTTGAAGACACAAATATCATGGTCTGAAAAATATCAGGTAAGCCAATATTTGCATATATAATTCCTACATGCCTCTATCATGTGGTGAGAGAGGGTTTAAAAATTAATATTTTACATTTATCGATCATGAATAAGGTTTTAAGTTTTGAAAGTTGTGTATTTAGTTCGAGTCTCAATTCTCAGCCGAACAAAAGAAGTTCTCATATGGACGGGACCCGTTCTGCACCCTCCCTCTCTCTGCTAAGGCCATACAACAGCGTGAAAATAAGATATCTGACTCGAAGATAATTATGTTATGACATCTCCAACGAATAAGAAGATAATTCAGATCGACACTTGGTGAATAGCCCTGTATGGGGGTTCGTAAAGGTAAGGTTAAATAAAAGTTACATTTTAGACAAAACCTATTGGAATTGGTGTCTCCATAATTCTGTACGCTATTGTACTCCCTTATTGTTAGGTCTTATTAGCAGGGAAAGAGCCCTCTTTAGTAAGGGATGCGACAGTCCTTTGAAGGTGTGTACTCCAGTGAAGGGCTCTCTACACTACGATAGTCGTAAAGTGTACCGCCATTGCGAGAGCTCTTCAGCCAATACTGGTCACCACACCCCTTTACCGCAAAGTGGGCAGCCAGCCTTTCATCACCCGACATATCCAGTACAGTATTTTACAGTACTGAGATTCCTTCATTTCTACAACTATACTAAGTAAACTCGTGTATCTCACTGGCTTGGTGAAAGTCTTCGAAATTGTCACCACTTAGGTGACTTGCATGTCGGTTGGTTGGTTGGTTCCTTAGTTTAGGGGCTGCGACAACGCGGTCATGTAGCCCCGTGTACTTTGGGTGTGTGTAGAATTTGTCTGATAACCAGTGTTAATTGTGATTGCTGTATTAGTGTGTGTTATCTGTGATTCAGGTAGAAGGACTGCAGACGATTAATTTTATTCAAGTACTTCCTTCTTTTACCACCAAATGGTACCATCCACGACACCTAGCTGCGGACGTGGCTACTAAATGCCATCGCAGTCAGCACCCGGTGGCGAACGTTGAAACTAATAGAGCGTTATGAAACTAACCTACATATTTTAGCTTCCACAAGTATAATTAGTGGAAGGTTCTTTTACATGCCATAAATCTATGACATGGGACCGCCAGCTTTACTTCCCCTCCGAAGGAAAGCATCTGAGGGATTTTTAACGCTCTTAAAAAATTCGCCGACTTTGCCCGGGTTTGAACCTGCGATCTTTGGCATATAAGCTCGGCATGCTACAAAATATGCCACCGAAGCAGCTAAAACATGCATGTCAACGATGGTATTTCAGTACCTAACTCAACCAGAATTGAATTTCATGGCAGAGGTGGGAATTATTCCTGTGCACAATAACCACTCGTTTAGCGTAATATAAACAAGTAGTTCCGTGGAGAACTACTGTAAATAGCCTATTTCCATATATCACACTGGTATTTTCCATTAAAATTCTCCTGCCTATTACAAGGATTTTCCATATTATATACTAAATAGCTTTTGGTCACGACCTATTGTATGTCTTAACCAACACCATTACAATGAGAAGTTATGTGCTAGAATATAATATCGGTGTTAAGACTCCTCCTGCAAGATTGCATCTTTCTGTAACGAATCTGATGTTTATCGCGGCCGCCATGTTGTATTGGTGATACTTATTCAAATTTGAAGGGCACCGTCGGGATCAGACAAAATAGTACTATGCCCTTACCGATTGGCATTGACTCCTAAACGGCCTGAGCGATTTTAATGAAACTCGCTGAGGTCATAGCACTATTTAGGCCCACCCCGACGGTGTCCTTAAAATTTCATTACGTCTCACCAATCCAACATGGCGGCTGTACGAAATATTTCACCGGCATTCTGTATTTCCGAAACTATTAATGATATCACCTTGAAATTTTGTACGGTATTTATTTATTAATTTATCGTATGGCGTATACATGAGTTACAAATTAATATTTACACTATTTACATAGTTAATCGCTTGTGGTGTCCCCAGGAAAAATTCGCTTCTATCTCCGTTGAAAAGACTCAGTGGGCATTCTTGGGTGATGTGTTTCACAGTTTGCCTCTCCGCACCGCAGTCGCAACAAGATGATGACTTTTCCTTCCATTCGTATAGCAGATCTCCACACACACACCATGGTTAGTTCGGATCCGGTTTAGCTTGGATCATACTTTCCGGGGTTGTTCAAAGTCAGGTACTTTCTGTGTGATGCATGGCATTTCCAAAGACTCTGCTGGGGCGAATTGTCTCTATACGGTGATAAAGGGCACTACTAGAAGTTCGGTTCCGTCCCACGAGTTCCGTTCCCATGAGTTCCGAAACCAGATTCCTTAGGAAAAACGTCCCATGAGTTCTGAACGCGTATTCACGCCTGAGTAAATAAGCTAATGAGTCCCACTAGTTCCGAATATCTCTGGAGAACCCAGCTGTCAGTTCTGAGGTTTGACCGGTTAATAATAGTACGACGCGACCTAGAAGAGTTAATGGCCTTATCACCAGGTATGTAATTTGTGTTTGTGTCTTTTGCTGTACATGTTGATTAGAATGTAAAGAGAAGAATAATTCTGTTAATAGATCAATTTGACGAAGCTACGTGCTGATTACTAAGTAACTTGTAAATAAGATAAAATAAAGAGCAAAGACGAAGCGACATGATGATACAATTTTAAGAACTTTGTAAATATAACTCAAAACTGATTATTTTGACGAAGGCACAAGCTGATACAGATACTGACAAGGCGAAGGCTGCTTAAGGGAGCTACCGGTCCATGGCGTCCGCCCTCCTCTGTTAAAGAACCAATTCATTAAAGAGGACACGCACCCCTGGCTGGCGCTAACAATGGACCTTACTTGCTTCAGTAATAACCAAATTAATACGCACTTGCTGTAGTAAACTAAGCTGGAACTCGCTCAGGTAGTGTTCGGAACTGATGGGACTCGCTCAGGTAGTGTAATTGGCAGATAGCTAATCCGCTGAAGAATTTGGAACTGGTGGGAATCGGAACTCATGGGAGGACACGAGAAGTTCACCTGTGAGACTTTCAAAAACCTGATAACTACAAAACGAACATGGCGGCCAACCAAAGTTGAAACTTTTAAATAGACCTTTATCGCGATTTAACCATCCAAACGCAATGAAACTTGATACAGCAAATGTTTATACACATTATAATGCACTGGCATCTAATTTAGTTAATTTGTTTACATAACATCAAGATGGTGGCTGTGCGAAATTTTAAAATTAAGTTTTTATTTCTTGTGTATTAATCATGCGATCGAAGTGTACGTTTGAATAATGAAACCACGTAATAATCGTCATCTAGTAGCACATAACTCTGTGGCCTACAGTACATATGTAAAATTCCAACATGGCGACCATCCGAAATATTTAGACGGTTCTCAATATCTATTAATCTATGACAGCAATCAAACTGAAATTTTGTATGTTGATAGAGGCTATGAACATAAGTTCATCTAAGGGACTTTCAATAACCTGGTGAGCACAAATCCAACATGGCGGCGACGCAAAATTTTAAAATCTTGACTTTATTTCTTGTGTCCTAATCATGCGATTGAGTTTGAATACCATACCTACACAATAATCTCCATGTAATAGTACATAACTCTAAGACCTACATTTATATAAAAATCCAACATGGGGACTATCCAAAATATTTAGACAGTTCTCAATATCTACGAATCTATTAGAGCAATCAAACTGACATTTTGTAGGCTAATTTGATAGAGGCAATTAACATAAGTAGGATATATAAAAATAGGCTGTATAGTTCTTCACAGAACTACTTGTTTCAAATGAGGAATATAGGCTAATAATACTAACAGGAATGGTATACATACGATGATCCTCGTATTAGTGACTGTCGTACATCCTTGAGGATGAGGAGGAGAAGAAGTATGATCGTCGAGGCCACCATGGCTGGTTCTTCATATCTACTTGTCAGTAATTGCGTGCGATCTGTAGTTAAACTACTATTTATTAGCGGTGAGATAGCTTCTGCCTCGTAGGCGAGATACTTTATTGTCCTGCATTATAATAGAGTGTTCTAATATTAGACTGACATCCCTCTTTCTCGACAGCACATGGCGATGAGTCTCATTTTCCTTCCTGGAACTGTGGGAGAATGCTTGTCAGAATTATATTACACACACAAACAACTTTGCTGTTTGTGCTCATGGTGTGTCGTGCATACCTAGTTTATAACACACTGTCGTACCTCAACTTGGTTTATCTAATTGAAGAAGGAGCTTTGTCTGTCTATCCGGGATAAAGGAAACAGATTAACAAGGTTTCTGGCGTAATGTCAACTAGTTACTCACACAGTACCACCGTGCATGATACTTGAGATCGAGCCACACATTCTGTAAATGTGTTTAAGTCTCTTATTTGTGTTCCAGTCCAGAGCCGAAATAAGGCTCTCTGTTAAAATTAAGTGAAAAGTACGTTTACTACTGTTGTTGCTGCTGCTTATTTTAATGGCTGTCGTGGCCCACATTTTAACCGAGTGTGTGGATCTTGCTGACTTACGATGAAACCTTGGTTTGCAGATGACACTCAAACTGATATTAGCCGACGACTGATCTCGTTATCCGCTTTGTAAGTGAGAGTGGATTAGGGCCAGCAATCTAAATTTTCCAGTGAACTTTGATTGACTCAACGACTTGTTTTTGAATGCTGAAATTTTTGTTTTCCCGTAATTTTTGTTTATACTATAATTATTAGTTTTATTTAATTTTTTGTCTTATTATATTTCGGTCTTTTCCAAATTAGGTGTCCACCTCTAAATTTTAAATTCCATTCTAAATTTGTATACTTTAATCTGTGTTAAGAGGGGGAAGATGACCTCGTAGTTCCGCCCCTTAAAACAACAATAACTAACTTTAATGGCTGCGACATTGTGGTCATATAGCCCCGTGTATTTTGGGTGTGTGTGTTCAATTTGTAGGATAACCTGGCTGTGACAGCTGTAGCAGTGTGTATTTGCAAATTGGGGTAGGATTGGGAAGAAGGTGGCCGTGACCTTAAGTTGGGAACCTTCCCAGCATTTTCCTGGAGTAGAAGTGGGGAAACCACGGAAAACAACTTTCAGGATGGCTGAGGTGGGAAGATAACCCTTCTGTTCTCAGTTTACCCTCACGAGGCTGAGTGTACCCCGTTCCAACCCTCATACCAGAATTAAAATTCTTGTCCGAGCCGGGAATCGATCCCCACATGTTGTGAGCCCCGGGGAGAGGAAGGTGGCTTAAAATGCGAACAATTGTTTATTTGCATGGAGTGATTAATTGGAAAATAAGTAGCAAATTCTCCAGCATAGCTATGTGGTTCACAGAAATTTTCTCGGTTTACATGCGACCCTTTGGTAAGAAAAGGCTGAAAACCCCTGGTTTAAAGGTTGGTTGGTTGGTTCCTTAGTTTAGGGGCTGCGACAACGCGGTCATGTAGCCCCGTGTACTGTGTGTGTGTGTGTGTGTGGAATTTGTCTGATAACCGGTAGAAGGACTGCAGACGATTAATCTTTTCAAGTAGTTCCTACTTTTGCTACCAAATGCTACCGTCCACGACACCTAGCTGCGGACGTGGCTACTAAATGTCATCGTAGTCAGTACCTGGTGGCGAACATTGAAACTAATATAGCGTTATCAAACTAACCTACAAATTTTAGCTTCCACAAGTGTAGTTAGTGGAAGGTTCTTTTCATGCCATAAATCTGTGACATGGGACTGCCGACTTAACTTCCCCTCCGAATGAAGGCATACTGAGGGATTTTAACGCTCTTAAAAAATCCGACGACTTCGGCCGGGTTTGAACCTGCGATCTTGGGCATAGAAGCTCAGCATGGAACCAACTACGCCACCGAAGCCACTTTTAAAGGTTAGAATACAAGCTATAACGCCGCTGTCTACTTGGTGAAAGTCTTTGTACACAAAGGATTGAGTTGTGCGAAGATGTAAGAAGACAGAAAGTGTGTGGCCCACTATTTGCCACAGCAAGTTAAAGAGTCAAGAAATGTAATTACGAAGTTATCCGACCGAAGCGACGGTTGGATGCTACTTCTACAGCTACTGCTGCCGACTCCTCCAATTTTAATTGCGCTCTGTGACTGCGCTACGGTCTCGTTAATAAACAAACTCCCAATTTAGGTGAACTTGACAAAGATTCTCTCTATCTGCAAGTTTCAAATGAACCACATCATTAGCGGACACGACAAGACGAGCAACTGTTCAAGTGTGATATTGTAGCAAGGAGCGCGGGCAGGAAGACTTCACGCGACACAAGAGAGGGACACGTTCAATAGGGCCAGATCTCTAAACTAAGACACTCTGTCTTTGATCGTCCTTGGTCTAGAAAACCTGAACCTCAAGTTATAAAAGCCGCCTTTCAAACACTAGATAGTAGTTTAATAAGTTAATTAAATTGACGTGTTTCGTTATATCAATGATAACTTCGGCAGCATGAAAAATCTTAGAAGCTACGGTATCTTAACGAAAACCTAAACAGAAAATGGATAACCTTACAATAATTCATTAATTTTAATAAATGAAAGGTCACAAAAAATAATTGATAAATAATTATAGGATGTGTGAAATACTTGGTAGTACCGTATTCATTTATTTAAATTAATGGCTTGTTGTAAGGATATCCATTTTCTTTTTAGGGTTTTGTTAAGATACCGTAGTTTCTAAGAATTTTCACGCTGACGAAGTTATCATTGACTAGCAGTAGTGCCCGGCTTCGCCCAGTGGATTTATTTGTTTTATGGATGATAATGAATACTACTACAGAACTGGAGCGTTCAACGATAAGGATCGGAAAACCACCAACGCTTATTGCAGCTGATAACCTCAGTATACTGCGCCAACACCATCGCCCTTATACAGAGGCATAAGAAATCTCTTTGCACTAATTACTCCCCGTGACTGCAATTTATAAGCAGCTCGCAATTCTGCACTAGAACGCTGGTAGGGGCGACGTGATGCAGCCCGCAATGCCAGGCAACAATAGACTTAGGTATTACTTCGGGAGTGCTTGTTCTTCCGACTTACTGAATAAAAATCAATCTTTGAGGTTACCTGAGAGGTGTAGCTACATAGCCTAAACTATTCCTATTGAATCTGGCTATCATATACAAAAAGCATTTTTTGAATCCGACTGGTAATTCCAGAGATTAGCGCGTTTAAACACATAAACAAACAAACAAACTCTTCAGCTTTATTATATTAGTATAGATATAACGAAACATGTACGTATTTATTTAATTATTAAACTACTTTTTAGTGTTTGACAAGGCAGCCTTTAAAATTGGAGTTTTTTTTAGCGTATGGCTTTTAGTGCCGGGAGTGTCCGAGGACATGTTCGGCTCGCCAGTTTTGTAGCTGCTTCGAGACGGACACCCAATGGGTGAGCTACAAGTACCGTTGGGGAGGAAAGTTGGAATGGAAGGTCGAGGAGTTGGAAGGTAGCGGCTGCGGCCTATAGTTAGGGACCAACCCCGGCATTTGCCTGGAATTAAGATGGGAAACCACAGAAGACCATCGTAAAGGTTGCCGGCGGGGGGATTCGAACCTCCTCGCCTCCCGGATGTGAGTGACTGCCAGCAGTCATGCCGTAACGACCACGGCTAACTCACCCGGTAATTGGAGATTAATATCAGTCAACACGGATAGTATTTAATACCATCTCCATAATGGTTAATGTCTGTGCATTTTAGAAAACCAGCTAATTGGTGATGATTGTGGTCAATCGCATATTGATTATTTTTTATTTATTATTATTATTGTCTCATATGTTCACCATATCGTTGGGTACAATGTTGCAAGATGGAGTGGAGTTCTCTATACTGGAAGGTTGAGGAACGAACGAACTATGGAGCAGGTCTCTAAAATAACTACTGTTACGTGCCACCCCCCTAGTGGCACTTTTGTTAACTGGATTACGGTGGGTTGAAGCACAACACAGATTGTTTCTTTAAAGAAATAATTAACTTTATTGCGGCCAGAAAATTACACTACTCATCAGCAAATACAAGCAATTGGAACCTTACTCCAGTTTCCTCACGTCTCTTCCTTGAGCGCTCTTGGCCCTTTCACTTGTCAACAGACCACAGAAGTTAATCCGTCCTAATGAGTACGGTAGCCTTGACAGAAACTACCTGTTCCTCTCACTTATGTACACCGACTACAGTTATTTACGATCACTTGCTGCAGGCTGTTCACAAGCTGGGAGAAACAATGTCACTGGATTTCGTAACTCGCACGGCACTTCGTCCCCACACTTCTGTCGCTAGGGAAAACACGCACTAGCTCAGAAACACACACCCACTGAAAGCTCAGTTCCCTCACTTTGAGGCCGCTTATATAGCAGGCTGGTGACTCAATGAATTCTAGAATCGTCCAGGACACACGGCTTCTAGAGATTTCCTTCACTGGCTGGGTCACGAATATTCTGGACCATCCCTTTGTCCTAGTAGCCCTGTTGCATAAGGCGCACGCAATACACGAGGCAGGGCACAGCCCAGCCCTGGGGCAGTTGTGACTCATGCGGCGAGCGATGACACAAACTCACAGCCGTAACACTACTTTCTGCATACTGGTATGCAGATTATGATGGAGCCCCAGTTTATCGAGGTTGGCCTTCAGCGACTTCGGTGTGACCCCTATGGAAGTTATTATGATAAATTATTATTATTATTATTATTATTTACATCGTTATGACCGTCTAAGGAGCGCCATTGAACCTATCCAGCTGATCTTCCTTTCTTGTCCTCCCCAAATATATTTTATCTTCTTGCTATGGCTCTTTCTGCGCTCCTCCGTCCAGGTTCTTTTGGATGCAATGTTTGGGTGAAAATTGATGACTGTCAACTAGTTCTCTAAATTGATATCTGTCCAGTACAATATCACTTGAAATGTCTATTTACTAAGTTCTTTTTCAACTTCAATCAGCCAGTTGTTCTTAGCTTTCTTCGAGAGAGTAAGATTTAGAATCCTTTTAGTCAGCCTGTGATAGCTCATTCGAAGAATATGCCCTTAAGTTTTCAAATGTCTTTTCCTGAATGTGTCCGAGATTTTCTCCGAGAGCTCATCAAGCTCCTGAGAATTCCTTTTTATCAAAATTCCCTCAGTTCAAACTGGGCCAAAAAATTAGTTAGGTAGTTATTGTTCTTTTAAGGGGCGGAACTACGAGGCCATCTGCCCCCTCTTAACACAGATTAAAGTATACAAATTTGGAATGGAATTTAAAATTTAGAGTTGGATACCTAAATTTGAAAAGACCGAAAAGTAATAAAAAAGTAATAATTATATTAATTTTAAAAAATACGGTAAAAAATCATCATATAAAAACGAACCAGTCGTTGAGTCAATGCACACTGGAAAATTTAAATTGGGCCAAAAAATTCCTTATGGAGAGAGCAGACTCAAACCTAACAAAGAACTATACCGGAAGACAGAAGGAGTCGTAGCCCTAATGAGAAAAAGGAGAATACCGTTTTATGAACACTTGGTGAGGATGAACAGTGCCAGATTGACGAAGAGGATTTTCGAATTCTTCAGGAAGAGGAAGATGGAACCGAAATGGTTTCGGGAAGTAAGATTGGACTTGGATCGGATGGGGGTGAAAGAAGAAGATATAATGGACAGAGAGCGATTTAGACCGCTGGCTAAGGAGTTTACAGGTTTCCAGGAGACAGGGGAGTTGTCAGTGAGGAAAGGAAGAGCTTACACGGGGGAACAGAAGAAGGAAGTGGGAGAGAGGATGAAGAAATATTGGCAGAGTGAAGACAAAAACATAATCTAAAAACTGTCAAACGTGGTCCATAGTTGGCCGTAACGAATAAATAAATAAATAAATAAATACAGTATATATTTATTTATTTATTTATTCATTTATTATGGCAAAATGAGGATACATTGTGGCAAAGAATTGAAATTCACATAACAGTAAGGTTAATATATATACAAAATTTACACTAAGTACTGTAGATTATAGATAACAGTTTAGGCATTTAAAACACAGTGTCCAGGGTGTTCAGTCAGCTGACAGCATCAACGGTAGCACTGTGTAGGTCTGAGATGGTTCCTTCAAATCTCCTCTTTGGACACTCGAGGGCAACATGCGGAATGGTCTGAGGTACATTGGCACAGTCGCTTTCAATTTTTCCCCACTAGTGCAGTGGACCCTTTTCAATGATGTCTATACTTTTCTTGGCAAATTTAAGCCAGTCAGTTTTCTGATTAAACCTAGATGGTCTGGTTTTGATGCAGCCTACTCTTCATGCCAGGTCTTATCAGCAACGAAATGCTATGAAGTGAGCTTCTCTCCGAGCTTCCGTGGAGGATTCCAGGATTTCAATCTCATTTTTTTCCTGAGAATTACTGTATGAGCGGTTGGAAATTAGAAATCATCGCACTATGTGGCAAAAGTCCAAGATCACCAACTTTTGGTTCTGTTCCAGCTTGTGCGCCATTCCAACATACGTACTTGATCGACCAGTCTTGAAGGTACAATTCCAGTTGCTGACAGAATGACAGGCCGGATGTACACCTGGTTTAATTTCAACTTATGTTTTATTCCAATGGCCAGTTCGGTGTATTTATTGATCTTTTGGTCAGAGGCTGTTTGAAGATTGTGGTTGAGGGGTACGGACATATCGATTAGGCCTATCACAAATTCTTTCGGCCGATGGAGGAGGAGAATATCAGGTCATTTGGCTTTGATGGATCCATGTGCATGATATCATTATTATTATTCATCGTTAGATCCACTAAGGACCATGAGATCTCAACTGTTTGCCTTCTTGCGGGCCCACAAGGTTTTCATCCTTTTGGAATGAGCTTTCTTCCATGCATAAGAATGAAAATGCTTCGGTGCAGTTGTGACTTATTCTTGATGAGCCCTTTTAAGTTTTTGTTTGAGTGTTGTTCGGAGTTTAATGTCTGTTTGTGAAATTTCATACGTTAAAAGGAGGAATCGTTTGGAGACTTCTCAAGTAGGATAACAAACGTTTAGACATTCTTCCAGCTGGCGATTTGTAATGGTGAGCGTAAAAGATTATCCTTCGTCCTCGGATTACGTTTGATATCTTTTCGGTGTGGGTGTATATTTCTAAGTTGCTCCGAAATCTGTAAACACCATGTTTGAGCCTGGGGCCGAGAATGTTTTTGATAATTCGCCTGTCCTTAGTAGCCAGTTTTTCAAATAGGCCATGTGTTCGAAGTGTTAAATATTCTGCTGTATATAATCTGCTGGTCTAATCACAGTTTGATAATGTTTAAATGTTGCACTTCTAGAGATGGACATTTTGTTATATATGGTTTGAATAAGTTGGAGGGCTGTTTCATTTTTTTTGACACGTGTTAAGATGGCGAAATCTCAGAATATGGTATCATAATAATTCTTGAGAATAAAATAAGATATTACGTACTTGATCAGCAGCAGTTAATAGGCTAGTATTCAATTATCATGAACTATAAATATGTTGTTGCGCAATGGTGAAGTTGGCAAGGAACTACAGAAAAAGTCGGACATTTGAGCTCGTTCGTTCATTTACCAGGACGAAACCACGAACGTATAAGGAAGTTTTTTTTAAATTTTATTTGATATATTTTATTTTCTAGGTCCAGGTCGGTCGGCCGATATTTATAGCTCTACGAATATGATGTAATGCTGACGTTGTCGGTTTTAGGAGGTGAGGGAGGGGAGGTTGCAGCCCATTTCTATAGATTGTACTACCCTCAGTTGGCAGCTACTTTATGATGGAGCGCTGCCCGTATTTATCGTCTCAGAACCTCGCCTCTCACTCGATGTAGTTTATATCACAAGTGCGCTGGCTTGCTCTTCCAAACTCCATCTTCTACTACTTGCTTTAGATTGGCCTCAAATTTTTGATATCGCTCCATTACACCAAATCATAAAAATACTCTCTCCCGAATACTTCTTTGGCAAAATAAAAAAAATATAAGAAGTAGCAAGACTAAACATCGCTGGCCAGTACATAGTATAAGGAAGGATATAACAAGCAATCCCTCCTCTTGAGAAGTACTTCTTCTGCAGTGTATTATATTACCCAGCTCAGTCACCAGTATTAGTTGAAAACTGTGCTTGCTTTGGTCGATGGGAAAATAACTGCACCACATGGGGACAGAGAGAGAGAGAGAGAGAGAGAGAGAGAGAGAGAATGGAGGAAGAAATAGAGAAAAGAAACAAACTCGGACAAGAAGACATAGAAAGAGAGTGATAAAAAAAAGTATCTTGAGAGACAGAAAGTAAAGAGAGAAGAAAGTTGTCTAGACAACTTCACTTTCAATTTCGCCTTCTCTCACACACTTGATCCTTTTACACTCTTAACTTAGTCTATAACCATAAAGTCGGGCTACTGAGGAGACTTCATTACATTTTGTAACTCACTAACACTGATAATAACAAGGAATTGTGGACAATAAACTTCCCTTGATTCGTTTGCCAAAGCTATAACATATAATTCCTAAGAGAGATATGGCCTATGTAAGACCGTCACCACTCTCTAGATGGCATTATATAGTTCCTATATAAAGTCTGGATTGATGTTTTCAGCTGGTATTGAAACATTCATTTTATAGGAATAATATATCATATGGCCAATAACATTTTGTTTCAGCCTTTAGTGGATGAATAGCTATTGTGAAATTCCACTTAACGTCATACTATCGACTGGATCCCCCCCAAAAAAAGGAGGAGGACAGTGTAAACTATTTGGTTAACGTTTACCAGAATGGGCGCTGTTTGAATTGAACAAATAAATTTCAGAATGTATTGAATTGAAAATCCTGCACATCAAGCGTTGATGTGTAAATAACTCACAAATGAGAAATAAATTATGTTAAGGCTTATCCATGTAAACTAGAAAACTTACTCATAACGGGGCATGAATGAAACTTTGCATACATGTTGCTCAAACCTTAAGGAAAACATATGCGTGTGTGACTACTGACGTGGAACTGCTCTGTTGGGTTATACATCGTGAGGTCTGATATCCTCCCGAACCAATCCCACTATTTAACCACTCCCTTCAAATCAACCTGACGTAAACAAACCAAACTCATTAAAAAATCCTCCAACTAAACTAATTCTAATCCAAATTACATTATAAGTTAACCCAAGCTTGATTAATATCAAATAAACTCGTAATAACCCATATCCTCCTAATTTCAATAATACTCCTACTAAAATTATTGATCCTGAAACTGGGGCTTCAACATGCGCCTTAGGTAATCATAAATGTAGGTACTATAAATATAGGTATCTTAACTAAAAATGCTAAAATTAATCTAATATAAGAAAACAATCTTGATAATCTAATATTTTTTAAAATACCAATATATAATCTCCCATAAAACCCATAAATATTAAATAAACTTACTAACAAAGGTAAAGAAGCTAATAAAGTATAAAATAACAAATATACCCCTGCCTGTAATCGTTCCGGTTGATACCCTCACCCCAAAATTAAAAATAAAGTTGGAATCAATCTAGCCTCAAAGAACAAGTAAAAGGAAAATAATCTTATTCTTCTAAAAGTACAGCATAACATTAATAATAAAAAAATTACAAAAAAAAAAGAAAAAAAGAATTAAAATACCCATAATGATAAAACACTTTCTCTAGCTGTAATCATTAATGAACAAATACAAAATCTTAATAGAACTAAGCCATATGATAAAATATCAACCCCAAAGATATAACTCAAGTTACAAAAATCTGTTAATGTAATATATATTATTATAAAAAAGAAAGTTATCAAATATAATTCCCATGAGTTCGAATCATCGAAACTAAAATATAAAGGTCCAAAGCTCCTTCACACACTGAAAATGACAAAAAATACTGTTCTAAAAATAATTCAAAAGTATATATATTTAAAAATATAAATAATATTAAAAATAATCTTAAATCTACAAATTCCAATCTTAATAATGTTGCCAATAAATGCTTCCGATTAAAACAAAACACCCACACACCTCTTAAAAAGATCAAGATTACTACAATTCAATAAATAAGTATTACCATTGTTTTAGTAGTTTAAATAAAAACACTGGTCTTGTAAATCAATATTAAGTATACTACTTATACGTTGAGTGGACTTATGGTATAAAATGGCCGGCCATTTGTGGCGATTGTATGTGCATGAGAAGTTCAGAGCGAGTCTGCACTGTATCACGTGACAGACTTCCGGCTCACCTGTCGAGCACCTCGTCGGCCACTATTCTTGGCACTCACTCGTTCTTTGTTGACGGCATGATCCGGGAGTTGACTGCCTCAGAAGAACACAGAGACCTTACCCAATATACGCAGGCGCTGCGTAAGGAGACATTGCGCACTTCATTTGCACTGGTACTAATGTACTGGTATGTATGGAGGGTCACTGTGCGCGGACAAACTATTGCGCACGTAGATTGTACCGGCCTAGAAGGAGCGGCTCATATATACACGCTGGGGGAAGTAGAAGAAGCAGGCCATGATAATTCAGCGAGCAACACCAACCTCTGCTTCTCCAAGTCTCAAGTCCATATTCAAAAGTCCTCTCGGCACGCCGGAAGGCGGAGGTAGATTTCACCGGACAAACTTGGGGATAGGCGAAAATAGGCAGAATATGTAGGTTTTCGTAGAAGGATCAGACCTCATTTATTGCGAGAAAGTATTTAATAATTGGAGATTAATTAACTTAGTTTTTCGTCATTTTATGCATATTTTATACATTTTATTGTCTTATGGGGACGGTAACCTTCTTGTCATTTGGAGTCCATTTTTATACTTGTGGTCACACTGTCCTTATGCAAGGTTTCGACACTGATGTGTAACTATGTAACGGTCTGCTACTTCTTCACGCAAAATTATATCTCCCGCAGAGATTTTGGTTGGTTCCTCAGATTAGGGGCTGCAACAACGCGGCCATGTAAGCCCGTGTACTTTGGGTGAGTGTAGAATCTGTCTGATAAACGGTGTGAATTGTGATGGCTGTATTAGTATGTAATTCAGGTAAGGACTGCAGACGGTCAATTTCAAGCAGTGGTTCCTAATGTTGGTACCAGATACTTGCCACGGTGGGTGAGTGGATAGCGTGTCGGTCTACTAACCCCAAGATTGCAGGTTCGCTCCTGGCCGTGGTAAGTGATTTTTGTAAGGCGGCAAAAATACGATACGCATGTCATACGATGTTGGCATGTCAAAGAACCCATTTGAATTCAGTAGGCCGTGTTCATAATGGCAAAATTATTCTCGGGAGTTTCCGCCAACATAAAGTTCATCATTTCTCTACTAGAAAGCGCTAGTGTGTTAAAGGAGCTTAGATATCTAACCTTCTCGATTTTCATAGTGATTCAAGGAACAACGAAATTCAACATGCAAGCTACCCTTTGGGTGTCAATTACAAAGCTTGCATTCGGTACCCGAGCCCCATACGATATACTGTATATATACCAGATACTACCGTCAACGACACCTAGCTGTGAACTTGGCTACTAGATGCCACCGCAACCAGCAACTCGCAACGAACGTTGGAACTTCCCCTCCAAAGGAAAGCATACTGGGGGATTTTTAGCGCTCTTAGAAAATCCGACAAGTTTGGCCGGCTTTGAACCCGCGACCTTGGGCATAGAAGTTCAGCATGTTACCAGTTACGTCACCGAAGCCGCTTCTCACTTACAATTAGTCAGATCTGAATCTGATCTCGTGCAAGTGCGTTGTCATGGCGACGTCTGATGGCTCATCACTCATTAATTTAGTACTGTTGCCATGGCAACCACTGATAGCTCTTGGCATTTTCTTATAATTCCGAAATCATTTTTAGCCTACTTTCGATTTTTGCAAAAAATGAAAGTAGACTTATGAGATCAACACAGGGCGAAAAAAGTGTGTCCGTCTGTGTGTGTGTGAGTCTATGTCTGTGTGTGTGTATGTGTGCGTGAGTCTGTGTGTGTGTGCGTGTGTGTGTGTACTCTGAATGTCTGTCCCCCCCTATCAATTCGAACACGGTGAATGCGAATTGAACGAAATTTGGTACAAAGGTAGCACTAGCAAAGGACACCTCAGTGTCATGTTTTATATCGCCGCCATCTTGACGGAAACGTAATGGCGGCCACACAAATGTTCAAAGCTTAAATCAAATTACGACTAACCTAATCATCCGATCTCTACCAAATTTTGCAACAACATACCTTTATGGGGAGAGCATCCTTTGACCAAACCAATAGGTCATCAGCGTAATAGTTTGCGGATGGCGGCCATCTTTGTGTGAAAATCGATTCCCCCTATTAATTCGAACACGGTGCAACCGAATGGAACGAAATTTGGTACAGAGGTAGTACTAACAAAAGGCACCTCAGTGTCATGTTTTATATCGCCGCCGTCTTGACGGAAACGTAATGGCGGCCACACAAATGTTCAAAGCTTAAATCAAATTACGATTAACCTAATCATCCGATCTCTACCAAATTTTGCAACAACATACCCTTATAGAGGAAGCATCCTTTGACCAAATGAATAGGTCATTAGCCTAATAGTTTGCGGATGGCGGCCATCTTTATGTCAAAATTGATTCCCCCTATTAAATCGAACACGGTGGAACCGAATGGAACGAAATTTGGTACAGAGGTAGCACTAGCAAAGGGCACCTCAGTGTCCTATTTAATATCGCCGCCATCTTGACGGAAACGTAATGGCGGCCACACAAATGTTCAAAGTTTAAATCAAATTACGATTAACATAACCATCCGATCTCTACCAAACTTTGCAACAACATACCTTTGACCAATCTAATAGGTCATTAGCCTAATAGTTTGCGGATGGCGGCCATCTTTATGTCAAAATTGATTCCCCCTATTAATTCGAACACGGTGGAACCGAATGAACGAAATTTGGTACAGAGGTAGCACTAGCAAAGGGCACCTCAGTGTCATGTTTTATATCACCGCTATCTTGACGGAAACGTAATCGCGGCCACCCAAATGTTAAAAGCTAAAATGTAATTACGACCAACCTAATAATCTAGTCTCTACCAAATTTTGCAACACCATATCTTTATGTGGGAAACATATTCTGACCAAACTGCAAGAACATCAGCCCAATAGTTTGCAGATGGTGGCCAAGTATGTGTGCAAATCGATTCCCCCTATCAATTCAAACACGGTGAAACCGAATTGAACGAAATTTGGTACAGAGGTAGCACTAGCAAAGGGCACCTCATATTCATGTTTAATATCCCTATAGCACGTTGTATTTCAACAAGCTACTACAACCAACATTCAATCATACTCCTTGAAAAGGACAAAGAGTTATAACAATACCCATGCATTTAGGAGAAAGTAGGCTATATGTTCTTTACTGAACATCTTGTTGCTTTATGTCATACAAAACAATTCTAGTATACACATTTCTCAAGTTTGGTACAATTTTCTTGAAACTTTCTTGTCAAGGATACTTATTTTTAGCCTATTTTCAATTTTGAAAAAATAGGCTTATGAGATCACCTTTTGTCCGTGTGTGTGTGTGTGTGCGCGTGTGTGTGTGTGTGTGTGTGTGTGTGTGAGAGAGGTGTGTGTGTGTATCCCCCTAATAAAATCTAAACGGCAGGATCGATTTCAATGAAACTCCGTAAGTTCATAGCACTATTCCGGGTGACCCCGACCGTGCTCTTCAAATTTTGTTACGTCTCACCAATTCAACATGGCGGCTGTGCGAAATATTTCAACACCATTCAATATCTCCGAAACTATTCCCGATATCACCCTGGAATTTATTACGGTGATAAAGGGAACCACTAGAAGTTCACCAATGTAACTTTTGAAAAACTGGTAACTACAAAACCAACATGGCGGCCACGCGAATTTGCGACTTTAAAATAGATGTTTCTCGCGATTTAACCAACCAAACACAATACAACTTGGTACAGTATATGTTTATACCCATTGTAATGCACCGACAACTAACTTCGTTCAATTATTTTCATAACCACAAGATGGCGAAATATTTCACCGGCATTCTATATCTCTGAAACTATTAGCGGTATCACCCTGAAATTTTGTACGGAGATAAAGGGCACTACTGGAAGTTCATCTATAAGACTTTCAAAAACCGATTAACGACAAAACGAACATGGCGGCCAAGCGAATTTGAAAATTTTAATTAGACCTTTCTCGCGATTTAATGTTCCAAACGCAATGAAATCTGGTACAGGAAATATTTATACACATTGTAATACACTGGTATCTAATTTAGTTCAATTGTTTACATAACCTCAAGATGGCGGCTGTGCGAATTTCGAAAATTAAATTTTTATTTCTTGTGTCGTAATCATGCGATCGATGTGAAAGTTTGACTAATAAACCTACGCAATAATTTTCCTTTAATGGTGCATGACTCTATGGCCTATACATTTAACAATCCAACATGGCGACCATCCGAAATATTTAGACGGCTCTGAATATCTACGAATCTTTTATAGCAATCAAACTGATGTTTTTATGTTCATAGGGGCTATGAACTTAAGTTCGCCTATATGACTTTAAATAACCTGGTGATCACAAATCCAACATGGCGGCGAAGTATAAATATTCACATGAACGTTTCTCGCAATTTAACCATCCGAGTGCATTGAAACTTGGTACAGTAAATCCTTATACGAATGTTCATCCAGAGGCATCTAATTTATTTCAATTTTTTCCATAACCACAAGATGGCAGCTGTGCGGAATTTTAAAATCTCTTTTTCACTTCTTGTGTCCTAATCATGCGATTGAAGTTTGAATGCTACACGTACACAATAATCTTCATGTAACAGTACATAACTTTATGACCTACATATATAAAATCCAACATGGCGACCATCCAGAAATATTTAGTCGGTTCTCAATATCTACGAATCTATTACAGCAATCAAACTGAAATTTTGTATGTTGATAGTGGCAATTAACATAAGTAGGTTATATGAAAATAGGCTGTATAGTTCTTCACGGAACTACTTGTTTTTCTCATCCCTTAGCGTAATGATGGGTCATATCAAAAATTCTTTCAGAAAAAAAGTTTTAGGTAATTATTAGGGGAATATTGTCCCTTTCGTACGGTTTTGATATTGTGCCTATTAAGAGAGATATGATTAATGTTTCCCGAAAAACCCACTTTTTCCCACCCCTTTGGTCAATGGTTGGTGCTATAAAAAACTCTTCAAAAATACATTTTTGGTCTTTATCCGATACATAGTATGAACTTTGAACGGATTCGATATTTCACATATTAAGAGAGTTCTAGCAATTTTTTTACTTTTTCGAAAAAAAAAGCCCCCCATTTTCACCCCCTTCGACCGATTTAGCCCAGTAACGAACTCGACCGAGATTTTATAGGTATACATATTCGGTAAAAAATACAAAGTGATTGGTGCAAAAGTACGGCAGTTATCGTGTCCACAAGAAACTGATATATATATATACATATATACATACATAAATTATATATAAACTTTTGAACTGACGGTGGTTTTGGGGTCTGGGGGATGTGAAACGCGAAGATATGTCGAACTTTTCCGGAAGTCGAAACATGGTACCCATTGCAATAGTTAGCTTTCTAATGAAATCTACCTAAAACGTGTACAATTTTGCCCTCTCTGGGGGTGGTCCAAATAAATTTGGGGATGAAATTCCATCACAAAATGTTTCCCATGTGATCTGACCTGCAAGGATTCACCGAGATCGGGAGATTGACACTCCATGATGTTCCCTTTTTACTGCATTACAGGATACATGGCAGAGTATCTTGCCCACTTCACCGGCAATTCCCGACTGAATACTTTTAATAATTTCGTGTATCATCATTGAGCAATAAATTGATGCATTTCCTCTATTTTATACCAGAGTGGATCCATTGTATAAAGTGGAGCAAAACTTGTTATTAGTTTCACCATGCTTCTTAGTTTGATCTTGCCATGCTATGGATGTCGATAGAGCTAATTCTTACAATGTTCGGGGTAGAGGCAAACTGAGTGAATAATTTAAAAAAAAAACTTTACATTACTTTGTTGATTAGGTAAAACAAAAGGGATAATAATAACAACAGACCCAAATAATCATGATAATAAGTAAGTTACATTAACTATTCAAGTACCGCAATACTGCAGTTAGTTATTTTTGTTTTAAGGGGCGGAACTACGAGGTCATCTGCCCCTCTTAATACGGATTAAAATATACAAATTTGGAATGGAATTTAACATTTAGAGGTGTATACCTAAATTTGAAAAGCCCGAAAATTAATAAAACAAAAAATTAAATAAAACGAATAATTATAAAAATAAACAAAAATTATGGAAAAACAATCATCATTCAAAAACGAACAAGTCGTTGAGTCAATGTACACTGGATAATTTAGATTGTTGGCCCTAACCCACTCTCACTTATAAAGCAGCCACCGCGTCATCAGCTAACATATGTTTGAGTGTCATCTGCAAACCAAGGATTCTTCGTAAGTCAGCAAGATCCACAACTCGGTTAAAATGTGGGCCACGGTGAAAACGGCTCCACGGGTACAAAGTGGGGTGGGGGGTCTTCCATTCACATGCTGCTAACTTGCTTTGACAATGAGTTAAGAAAATAAGGGCGATGTCGCTTTTCGGAAGGATGAGATATAGTCGGATAGCGATATGGATTTAAGCTTAATAGGAAAGATGAGTTTTAATTAGGCTGTATAATGATTTTGTCCGCAAATATTGACTAGAGTGCGAGTCGCTATTTTAAAATGATTTTCGTATTGGACGATTTACAGCAAGTCCTTCAATAATTGTAAGGTTGTGATAATCAAGGCATTTGAAATCATAACTAATTATACATACTGTATTGGTTTGGCATATTTGTAGTCTACTCGTCATAGCTCTGGAACGTACAGTACCCTACTTACGAAATATAATCTCTCGCAGCAGCTTGTAGGCACTGCGGAGAACATTCCCGGACTCTCGGACTTCGTGCATAGTCAGAAATAATTAGTATTGAAGTAATTTGTTGTTAATTCGATTTAGGGGCTTGGGATATATTGGCCATTAGGCCCGTCTGGTTGGGTGTATGCTGAATGTGTCTGATAACCTGTATTAATGTACTGACTGTAGTAGTGAGTGTAGCTGTATTACAGACGGGGATGCGGTAGGTGCCCTGGGACTTGAAATAAGGTACTGTCACGGCATTTTCCTGGAGGAAAGAAACACACTCAGGATAGCCGCTGTCAGCACCGGGATTCTAACCTACGATCTCCGGACTTGCTGCAGCTGCCTGCACGGTCGTGGTGTACGATATAACGAGCACAGCTACGCTGCGGGAACATTGAAGTAAGAAATAACTATAAAATGAACTTCTTTGAACGTTTTGCAGATTATTAATTAGAGTTGTGATTTGATTGCTCCAAGAATGCTTCAAGTCAGGTTATAATTAATGGTTCTATAAATGTTTTCATCTAGTTGATGTCCGACTCCATGGCTAAATGGTTAGCGTGCTAGGCTTTGGCCCGATGTGTCCCGGGTTCGATTCCCGGCCAGGCCATCAGGGATTTTAATCTCCTGGGGTTAATTTCCGTGGCTCGAGGACTGGGTGTATGTGACGTCTTCATCCTCCTTATGGCACGCAGGTCGCCTACGGGCGTCGACAAGAAAGACCAGCACACGGCCACTCAGGAGGCCACACGATCATTATTACTGGATGATAATATTTCAAGTGGTAGAAGGAGCGTAGGATGGTTCTTATTTTACCAATTATTCTTTCGATTGGGGATTTCATAAAAATAAAGGTTTGCCGACTTTAAATTCGAGAAATGTTTCACTGAAATACTTATAGTTTTAATAAAAGTGTTACATTTATAATCAGCAGGTATGTTTACGCGAGCCTGTTCATTAGACTGCAAAAAGACTCACAGCGCTACTCAGGAGATAAATATGCTTATTTTTATCATTAGGTTTGTTATAATTTCAATTTTTGTTTAGCAGTGAGAGGATGAGTGATTGACTTAATCCCGAAATTCGCAAAAAGAAAAAGAAAATAGCATGAACGTTAATGTTACATATGGCCAGTGCTTTTCTTCAGGGAGAACGCGGGTGTACGCGTACCCTTTAAACATTTGAAAGCTGCTTAAGAAAAAATATTGGTACATTTGTATCTAGTCCTGCGAACATAACTTCCGACTTGTAAGTTCACAACAGCTGGAGGAGATTTCGAGTTAGCCTCGATTTAAATCGATCTATCGAATCAGTTTCTCTTGGTCGGCAACTCGGCACTCCGTTCTTATAAGCAATCAGGCTAGTGTTTGGAGGCGGGGTAGGTTGTTATTTTGTGCGTGTGGTAAGTTTTGAAGGATGAAGAGAAATAACGAACTATTTAACTTCCACCCAGGCATCGAAAAAGCTGAAAGTTAATGATTCGAACAAAATGACTGGGCATTGCAAGTTGTCTAAAATTTCAAGATCGTGATCTTTTGTCGACAACGGAGAGTACCTCTTAAATTGTTTTTAGAAAAAAAAAAAGCACTGCAAATGGCTATGAAAATTTAAAATGAAAAAAAAATGGGTTTCACGAAGGCCAAATAATTGGATCTTAATCGTCTTTTTACCGCTCGTATTGTTATTGCACGGACTTACATTTAGAAGTAAATAAAGGCCGCTCATTCTGTGTCAAAGGACAAAGTGTCTGCTATCAAACGTTTGCCAAGCCTCACCATGATTTTACTCATGGCCACAGTAATAGCAATGTAGCTCCCCCTTCCTCATGGCAGAGAGAGGAGAGGAGATATGTGAGAACTGGATAGTGGCTATGAGGATGGTAGCAGAGGGAGAAGAGTTTTAAACGAGAACAGTCGTGGCATCTAGAACAGGGGGGTGGAGGGGGTCGAGAAAAGAAGAGAAATTCCAGAAGGGCGTAATAAATCTAATAATGCCAATTACGTCCCTTTCCAATGTGTTTGAAACTAATCACTTTCTCCTAACGGAGAACGTCGGCTCCTGAGTGGGCTCTGTTCTTTTTCCTCAATTCAATAACGTTTCTTTCTCTCAACCCGATGGGTAATAAACATGACAGTGCCAAGTGCTATGGTTACATTTACATAATACTAATATTACATAACGTCGTAACTTATATCATAGGCAGTGTTGCAGAGTTATGTTTGATAAAAATAGCTAAATTCCTGTAAGATCAAGAGAAAAAATCTATTCCTGTTACTTAAGAGACGTCAAAAAGTTATTAATTTCCTGCTTAAACAATACAAAACTCAAAGTATTCTGCAATCAAAATATACAAAAAAATCGACATATCTATTGGCTTGTCAATATTCACGCACCAAGAAAAGTTATGCATCAAGCTCCATAGGTACACCTCACCGACATTCAAAGAAATGGGTATGCTGGCGATAGCTCACACAGGAGATGCAAACTTCTTCTAATGTGTGTAGTTGGCAATATTGGTTCCATGTAAGATATAAGGGTTGTTCATATGAAACATGGACTGATGTCTACAAAGGAAAACAATACACCGTAGGCTATATAACGACACCAAACACATAACAGTTCGAGGGGGTCTACAGATATTCCCCTTCACTGTTCAGGAACCTATCCGACCGATAAAAAAGCTTCCCTATACCTTCCACAAAGAAGGGTGCTGGTCCTCTTTAAGAGGACAGTTTTAAGATAAGAGAAAAATCGATAGTTTGGTCTTGTTCGTGAAATTACATGTCTTAGTTTCTTTTCGTGAAGAAATTCTATTCAATTTAAACAATTGATCAATTTTAAAATGCTTTCTTAGCCAGAGTGTAGAAAAGGGCAAGGCACCTGCCAAACCTATTTGATTAGGTTACGCGCCATCATGGCCATTTATCCCCGTGTACTTGGGTGATTGTTGAATTTTGTCTGATAACCTGTGTTATTGTGATGGCTGTATTTGTGCGTGTATACATAATTCAGATGAGGATTCAATCAATCAATCCGTATAGCACGTAGTATTTCAACACGCTACTACAACCATCATTCAATTATACTCCTTGAAAAGGACAAAGAGTTATACAGTAACTATACCGATGCATTTAGGAGAAAGTAGGCTATATGTTCTTTACTGAACATCTTGCTCATTCAGAGTGCAGGACGCCAAGTTAAAACCCTTTATTTCCCCTTAAAAATGTCCAGTAAACAAATTATACTTCCCAAATCTTTCTCAGCTTGAAATTACATTCACAAATATGTAATTTGTTCTCAAAATTTTATATCTGGTTTCTTACTGTTTCATTGTAAGACTGTTCGATCTCATCATTAGCATATTCAGCATTAGATATTTTATATATGCCCTACTTCTATTTATGCCGGTAGTTCAGTATTTGAATTCATCTGTTTTTACAGTGTTCTTTTACTTCAAATTACTTTGCCATATCGTGCAAGATCTCAAGCTGTGCTATAATGAGACTTACGTAGCTCTTACAAGAAATCTGATTTGACGGTCGCGTTGCATCGTGTGGAATTTTCTGCAAGTTGGTGAGAGGCGAGGAAAAGGAATGCACCGTATATCAACTTTATCAAGAGACGTTTAATGCAAGCGGAAATAAACTAAGAGATTTCTACTAGAGGTATGAAGGAGAGGAGAACGGGGACGAAGGGGGGTAACTATTTTTATTTAATAAGAAATGTTAGTTGCACTTTCCTTTTGGAATTGGTGGTTTCTCCCAGTTATTATACACGCCCTCCTGGAGGGACTCGAAATGAGTTTTAGCTCGCGAGCCTGTGAAATCGGATATCGTCTTCTGTCTTAGTGTGCTGTGCAAGAGCAAGGCGCGTCCCCAAACTTTCATAATATCATTCCGAAAGGTTTGGAAATTACCGTCGCGGAAAATCCCTTCCCCTCTTCCCCTCACCCCCTTCTCCTGCCAACCGCTGTGCGCTGTCTGTCTCTCATGTCCCGGTGCTGGTGGCAGCAGATTGAGGTGGAGGGGCTTATAGTCTATATGGCGCGTCGCTGCCAGAACTAAATTGTTATTGTGTGTCGAGAGACACCTGGCATGTGGTCAGAGATACAGGAACGTTCAGAAATGCTGCAACGAAGTAAACAACTTATCCCCCCCCCCCCCATCAAAACTCCTAGAGCAATGATCGGTAGACCTGCTGTCTGAGAGCCAAGATCCACTGATGTTCAGCCTGAGGGTTGCCGAGTTGCTCACCCACTTGTCAGCCGAACGCACTATGAGCCCGGTCACATTGATACTGGTACAGTTGCCTCACTTTCCTGGTTAACGTGCGCCTCGCCTTTTAAATCTAGCCGGGCGGATATGTTTGCATTCCATGGCACCTGGGCCCAAGGCTTTCCCAGCGTGAGGCACAACGTCGTCGAATTTCCACCGTAGCCACTGAGGGCAAGCAGCGAGACTGGGCAGAACTATGTGCAGATATGCAACATTGGACACTGATACCTGTCGGAGACACAAGCTAGCAACCAGGGCGGGACTTAAGAGTCAACGTGGAGTGATAGAGGAAGCATTCTATTGGTCAAAGACCGTCAGCTATTGGTCACTAGCGAACAATGGTTATCGTCGGCGCGTGCTACTGACGTACGTTTGAGTCGCCGCTCGTAACCAGGAAATTGAGGGAACTATAACCAAATAGCTTATTAAGATAATAGCGGAAACTCGGCCGTAAAAGCATGCGCTCGCCTGGAGACAGCGATCACAGTGCTATCTCTTGGTGCAAGTTGACAGCATTACTCTCCTTGCCACCCACAGCTAGCATTTTTGAGTGCGCACCGACCGAAATTGCATTGTGAAGTTAACATATGTCTCGGCTTGATATTTAGGCAGCAAATAATTTAAAGATTAGTGTTAAAAGAAACAAAAGATACTTGGTTCTGTACAATTTATACAGAATTCTAAAAAACACTGCAGATAATGCATGACATGGTATTGGTGTGGGTTACTGAAGTCTGGAATATGCCCATACACACCCGTAAGCATTTACACTTATTGATGTGTTACTTTTCGTAATTTAACACTTCCTATTTTCACATACGATTCAGAAGAATCATTTGTCTTATTCACAAATGCCTTTATGAAGACTGCAAAATATCTGCTAGCCAAGAACAGAATACAGTTCTTGCATACTCCCTCCGGTGTGGCACATTCACTCGTAAGTAAATTAACCATCTTGATTTTGACCCCATGCGTGCTTTCAATCAAAAATTGATCAAAATTGCATCTAAATATTTCTGACATTTTGTGTGACAGATCTTGAGCACACTCATTAGGTAAAAGCATTTTGCTTCGAATAACCCACTGCGTGCATCTATAAATAAATAAAGAACAGGCAAAAATATGCTAAATTATATTGTAAAATCATTCTGTATTAAAAGAAAACCAAAATATCAGTGTAATGGTAGGCTACTTGTTTACAATAAATTCATACTTACATTTCCTTATTTCTTGGGAACCTGAAGAAATATTTTGGGTCACTTCGTTGTTTATAATTATTACAGCCATATATGGCACAAATACTCCCCGTGCCAACCCATACAATTGGATAATTAGGTCATCCACAGGTCAAAAATTTGTTATAATTGAGGCGTTCAGATGCAAAAGGGACATTATCCACTTTTTAAAAATGTACAGGAAGAGGGAAAAACTTATAGTCACTCATATAGTTGTGCAATTCTTGATTACTATTCACTAACTCATTAACATTTGATGAAAAAGGTTAAGCCGGCAATTTTCAGTTACAGAAATCATTAGAAGTTAACAAAAATGTATTGTAAAATGGATAATGTCCCTTTTGATTAGGAATGATGAAAAAAGGACATTATCCACTTTTTTTAAATTAAGGGAACAGAAAATAACGTAAAATTACTCATATAGGTATACAATTATTGTTTTCTGTTCACTAACTCTTTAACATTTGATGACAAAGTTTAAGTCTGCAATTTCCAGTTACAAAAATCATAAGAAGTTAACAAAAAAAAGTATTATAAAATGGATAATGTACCTTTTGATTGGAAATGATGGATTGGATAATATGCATTTCAAAAATAAGTTTTATTATTACAATTACAAAATTTGCATTTGAAAACTGAATCTAACAGAAACCTTCAAATATTTAGAAGAGGAGCATCATGTGACTCCGTATTCATGTCTCTTATTAGAGGATAATATCCCTTATGCAGAAAGACGCAATATTCAATGTGTAACTTAACCAGGATAATGTCCGTTTTGACGTAAAATGCTACTACTAAAAGATGAATATTTAATTCCACAAGATAGCAGTATCAATAACTCTAATTTCACAAAAAGTGGATAATGTCCCTTTTGCATCTGAACGCCTCAATTGTTTGGTTGGATCTCACGGCCAAGTTCAAGTCAAGTTCTGGTGCAGTATCATCTCCTGGCGCGCTTCGCGCGCCAGCGGACGCTGGGAGCGCGAAGCGCGACTCAGCATTCCATGAGATGGTGAGAGGGACTGGTGCTCCTAATGGTGCTCCTTTTACCCTTGTATATATGTTGTGGATGGTAAGGATGAACTTTATCGCCTCGTCAGATATGAGGGAGATAAAGTTGGTGATTTTGAGTGGTGATTATTTTATGGTGAAGTTGGCTTCTTTAAGTAATATTTTTGAGTGTTTCATTTTTAGTTAGTCTTTAGAACTTGAAATGACCCTGATTAATGTAGTGCTGACAGAAGTAGTTCGTGGATGTTTAAATGCCAACACAGCTTGAGATGTTAATTTTGAGCGAAGAGTACGGTGGGAAGACCATTTTGAAGAATGTGCCTGAAGAAGTTCGCCAAGTTTGCCTTCTGGTGTTAATGGCATTGAAGTTAGCCAAGTTTGCCTTCTGGTGTTAATGGCATTAGTCACCCATAGTTGCATTATAGTTGTCGTCATAATTAATCTGTGCTATGGGGAGGCCCTTATCGCTTGTTGTTCGTGGTTCGTAGTTCGTCAGTCTGGGGTCTCAATCAGTAGTAATCCACACGAGGAGTGTCCCCTGATTTCGCTACTGATTGATAGTTGTTGTTGTGCTTAATTGGTAATTGATTTGTTGGGATGTTGTAGTTTTGTTTTGTGAGTGGAGCGAGTTTTACTTGATTTGGGGGAATTTGTTGGTTATTTTAAAGGTTTAGACGTCATTGTTTTGCAGTAAGTTTTTGAGTATTAGAATGTATTTGGGTTGGCGTTTGATTTTATCGGTTGGATCTGGGTCGTAATTTCTTAGGTTGTTGATTAGGGGGTTATTATTTAAGGCTAGTTTGTTATAGAATTTTGTCGTAGATTCAATGAGGTAATCAAGGAGGTAGGGTATTTTTAGTGTTTTATGGATGTCTTTCGTGGATTTATCCATACGGCTTGTTAGTTTAAGTGCTATTCTTAGTGCCCAGTTCTGGATTGTTTGTAGTTTTTGTATATGAGTTTTAGGTTGGAGGCCAATAGCTGGATAAGCATATGTAAGGATTGGTCTTATGAGGGCTGTGTATATGTGTTTAACATTTTTGGTGCTGGTTTTGCTTTTGGGGTGAATTATTGGGTAGAGGGTTATCATTTGGGTTTTAGCTTGGTGGATTGCGTTTTTATTATGTAGTTGAAGAGTTAACCTTTTATCTAGGGTGATTCCTAGGTATTTGTAATTATTTACCAGTTGGATGTTTTGGTTGTGTAGTTTGAGGGGTGTGATATGTTGGTTGTGTTTCCAGGTGAAGATCATAGATTTGGTTTTGTTGATGTTGACTTGAATTTTATTGTTAATAAGCCAGGGTTGCATTAGGTTGAGATGATTTTGTAGTTGAGTTTTAGCTGTGTTGATGTTCCTGGATTTTATCATAATTGCTGTGTCGTCTGCAAAAATTGCAGTGAATGTGTTTAAGGGTTTAGGTATGTCATTAATGTATATTAGAATCATTATTGGGCCCAGAAGGCTGCCTTGGGGCACGCCTGCTGAGATGTTTTTAGTAGTTGATTTAGCATTTAGTATATTTACGTAGAATTGTCTGTTGTTTAGATAGTGATTTAAGATTTTGATGTAGGTTGGGGGAATTTGGCATTGTATTAGTTTGTAGATTAGATTTTTATGTATGACTCGGTCGAAAGCCTGTTGGTAGTCAAGGAAAACTGCCAGTGTGTTTTGCTTATGCTTAAACCCTAGTGTTATGTATTCAGTTACTCTGAGGAGCTGTTGCACAGTTGAGTGATTTTTCCTGAATCCAAATTGTTCATTTATGAGTTTATTATATATGAAGTTGCTTATTCTGTTCAGTATGAGTTTTTCGAATAATTTAGATATTATGTTGAGCAAACTGATTGGTCTGTAGTTAGTTGGGAGTTTATGGTTTTTGCCTGGTTTAGGGAAGCAGATGGTTGTAAATCAGCTGGTCTTACGTTGCCAACTCGGACCGCTAGGCGGTACTGGGGAGCGCTGTCTCCTGTTTTGGCAAGGAGTTTCCGCTATTATCTTTATAAGCTATTTGCTATAACCTAAAAGGTTATTCCAAAAATAAAACTGGCACTCAATATTTCTCCAAATTGAACTTTTAAGTATTCAATCCATGGATTGGTCTGCGGGAGTTCACCAGTCGGCTCTATTTATAGCTTTCCTCTTCATCTCTTCATAGTTTCTGCATCCTACATCAGACATGATTTGCTGTACATATTGTAGGCGTGGTCTTCCTCGACATATTTTGCCTTCAACCATACCCTCCAATACAATTTTCAGCAGGCCATCGTGTCTCAAAATATGTCCTATCAGTCTAGTCCTCCTCCTCTTTATGCTTTTCCATAAGGTATAATTTTCCTCCGCCTTTTTCAATACTTCAGATTCGTAATTTTTTCTGTCCAGCTAATTTTTAGCATTCTTCTATAACACCATTGTTCAAAAGAATTTAAGCTCCTTTTTTCTTCTTTTCCAATTGTATACGTTTCGCAACCATAAAGGGAAATACTCCAATCATACGATTTTAATAATCTTTTCTGGTTTTAAGATTAATGTAATTTGTAGTGAATAAACGTTTCTTTTTGTGAAATGCTAATTTGGCTTCTAAAATTCTACATTTGATTTCTTTCTTGCTTCTTCCATCTTTGGTAAATTTGCTTCCGAGATATTTAAATTCTTGAACTAATGTTAGTAAAAACGCTAAGCAAACATTAATTCAGTTACTGTTTTACAAAAACAAATACTCAGTTTTCAAAATGCAAACTGTACTCAGTTTTCAAAATGCAAACTGTAATTTTCTGAGATAGGAAACTATAAGGAGTAATCAAAAGACAGTCTGTCAGTCTGAGAGACTAGACTTTATTCCATTTCAACTGACGCATGCTACAAATGCTATGTTAGGCTCAGGAGGGCTTCTCGCTTCGCTCAACGCCCCAGGACTCTTTCAACAGACTCCATTACAGCACGAGATTTAGCTTTAGTAGATATAATAGCACTATTACTGTCAACAGACTCCATTATTAACACACTTCACGTAAACTGTAAGTAAGCAAGTTTAACGAACGATCCATAGACTCCATTATTAACACACTTTACTACGCTGCACGAATTGTAAACTGTAAGTAAGCAAGCTTAACGAACGAACGCGCAAGTACAGAGATAGCAAGAATCACGTGAACGCTTCATGATCAACAATTTGCAGGTCATTCAGTATCACGCAGCTAGCGCGTAGGCTTCCCGCGCGGGGAAGGGGGAGCGGGAGGTCCCCTCTGCTGCATGACGTCACGCACTCGCCGTCTCAGACTCGGTGCATATGCACTCAACAACATGATGACGTCATACACACCGAAACAGTTACGCATAACGTTAGACCCAAGCATAACGACGAAGTCGACAAGATGATTTGAAATGATAAAAAGTTTCCATTTGACAGCCGTACAGCCCAGAATCGGTTTGCCAATCAGGAGAAATTGCCATGAGGCACTCAACACACTGAGGCACCAGGTTGAAGATCCCGTGTGTTAAAACACTGTGTCTTGCTGCGTGAAGAAGTCCGTAACCACCTGCTGTACATCCTCGTCCGACAGGAATCCTTGACCCTTCAAGGCCATATTTAAAGGAGTGATACTCGCATAGGGATATATCAGGACTATGCTGGAGTGTCTTTCACTTGAGTTAGCGTACCTTCTACGGTTCGACATTTGCAGTATGGGGACGTGCGTTATCATGAAGCAGCAGCACCCCTCGTCGGAGTTTTCCCTGAAATTTCGTCGTGCAATTTCTCCAGTGTTGTGCAGCACCGTTCCCGTGATGGAGACACCAAGTTCTTTGAATAAATAAGCAATGGGTCCCGGTAATCAAAGAACAGGGTGAGAATCGCCTTTCCAACGGATGATTGACTCTTGAACTTCTTGGGACGAGGGGACGCTCCAGGAACGTGCTGCCTTCAACATTGAAACGCATCAGGTGCTGTATATAAACATCCATCCAGTGTGATTTTTTGTTCGGCATTGAACGCCCGGCGTGTCGTTGTAGCAACGCCCTCAAACGGAAACTTTTTGATCACGCCTTATGTAAGTCTTGACTTGATGGTTTAAGACGAATTGTAACATGATACAGTAAAACCTGCCTTTAACATAATCGAACGGGAATCGCAAGTGCTTCCGGTAAAGATAGGTTTCCGGTTAACAGAGGTAGGTCTATGCTACAATATGGACAATTGACATACTTTGGTTGCTTGGTTGGTTCCTTAGTTTAGGGGCTGCGACAACGTGGTCATGTAGCCCCGTGTACTTTGGGTGTGTGTAGATAACCGGTGTTAATTGTGATGACTGTATTAGTGTGTGTTATCTGTGATTCAGGTAGAAGGACTGCAACCGATTATTATTTTCGAGTAGTTCCTACTTTTGCTACCAAATTCTACCGTCCACGACACCTAGCTTGCGGACTTGGCTACCAGATGCCATCGCAGTCAGCACCTGGCGGCGAACGTTGGAACTAATATAGCGTTATCAATTCTAACCTACACATTTTGACTTCACACAAAAGTAGTTAGTGGAAGGTTCTTTTTCATGCCATAAATCTATGGCATGGGACCGTCGGCTTTACTTCCCCTCTGAAGGAAGGCATACTGAGAGATTTTAATGCTCTTAAAAATCCGATGACTTTGGCCGGTTTTGAACCCGCGACCTTGGGCATATAAGCTCAGCATGCTACCAACTACGCCATCGAAGCAGCCTAACCAATGAAGTACTTTTACATGTTTCTGCTACGAATTAATATAGCACTGTAACATTTTTATTCCCGTGTTAAGATCAATTACAACTCTTCCTTTGGAAGCCATAATGACTACTGCCGAACTATGTACGTCAGTTCTATCGGATCATTTCAACAACCGAGCTTCCCTCATTAACATTCACTAACCTTTCATGTACAACGCTTCCATGTATACGCCATGTCAGTTAGGATGAGAACGGGCAATTAAGATTAATTTAGACCGGAGCGAAGAGAGAAAATTGACGCAGGAAGAATGGCATATTATTTCAGGCGGGCGCACAAAAGATTTCAGCAGGTAGGCCTATGTTTATAAAGGTCGGAATGTAAATGTCAAAGTTAGCGTTAATACATCTAAAGGGATTACTTGCGATTCTGCTAAGTGGCGAGCGGTGGGACAGATAATTTTATACTATGTTTAACATTATAAATGTATACACAGTCGTGTTAAAGACGATCACATATCTATCCGGAAAGAAACGATAGCGTTTTCATGAATAAAAGAAAGAGAAATAACATATATTTTTATAATTAAAAATAAGAGACTCGAACTTGAAGAATCCTAACATTAGTTGGTATCAATTGTGTATAGTCCTACCCGATACTTAATTTCCTTCTTGGTCACGTATAAAACTACATACAAGCACTGAACAGAGAATGGCCAAATATGTTTCACGTATCATTAACGTCCTGGATCAGAAGCATCAGCAACCCAATTCCCAATTTCTCACTGGGTTTTGAGGATTACAAAAATTAATATTTTGTAAGCAACGAAAAGTCTTTGCTAAAATGAGTAGTAGCAGGGCCGGTTCTAGGGGTAGTGCCACCGTGCCATGACACTACCCTCCAAGAGAAAAGGAAATTATTCATAATCCTGAAAAAATAATTGTCGAGCGCCTACAGTTTAATATCTAATTAATTTCAAATTATTTAGTGCTATAAACATTCCGTCCGTAGAGTATAATCATTGATTCAATCTTCCCCTCAGTGATATCTTGTGCCTGAGTAGGCCTATATCTGACACAGTTGACGCATGCGCAGAATCTACACTAACTACTGGCCATTCCCAACGTTGGATGAATTTATAAATTTTTCCTGTGCAATTTTATGCATGGGAAATCGAATTGAGAAATGAGCAAGTAGACAGTCTGCTATCATGTTATGTGAATAACTATATTTTCAGTTTTTTTACTTGGTACTACCCTTTGTATGACCTGGAGCCGCCACTAAGTAGTAGTAGTAGAAGTGGTTAGAATTGGGAAAGATTCGCACGTGGACTTTATTTAGCAACCATTCGACATAACGTAAAAAAAGAATAACTGTAAAAATTGTGTAAAATCTTCAGAATATATTAAATGTGCCATTCAGCCACCACCTCAGGCACGTAGGCCATACGAGTTTACTTACGTTTACTAGCCTAATATTTTATTCAGCCGAGTGCACGTTTAAACTTTGAGATGGCTGCGGTAGAAATATAATTTGATCGTCACCAACGGCTCAATATCACATGATTACACACATGATGTTTATTTCCTTCTGGAATAGCATATAGGGAGTAGTCGCGGTTTCCTCGTGGGAGGCACCTGATCATGTAGGCTGGCAGAACAAACAATGCAGGATAGCTCCGACAACAGGCTAAATCTCTGGCCCGGTAGCACGTTCAGCAAACAGGAGACACTCGGGACCGTTCCAACCCCTGTGAATGTGAACAGCAACGCCCCAAGGAAGCCATCGCTCTCCACATCTCCCTAGGGAACTCGCTGACATCTTTAACTTCCTCCATATTGCTGTCGGAAATTATCATAATATGTTCGATGCCTATAAAGATGCATCAACGAGGGGTGGCAGTGAAAGAAGGAAGGAATATTTGGATTCATTTTGGGTCCGTATTGACAAACAGTATAATAGGGTAATACAAATAATTTAAAGAAATTCTGCCTAGTCAATACCTTTTGATTATAGCAATTATTCAATCTTTAGAAGGTAATTCGGTACATATTTCGAGGCTAAAATATCTGCTCCCTTCATCAACCAAACTACGTTTAGAAAACGTATATACAGTATTAGCACGTGGATATATGCATCCGCTACCCCTTATTATTCCCGTTTTACAACGGGGTCGGGGATGAGATGCGATGGAAGTCTTAGGGGAGAATGGTTTTTACGGCCGGATGCCCTTCCTGGCACCAACCTCATGAGATGAGTTAAAGAAAGATGAAATGAATGATGGTGAATGAAACTGGGCAAGGATGTGGAAGGAAGCAGAAGGTACCGTCCCAGCATTTGCCTAGAGTTGAAAATGGAGAAACCATGGAAAACCATTTCAAGGACGGCCGACGATGGGGCTCGAACCCACGCGTCTAACGAGTCAGCAGAGAGCTTGACCCCATGACCTAACGATGTGCTTTAGCGAGCGTAGCCACCACTGTCGGTTATATAGGCTATGCATCCACTAAAATTTAAAAATATATTTTAACACTTATAAAACACTCATTTGAACAAAACACCATACAACGATATCTTGATTAATTAAATTTTGTTGTTTAAAAAATCTACATTAAATTCGACTTCTTCTTCGGTCGTTTGGGCCACCTATGGACAACGGTGCTTGTGTTTTAGCTGTTGTCTGTCACTTGTGGTGTTTTTGGTGGATTGTTTGGCGGCTGTTTTCGTGCTGAAATGTTGAGCCTTTCTATTGGACCAATAATCTGTCATTTTCTTGCTGAACTCTATCTTTCGTTCCTCGGACCTTCTTGGCTACCTTGAAGATCTTATAAGACAGCCTGTGGTGCTCCATTCTATACAGCTGACCGAAGAAAGCCAGGCGTCTCCTTCTGATGGCATCCGTAAAAATAACTTCTTGTACTAGCTAATAATTTTATATTTCCGCCAAATCCAGGCATGGCATTCCGAATGGGACAGATAAAAGTAAGTATAAAAATTATTTCTATTATACAGTTTTCAATACGAACCCAAAATGAATCCAAATATTCCTATATACCATAAGGCAAGGCAAACCAGGCCAAGAAAAAGAGATATAGTGAAAGCAGGAATATTAAGAGTAATATCAACAACTACAGCCCAGGGATATAACGTGCACTTCAAATTATTATCAAAACTCTATCGCAGAACAACGGAACTTTTCCAGAAGCACTTACAGTAGTACAATTTGTATAATTCAACACAAAGGCTTATTTTTTTCATCTGTCCTACTTCTATCAACCGGTTAGCTCAGTGCATTCACGTACTAAGCATTGGGCCCAGGAAATATTCAGATTTGGGGGATAATGGGTTTGAACCCTACTACCCACCTGTCCTTGAAAGTTTTAACGTAGTTTGCAATTTAAATTCCACGCGAGTTCCAAAATAGTGCATTTAATTGATCACGGGCACATTATTCCAACTCTTTGCTCATTAATCTTCACTCATTTCATCTCTCATTACCAGCTGTAATAACCTTGGCGTCAGAAGAGCATCTGAGAATCGTTCACCACGTAGAGACTCAGCGTATCTTAACCTTGACCTTGTAAACATGGGGATAATAAGGGGCTGAAACAAATCTACTTTCTTACTTTCTTTCTTTCTTTCTTTCTTTCCTTCTTACTTCATTATATTTATTCTTTCATTCCTCTGAAATCAGACTGTGTTCTTAAGCTATACATACATATGCTTGTTGTTTCATTTGTGGTGTTTTGGCAGCGTGATCATTTAGTCCCATGTACTTGAGTGTGTGTAAGAATAAATAGATAAAATTTGTATGATAACCTGTGTTATTGTGGCGTGTGTAGTAATGTGTATATTTGTAATTCAGTTGAGGATTGGGAAGGAGGCGGCCGTGGCCATACGTTAGGGACCATCCCTGTCTGAATATGTTGAATGTTTGGCTAAATCTTGGGATGTATCCCGAATGAGGTGTTTAATAGCCAAATAAATCCTCTATTTAATGTGTGTTTATTTGTTAACGGTTGGTGCCAAAACTACTGGAAAGAATGTCATGAAAATCTGTATTTACGTAAAAAAAGAGAAAACAATCCCACAATAAAACTAGGCTAAAGTTATTTATAGAATTCAAAGGGGTGAGGGAGTTAGTAGGAAACCTCAAATCCCAACAGTAAAAATTGCGCAATCTGTATTCATTTCTCGACATAACAAGACTCTGTGCGGCACACGCTTGGTCACTCACTTGCTTCCACTACTCCGAGAATAAGGCGCGGTGAGAAGGATACGTCACAACTAGTGTTCGTTCGGTCACGGGAATAGTTCTGGCAGAAGAAATTGAAGTGGGAATATTTCCGGTCGGTATTTTGGGAACATTCCCAGGCTGGGAATTATTCATTTTGTCGTCTACTCTATATTCTACTCTTCTTTTCTTTACTTTACTTTACTTTACTTTACCGTTGACCTCAGTTAGGGCTGGTTGGTTCCTAAGTTTAGGGGCTGCGACATCGCGGTCATGTAGCCCCGTCCTTACCTGAATTACAGATAACACACACAAATACAGCCATAACAATTAACACCGGTCATCAGACAGATTCTACACACACCCAAAGTACACGGGGCTACATGCCCACTTTGTCGCAACCCCTAAACTGAAGAACCAACCAACCAGCTAATTAAAAGTGTAGGAATAATTCGATCACGGAATTAAGTCAAAACATCCGTGCTCCTGAGCGAACTGCGTTTTCCTAATTTAGCAGGATACATTGTCCCTAGCGTCCACACGTGTTTCTCATCTACTCACCACCTGGCCTTTCTTAAAGCCCGGTAAATACCAAATATCTCATAGTATTGTCCCTTTGACTTAAGGAATTTTCTTACATCTCGCATGAAATTAGTGCCCTTGCACCCAGCACGGACAGACCAAGGTGTTTTACACCTACTCTTCCCAAAAACTAGGTACGAAGTTCCCAGGAAGCAGACAGAGAATCGTCAGAGCTGCTTTCTTCTTGTAACAACAGTCGCGCTTTTCACTTTGGCTCCCGTTTCTTGCCTGATCATTCTTGTATTCGATTATTATTTCAGAAGTGTTATCGTCATGCCACCTGTTAAAAGTGGAAGAGGGGATGGATTGTCCAAAATGTCTTCATTTAAGCATGCACCAATCGCTTCTTGCGACGTAGACAGATCATTTTCTGTGTTCAAGAATGTGTCGTAGGATGAAAGCATGAGCTTAGTGAATAATATTTGGATAAATTAGTTGTACATTGCTTCAAAAGCAAATATATATATAACATAATGTTAATCTGAATTCTGATGGTGCTTATTTTCCAGTTTATAATACATCATATATATTATTTCAGTAGTATACATCCCTACTGCGGCGCTCACAAGCGACCGATTGTGACAAATGAGCATTCAAATGAAAGAGAATATACATTAGCAGTGACTTATTGCACTATAATTTTATGAATATCTATAATTTGTTTAACAAATTACTTTTAAAAAAATTGCACGAAGTGTGCGATTTGCAAACACCGTTGCCTTAGGAAAATACGCTCCGTAATTGCTGTCCACGGGCCGCTGTGACGCCTGTTTCATGTCATATTAACATTCTGAGGTCTTTCCTTTATCCTGAATTGTAAATAGTGTTCTATAATCATTTGGTTGAAATAAAAACATAACCTTTCTCCTTTAAGTCTCTCATTATAAACCTATTGGGGAAAGTGTGGTTTATGAACATGCGAGATTTCTCGCACGGGTCTGCTAGTGTTTTGTAATATGACAGCGAATGGTTGCATGCATATTTTGAGATTTGATAGTGCATGGAAATTTGGGCTCTACTCATTAACATTAGTAAATGTTACATTTGGAACGTATCTTAATACAAAAATTTACCTGCTCACATTTTTTTTTTTTTTTTAGCGTATGGCTTTCAGTGCCGGGAGTGTCCGAGGACATGTTCGGCTCGCCAGTTTTGTAGCCGCTTCGAGACGGACACCCAATGGGTGAGCTACAAGTACCGTTGGGGAGGGAGGGAGTGAAGTTGGAATGTAAGGACGAGGAGTTGGAAGGTAGCGGCTGTGGCCTATAGTTAGGGACCAACCCCGGCATTTGCCTGGAAGGAAGATGGGAAACCACAGAAGACCATCTTCAAGGTTGCCGGCGGGGGGATTCGAACCTCCTCGCCTCCCGGATGTGAGCGACTGCCATCAGTCATGCCGTAACCACCACGGCTAACTCACCCGGTCCTGCTCACAATATTAACGAAAGAATAAAAAAAAAACAAAAAAAAAAAAACACTACAATAATTTGGTTTTCTGTGTTTTAGATGTGAAGAATAATTTTTGAGTTATCAGTTTCCACAAATTTAAACATTCCCATTAAATTTAAAAATTTTGACTGCCGGGAATTTTTGGAGAAATATTCCTAATGGCAAATTCCCGGGAATTTACCCATCACTAGTCACATGCAAACTTCCATAATAAATTAGTGCTGTGAGTTCCCTGAATGATATAATGTACAGGGAACATAATTCCATCACCCGTAACGTACTTAGCACATTCCCTCTCGGCTGCCATAAAATGTTGTGGGTTTGACAGACAAGAAGCACAGCATGTTATTGATGACGCGAGCGAATTAAAGCAGGCTCGGCACGGTACGGCAGATTGGATGGCGATGCTCCTGGCAGATAATGGAGAGAGAGCTGAGAAGAAGCGCCGGCAAATAAGGTGGCCACGGTGACAATGGAGCTCTGATGATGATGGATGGCTTCACATCATCGCAGCTTCCCATTGTATGCCCGCTAACAAGAAGTGATTGCTTCTTGCGCCTTTGTGCACACGCGAATCCAGCGGGAGGACACTTGGTTCTCGAGTACCCCCACATATATATGTGTAGTGCCACAACAAGCGGTCAATAATACCACCAGAGATATTCTAATACTCAACCACAAAACCTTTCACCAAATACTAGATAGGCCCCACCATCGGCAATTTCAGGGAAATAATATAAATAAAATCCATCAAATCTACTACGACAAATTTGAAATAGTTTTGCAGGATTATTATTGTTATTTCGTTTTAGCTAACTAAAACCCACGTCATTTCAATCGTTTAGCTTTAAAATTAGTCCAGTATTCCTTCATTTGTAGACGGTATTGTTCGTTTCTCTCTATTGTCCACGACTTTCAAGTTTTCAGCGTCGGCAATGGATGGAAACTCTGATGTTTGAAGAGTTCTTTCTTAGTTTTGCCCACTTAGGGAGCGTGTTTGAACTTGTTGACTCGGGTTGATGGTGTCTTCCTCTTCCTCTCCTCCCAAAATCTCCTCATGAACTCACTATGCCCCTTCTTACGTTCTTCCGTCCATTTTTTTCCAGTGGTCTTTTTAGCCTTTCCGGTGAAAGAGTGATTTGTAACTAGAATCCCAAAAGTCTTGCGATTTATGATGATACCTTCTGTAATGGTTATTTCTTTTAAGTCCTGTTTGATTTCTTCTAACCAACTGATTTTGACCTTCTTTGAATTAATTATAGCGAGCAGTTTTATTGCATATCTGGTGTTGTCCATTCTGCAGATGTGATCATAAAATTTGAATCGTCTCTTACTCACGGTATCAGTGAACTTATTGATTACTGTGTACGAGCCTGTGGTTTTCTAGTCAAGACAGAATGCTTCAGCTCTTGGATCTCGTCTTCAGAGTGATGACAACTTCAATGATGAAGTAAGAGCCAGGGTAAACGCAACCTGGTTGCGGTGGAAGGAGGTCAAGGGCGTGCTTTGCGACAAGAAAATGCCACTTCGTCTCAAATCGAAGATATATTTCGGACAGTGGCACGGCCAGTTGCGCTGTATGGAGTTGAATGTCGACCATCCGACAAAATTTCAGAACGTCGCCTGCACGCCATGGAAATGAGAATGCTCCGTTGGACAATGGGCATCTCCCGTATTGACCATGTCAGAAACGACACAATTCGGGAGCAAATGGGTGTCGCCCCAATTGTGGACAAAATGAGAGAGGAACGGCTCCGATGGTATGGCCATTCCCTGCGTGTAGTGCCTGATACTGTTAATAACTCTGTCCTTCATTTTGAGGTTGAAGGCCTACGCCCCAGAGGACGACCGAAGCAGCGTTGGCAATACACAATAAATGGCGACTTAAAAATTACCGGCCTAAAACCAGCTGACGCACGAAACCGGACAAAATGGAGGTCAATGACCAAAAAAGCGGACCCTGCACCAGCGGGACAACGCTAGGAAGAAGAGGAAGAAGGAGAAGATTTACATAAACGGGGCCATATACTGTATTATCCTGAGCTGTATTATTATTATTATTATTATTATTATTATTATTATTATTATTATTATAATTTATATAGTTATGCCCATCAGTGGAGCGCGATAGAACTTTTTAGGTAATGATGATAATTTCTTACATCAAAATCACTTCATCTGGGCACTGAAAATCTTCCACTGTTCCTTAGTTCATGGTTCATTGGTACTGGTATTCATTTTCTCAGAGAGCTTTCTTCTTCTTATTATTATTATTATCATTATTATTATTATTATTAACTGTAAGAATAAAGTAACATTTTTGTCTGCACATTTTGAATTGTCGGCTGAACTTTGAAATTATCCCGGATGAGATGTATAATAACGAAATATACCCTTGTTTAATTTTCGTAATAGACATATTACCACAGACACCTCAATAACACAGGTTACATACCAATTCTCCTATATATAATATACACACACACTTAAGTACATGGGGCTAAATAACCACGATATCCAAGCCCCTCAACAGCAGCATGTTTAATTTTTGTCTGTTTGTCCTATGTAATGGATTGGCATCAAGACTGGAGTGAATACTATGAAAATCGTATCGAAATGTAATGCTTTGCAGTCGGTAAACACGATTGCACCCAACTGTAATGGGTGCTTCCATAGTGCTTTAAAAATACATGAGATTAAATTCACTTGAATGACCAGTTTCGATCGTCAAGCGATCATCATCATATCCTTAACTCATAAGCCGTTAAATTTATGTCTACAAGTATGTGGGTGATGATATTGTACAATATACAATATATCACCCACATACTTGTAGAAATATATCAAAATCTGCTCACCAACATAAATACTCTATTAAAGAAAGCTTTCTAGTCGGTTAACACAAGTAGTGCCCAATTACATTAGGCAGGAAAACAAGTTACCGTAAATAAAAAGCGGCTTCGGTGGCGTAGTTGGTAGCATGCTGAGCTTCTATGCCCAAGATAGCGGGTTCAAATCCGGCCGAAGTCGTCGGATTTTTTAAGAGCGTTAAAAATCCCTCAGTATGCCTTCCTTCGGAGGGGAAGTAAAGCCGGCGGTCCCATGTCATAGATTTATGGCACTTTAAAGAACCTTCCACTAATTACACAAGTGTGAAGCTAAATTGTATAGGTTAAGAATAAACAACGCTCTTAGGTTCCTAGGTTCGTTGCCAAGAGCCGACTGCGGTGGCGTCTGGTAGCTAAGTTCTGAACTAGTAGTCGTTGACGGTGGCGTTTGGCAGCAAAAGTAGGAACTATTTGAAAAATTCAAAAGTCTGCTGTCCTTACATGAATTGAAAAACAGATAACACACACTAATACAGTCATCACAATTAACACCGGTTATCAGACAGATTCTACACACACCCAAAGTACACGGGGCTACATGACCGCGTTGTCGCAGCCCCTAAACTTAAGAACCAACCAAGTATTTTTATATGCCTTAACATGAGAAATACTACATATTATATTTATCACAAAATAACACGCCTTATGTACAAAGAGCGAGGGGGAGAGGGGGGGGGGACAATTTGTGTTGACCGACTGGAAAGCCATTTTTAATAGAATTAGGCAACACTGAAAACTGGCTTCTATAATTTCAATAACAAGTAGTTAAACGATCCATCTGCACGTTTTAGGAATGAACTAGACCACTAGGGCATATCCCAACAATCACAACACATTCCGCAACTCTAAATTACTCAAACAACAATATTCTACCCACTCAACTCCACTCAAAACGTCAAGTCTATCCGACAGTTACTGCAGTCGAACACAGGACCCGCTGGCTCGTGGCGGGCTGACCTGGGGACTAGGTGAAAGCCTGTTCACTGGGGAAGGCGCGCTGCGGGCTGGCGGGGCTTATATACCTCACACAGATCTCAACTCATATTTCGAAACCCAAAACTTCATTATTTTTAACTTAACTTACTACAGTCGTAATTTTTAACTCCATTTAGAAGCACAAAAATTTGCATATTCACTGAAATACAGAATAGAGACTGCAGAACTCGGATAGCCAATCACAAGCCTTCCTACAACGTCCGACTAACTTTTTCACCCAAATAGCCACATATTTAAACAAAAATTAGTCCACAGCATAGTCAAGAACTCAAATTACACTTTTCAAAACAAAAACCACAAATTTCACCATCCGGAATACATAAAACAGACCAAAACCTAACAACCAATCACAGCCCAGAACAGACACCCGCTCAGCCGGCATATTCAAATACAGCCAATCACCACACAGCCCAAGCACTGCTTACAAAATCATTAAAATTCACATCATTCCCAATAGCGAGGCTTATTATTATTATTATTATTATTTTATTTTTAAACAAATTAACCTACTACAGGTCTTTTCAACAATTTCATACTATCAAACGCTAACCCACTAGAGGTCTGTCTTTTTCCTTAAGCTAAAACATAACTTTTAAATCATTTGATTATTATTATTATTATTACTAAGCTGAAGCTATTGCAACGCCGGCCATGGTGCACACTATATAGAGCCAGTACATCAGGCTAGTAAGTAAACAGCGCTAGACTGCTATGACAACTGTTCATTCCCCCGAAACGAAATTAAAGTTAACAAATCTTTTATTTATTCTACTTCATTCCAAACATTTATTTTTAAACCATCCCAATCTTATTCACGCGCCGCCGAAGCGATTGTCGGCCGCTCCGCGGCCGACACATCGCTTGCGGCGGCAAAAACTATTTTTATTATTAAACAATTCTACAATTCACAAATTAACTTCAAAATTACGTCCCTAAAATATTATTCACCAGGCAGAGTAGCGCACTGACGCAACGGTACCTGGTCCCCTAGCGCCGCTGGTCTGCTCGCTTCGCTCGCAGCCAGCGGCTTCAAAACCGATTAGCAGCACTAGAAGAACCGTGCGAGGAATCTCGCATTACAACATCATTGTCGTTGTGCATTAGCGTCGCACAGCAGTAATAGGTAATACTACTACTACTACTACTACTACTACTACTACTACTACTACTACTACTACTACTAATAATAATAATAATAATAATAACTTGGTGACAATACTCTCGCCGAACACTCAGCAAGGCTCGAAGATGATTCAGAAGGAAATTTAGCTCATTCTATAAATGAGGGAGACTCGTGAAGAGTCCGGACACGAAATTGATGTAATGTGAGGTTCCTATAATTTATATACATTGTATTTCAGTACAGATGGTTCCTTGCTAAGGCTGAACCAGGCTGTAATTTAAAATGTAACCGGTATCTGCCGTGTTAATGATGCCAAAAATAAACAATATAATAATAATAATAATAATAAAATAATAATAATAATATCGTATGGCCTCGGGTGTCGGTTGCAAGCTTTGTTATTTCACACCCAGAGGGTAGCTTGCTTGTCGAATTTCGTTGTTCCTTGAAGCACTATGAAAATCAAGGAAGTTAGATTTAACTCCTTGAACACTATTGCGGTTTCTAATAGAGGAATGAGGAACTTTGTGTTGGCGGAAACTCCCGAGATTAATTTTGCCATTATGAACACGGCCTACTGAATTAACATGGGTTCTTTGACATGCGTGTCGTAATTTTTGCCGCCTTTCAAAAATCACTTACCACGGCCAATAGCGAACCTGCAAGCTAGGGGTTAGTAGACCGACACGTTAACCACGCACCCACCGTGGCAAGGTAGTAATAGGAATAGGTAATAATGAGCACGTTTCTTGTTTGACCTGACTATCTTGTAAATATCAGCATTACTTTGTACGTTTGTTGCAATGGTTGCTTTGTTGATATGGCTGACGTAGATGGCCGAGCTGGCTGTGTAAGTGTTGATGTGTCCGGCCCGGCTTTACTGATATGTGGGCTCGACGGGAGACAGTTCGGGTAGGGCCTATCGTCTTGTTTATTGTTTGATTAGCTTGCCACGGTGGGTGATTGGATAGCGTGTTGGTCAACTAACTCCAAGATTGCAGGTTCGCTCCTGGCCGTGGTAAGTGATTTTTGAAAGGCGACAAAAATACGACACGCATATCATACGATGTTGGCATGTCAAAGAACCCATTTGAATTCAGTAGGCTGTGTTCATAATGGCAAAATTAATCTCGGGAGTTTCCGTCAACACAAAGTTCCTCATTCCTCTACTAGAAAGCGCTGTAGTGTTCAAGGAGCTTAGATATCTAACCTCCTTGACTTTCATAGTGATTCAAGGAACAACGAAATTCGACATTCAAGCTACCCTTTGGGTGTCAAATTACAAAGCTTGCACGCGGCACCCGAGGCCAAACGATATTATTATTATTTATTGTTTGATTAAACGCAATTCTTGAAGAAAAAATACTGTATATTTCCGTTGGTTTTTCAAGAAATGCAAGATCTTTCCTGTAGACTACTATTGGGACGTTTTGGAAGATTTTGGTAGAAAGCACGCCTTCTATCTCCCTCTGGTTTAAGAGCTTGAGTTTTGTGAAACACCTTAGCGTGGTGATGATGATGATGATGATGATGATGATGATGATGATGATGATGATACGTATTTCTGTCTTACAAGGCGTTTGTAATTGAAACGATTACTGATCACTGAGAGAGACTATTTTATAACGTTAATTACAATTTAATTTTGCATATCATGAAGATAATACAGTAAGATTATTTTTACAGCTACAGTTTTACCCAGCCGATGCGAACATTCTGCGAGAGTGCGGCACTGTTCAGTATCCGAGCCACCAGCTGATCTGCCTCCAACAAGACCATCTATGTTTTTGGCAAAAGACAAAGACATCCCAGCTGCCAACTTTTTCAAATGTATAGTTTGTCCGGACACGGAAAGGTTCCTTACTCGGAAGGTCCTATAAATTAAATGTCCAATGCTATAGCCGTTTCTTCTCTCAGGCAGTGGCTGATTGTTTAGAAATAATCGGGTGTAGAGTCTGGTGGCATTTTACTCTATTGCGAGGGTTGGAGTTTTTGAGAGGTAACATGTTTTAATATAGATTGGCTATTGACAGGTGAAGTGTCTTGAGCCTATCTTTATTTTGGTGAGGTTTATGTGATTTGTCCCGGTCACGAAAACCAAGATTAACGGCCGAGGGGACCCGATGCGCTGAACACGCGTCACCCCAATATCTGCAGGCCAAATGGCTGGGCAGCGGTCGCTTGGCAGGCCGAGGCCCTTCATGGGCTGTTGTGCGTGATTGTTGAATTTATTTTTGATTTGAAGCATTATTATTATTTGAGAATAATAATAATATTATTAATAATAATGATACTGGTTTTACAACCCTTTTAACTACTGCGGAGGAGCATGGTGGCGCTGTGGTCAAGCTGTTGGCCTCTCCACGGCGGGCCAGGTTCGATTCCCGGTCAATGCATGTGAGATTTTCGAAGTGAAATGCCATGTCTTATGGTTCAGATTCCACGTAAAAAGGAGGTCCCGTGGCTCACGATCGCGAGATCAACTGTCACGTAAAACTACTAACTTACAATCTTACTTTTACACTTACTCAAAAAGCCGCAGTAGTTAGCCTACTTCCTTCCTTCCTTCCTTAACTACTGCGGCTTTTAGAGTCGCCGGGGTCCGGGAATTTTGCCCCGAAGAGATCTTTAACGAATCAGAAAATATATTCACACGACCCTCAGATGCCAACTGGCTGCGCCAGGATTTGATCCTGTAACCTTGCGCACAGCAGGCGGGAACGTTACCGCTGAGCCAAGCTGTCAGTCATTTGAGAATAGTTCAACGTTTTCAGCTTATTGTTCGATCTAGCTACTCGTATGCCTATGTTCGCCTCTAGGAGCTGCCCTAAATGGAAAGACTACATCTCATGTTGTCAGAGAGTGCAAACGACGATAAATCTGACAATCCTTCCTGCTACACGCAATCACACTGAGATTTTTGGTTCCTATACAGTAGTATAGAATTGAGTACAACAGCAGCATTCCCGTGCGTCACACAACACACAGCGCAACGGCGAGCGATCTGTCTGGGTGACGGATGGAGAAATCCGGCCACCGCCAACCAATTGAACGGAACGACAGCTTAAACGAGAGGATCATCTTGTCGCAGTCAACCTCGTAAATCACAGACTAGCTTGCCTTTCGTAATACCTGGTGCAAACACAGTAAATAACAAGGGCTGCTTTTTGTTTCTGGTGACAGTAAATTGAAAAGTACAAGCGCTCAATTGAGTGCCAGCTGCCACACGTCAGTTACTCGGTTAGACACTGTGGTTCGCTAAAGCACATTCAGGATCACTGTCAACTAACAACGCTACACACTGCTCCACATAAATCATTATGAATAATTCAAATTCCTCACTTGTCTTTCTTTTTTACAGAATGAATTTCTGGTGGTCCATCCAAACCTGTAATTACTGTTGTACGCGTAAAAATTATTCCATGAATAAATAATTAACAGAGACCATTAACGTGTTGAATAGTACTGTAGCAGTAGAGTACCCGTAGTTCCAAATCTCGGATAGCCAGTGATTGTGGCGAGAGTATTGGCCCATTTATTGCAACCATCACCTGATACATGCTATTATTACGGTAGTTACAGTGAATTAATGCTTTAATTCGGTCAACATAGAAATCATTCCAATCACTGGAATATGTGAGAAATAACCTGAAATTAATTACACGTGATTAAGAATTATATGTATTCTTACGGACTCCTGAAGAAAAACAAAAAACTAAGGGATGAGATGTTTCGCTCGTCAAGGGAGCACAATCTTATCCAAATATGCAAGATAAATAGCTGTACAAAACACTTATCTTGCATATTTGGGTCTGATAATGCTCGCCTGACGAGCGAAACATTCATACCTTAGTTTTCTTCTTCAATAGCCCGTAACAATATATAAGGTGCGTTCAAAAAGTAACGAGCCGGAGGCTGTAATGCGCAAACCGGTGACGACATCGGCTAATCGTGGCGTGTGTAACGTGATGTGGTTCCGACCAGAGCGTGGAAGGTCACAGCCCGTCGCTAGAGGGCACGCGTGGACGTCAAGTGACGATACAAAGCGAGCAGCAGCATGCATAAATCGTCCAACACTGACAGTCGCACTGCAAACAGTGACATGGAGGCGTCAAACGTGCTGTTCGGTTTCTGACAGCGAAAGGAGTAGGGGGAACGAACATTCATCGCCGAATGTCACAAGTGTACGGCGAACACTGCATGTCCCTTGCAAGGGTCAAGGCCAGGCACAAGCGCTTCAGGGAAGGACGGGTGTTGTTAGCCGATGATACCCGGTCTGCCCCCCCCCCCCCCCCCTCCCGTGCATTACCGATGGCAACGTCCAGCTGGTTGATGCACTCATTACCCAGGACCGCCGAGTGACAGTGAACACCATAGCCGCTGTGGTTGGTCGGATTGAGCGTCGGAAGTGTGCACACCATCATGAAGGAACGACTGCAGTTGTGGATAGTGTGTGCCCAATGGTGCCCCACAGTCTTCAACCACACCAGGAAGCATGTCGAATGGCCTACTGTCTTGGTTGGACGATTAATGCATGCTGTTGCTCGCTTTGTATCGTCACGTGACGTGCACGCGTGCCCTCTAGCGATGGGCTGTGACCTTCCACGCTCTGGTCGGAACCACACCTCGTTGCACACGCCACGATTAGCCGATGTCGTCACCGGTTTGTGCATTACAGCCTCCGGCTCGTTACTTTTTGAACGCACCTTATATACTGTATATATAGGCCTATACTAGCAACCCACGCTGACTTAACCCGTATCTTTAACAGTTTACCCTGTGTAAGCTTAAAAGGCGCATGAACGGGAGGTCCCAGACGCAATTCAATAAAGCCGAGGTGAACTGCGAAACTGCAAACACATATACTCTTCTCTGAAGTCTCAACTCGCCACGACTCGACAGTTTGATGCTGGACGAAGCTGGAGTGATAGGCGTGCTCGCTAGCTCTTAAACTCGTACGGAAGCTAGTAATTTAAATTTCCACTGAATGGAGATTGTTGAAAGAAATGAAAACGTAAATACACGTATTGTGGTTGATGTATTAAAAATAGAGTTATACTGTTGCAAACGTTTTTGTAGAACTTTACATGCTGTACAATTCTTACACTTAAGATTATATAGATATTTTTAACGGTTTACCAAGCGTAGGCTTTAAAGGCGCCAGGTTTTTCTTCTACTCGATTTACTGAAATCATTATTGCTCGGCTTTCTTTGGTCATAAATGAATATTTTTCTACAAAAACCATCCTCGAGAAATCCTTTACGGAATGGTGCAACCATATCAAAATCCATCGAATGGTTCTCGAGATTACCCGATATATCCAAGAATCGTGGACTTTAGTTAGTTAGTTAGTTAGTTAGTTAGTTAGTTATTGTTGTTTTAAGGGGCGGAACTACGAGGTCATCTGCCCCTGATCGTGGACTTTGTTTTATACTATGTAGAGATAAATCTTTTTCTCATGTAATTTATTTCAGGTTATTTTTCACATATTCCAGTAATTGGAATGATTATGTGATGACCGATGAAAACTACAATATGAATTGTTAATAAGGCAACACTGAAAAATGGCTTCAAAGCCATCTTTAGTTACAGAGATTCCCTAATAATATAATACAAAAATCCTCCTCAGTAACATTAATGAAAAGCAACAAGAACAAAAGGTTGGTGCTTTTCAGTCGGTTAACACGAATGTACCCAAAAAGAGCTGGGTTATGTCCTAATCCTGAAATAAATTACATGAGATTAATAAATACACTAGGATGACCAGTTTTGATCGTCAAGCGATCATCATCAGATCCATTACACTTAGGCTATAACATCTATGATTGAGAATACAGGTGATAATATTTACAATATGTACAATTATTTAGTTGCAGTGTTGGTAATGCAACTGTCGGTGTATGCTAAATGTAGTACGGTATATCTAATGTTAGGTGAAATGCCTAAATGGTGATAAAAATCCAGAGTTTGTCTGTTTGGGGTGATTATATGGTTATACAAAATCAACTATGGTTATACTGAAATAATACAGGCTGGTTTCGTCCAGTTAACACCCGGGTTAGTCGACCAAAACTGGTGCTAGTGTGAACACGTAACTGCTCGAAGTTCCAGTCAGGAAGACAACCGGATAAGTATCAGCCAAACAGACAAACTCCGGATTTTAGGTAGATTTCTTTAGAAAGCTAACTATTGCAATGGGTCCCATGTTTCGACTTCCGGAAAATTTCGACATATCTTCGCGTTTCACATCCCCCAGACCCCAAAACCACCGTCAGTTCAAAAGTTTATATATAATTTATGTATATATGTATCTATCTATCTATCTATATATATATATATATATATATATATATATCAGTTTCTTGTGGACACGATAACTGCCGTAATTTTGCACCAATCACTTTGAATTTTTTACATAATATGTATCCCTATAAAATCTCGGTCGAGTTCGTTAATGGGCAAAATCGGTCAAAGGGGGTAAAAATGGGGGGCTTTTTTCGAAAAAGTGAAATATCGCTATAACTCTCTTAATACATGAAATATCGAATCCCTTCAAAGTTCATAATATGTGTCGGATAAGTGCCAAAAATTTATGTCAAATAAGTTTTTTGATAGCACCAACCATTGACCAAAGGGGTGGGAAAAAGTGGGTTTTTCGGGAAACATTAATCATATCTCTGTTAATAGGCACAATATCAAAACCGCACAAAATGGACAATATTCCTCCAATAATTACCTAAAACTTTTGTCTGAAAGAATTTTTGATATGACCCACCATTACGCCACGGGGTGAACAAAATGATTTAAATTATAAGAAAATGCCAAGTGCCAAGAGAGGTTGCCATGACAACTTTACTTTTAATTGATAAGGGATGACCATCAGCAGTTGCTATGACAACGCCACTGCACGAGATCACATTCAGTTTTCATATGTCAGTGGGAAGCGACTTCGGTATCGGAACTGGTAGCATGCTGAACTTCTATGCCCAAGGTCGCGGGTTCAAACCCGGCTGAAGTCGTCGGATTTACTAAGAGAGCTAAAAAACCTGAGTTTGCTTTCCTTCGGAGGGGAAGTTCCAACGTTCGTTGCGAGTTGCTGATTGAGGTGGCATCTAGTAGCCAAGTTCACAGCTAGGCGTCGTTGACGGCAGTATTTTAGGTAGATTTCATTAGAAAGCTAACTATTGCAATGGGTACCATGTTTCGATTTCCGGAAAATTTCGACATATCTTCGCGTTTCACATCCCCCAGACCCCAAAACCACCGTCAGTTCAAAAGTTTATATATAATTTATGTAATATATGTATATATGTATATCAGTTTCTTGTGGACACGATAACTGCCGTAATTTTGCACCAATCACTTTGAATTTTTTACCGAATATGTATACCCATAAAATCTCGGACGAGTTCGTTACTGGACTAAATCGGTCGAAGGGGATGAAAATGGGGGACTTTTTTTTTCGAAAAAATTAAATATTGCTATAACTCTCTTAATATGTGAAATATCGAATCCGTTCAAAGTTCATACTATGTGTCGGATAAAGCTCAGAAATTTATGTTTGAAACGTTTTTTGATAGCACCAACCATTGACCAAAGGGGTGGGAAAAAGTGTTTTTTTTTCGGGAAACATTAATCATATCTCTGTTAATAGGCACAATATCAAAACCGTACAAAATGGACAATATTCCCCTAATAATTACCTAAAACGTTTGTCTGAAAGAATTTTTGATATGAGCCACCATTGCGCCAAGGGATGAGAAAAATGATTTCGGAATTATAAGAAAATGCCAAGAGCTATCAGTGGTTGACATGGAAACACTACTAAATTGATGAGGGATGAGCCATCAGACGTTGCCATGAGAACGCACTAGCGCGAGATCAGATTCAGATTTCCATCTGACTAAGTGTGAAGCGGCTTCGGTGACGTAACTGGTAGCATGCTGAACTTCTATGCCCAAGGTCGCGGGTTCAAAGCAGGCCAAAGTCGTCGGATTTTCTAAGAGCGCTAAAAATCCCTCAGTAAGCTTTCCTTTGGAGGGGAAGTTCCAACGTTCGTTGCGAGTTGCTGATTGAGGTGGCATCCAGTAGCCAAGTTCACAGCTGGGTGGCGTTGACGTTAGTATCTGGTAGCAACATTAGGAACTACTGCTTGAAATTTACCGTCTGCATTCCTTACCTGAATTACAGACTAATACAGCCATCACAATTCACACCGTTTATCAGACAGATTCTACACTCACCCAAAGTACACGGGGTTATATGACCGCGCTGTCGCAGCCCCTAAACTGAGGAACCAACCAACAACTCTGCGGGAGATATAATTTTGCGTGAAGAAGTAACAGACCGTTACATAGTTACACATCAGTGTCGAAACCTTGCATAAGGACAGTGTGACCACAAGTATAACAAGTAGTTCCGTGAAGAACTGTACAGCCTATTTTCAAATATCCTGCTCATGTTAATTGCCTCTATCAACATACAAAATTTCAGTTTAATTGCTGTAACAGATTCGTAGATATTGAGAACCGTCTAAATATTTCAGACGGTCGCCAGGTTGGATTTTTATTTTTGTACTATTATATTAAGATTATTGTGTAAGTGTGGTATTCAAACTTCAATCGCATGATAAGAACACAAGAAGTAAAAACGAGATTTTAAAATTACGCACAGCAGCCATCTTGTGATTATGCAAACAATTGAAATAAATTAGATGCCAGTGGATCAACATTTGTGTAAGCATTTAAAACGTGCAACGTTTCACGGCACTCGGATAGTTAATTCGCGAGAAACGTCCATTTAAATATTTATACTTCGCGTCGCCGCCATGTTGGATTCGTGCTCACCAGGTTACTGAAAGTCCTATAGGTGAACATATGTTCATAGTCTCTATGAACATAAAAAATTCAGTTTGGTTGCTGTAAAAGATTCATATATATTCAGAACCGTCTAAATATTACGGAAGCTTGCCATTTAGGATTGTTATATGTATAGGCCATAGAGTTATGTACCATTCAAGGTCACTTATTGCCTAGGTTCATTATTCAAACTTTCACTTCGATCGCATGATTACGACACAAGAAATAAAAACTTAATTTTAAAATTTCGCACAGCCGCCATCTTGAGCTTATGTAAACAATTGAATTAAATTAGATGGCAGTACATTACAATCTGCAAAATCATTTACTGTACCACATTTCACTGCGCTCAGAGAGTTAACTCACGAGAAAAGTCTATTAAAATATTTCAAATTCGCTTGGTCGCCATGTTCGTTTTGTACTTTACTGGTTTATGAATTATACATAGGTAAACTTGTATCAGTACCCTTTATCACCGTACAAAATTGCAGGGTGATATCTGTATTGGTTTCGGGGATATAGAATGTCAGTGAAATATTTCGCACAGGCGCCATTTTGAGGTTATGTAAACAATTGAACTAAATTAGATTCCAGTGCATTGCAATGTGTATAAATATTTGCTGTACCAAGTTTCATTACGTTCGGTTAGTTAAATCGCGAGAAAAGTCTATTTAAAAGTCTCCACTTCGCTTGGCCGCCATGTTGGTTATGTAGTAACCAGGTTTTTGAAAGTTTCATAGGTGAACTTCTAGTAGTACCCTTTATCACCGTACACAATTTCAGGGCGATATCCGTTATAGTTTCGGAGATACTGAATGCTAGTGAAATATTTCGCACAGCCGCCATGTTGGATTGGTGAGACGTAACAAAATTCGATGGGCACGGTCGACGTCGCCGGGAATAGTGCTATGAACTTACCGAGTTTCACTGAAATCGCTCCAGCCGTTTAGATTTTATTAGGGGTGGACACACACCCACACCTCACACACACACACACACACACACACACGCACACACACACGGACAAAAGGTGATCTCATAAGCCTATTTTTTCAAAATTGAAAATAGGCTAAAAATGGACTCCAAATGACAAGATGGTTACCGTCCCAGTAAGACAATAAAATGTTTAAAATATGTTTAAAATGAAGACAAACAAAGTTAATTAATCTCCAATTATAAAATACTTTCACGCGATAAATGAGGTCTGATCCTTCTACGAAAACCTGCATATTCTGCCTATTTTCGCCTATCTCCAAGTTTGTCCGGTGAAATCTACCTCCGCCTTCCGGCGTGCCGAGAGGACTTTTTTTTATCACCATTTTAGCATTTCACCTAACATTAGATACACCGTACTACATTTAGCATACACCGACAGTTGCATTACCAATACTGCAACTAAATAATTGTAAATATTTTAAATATTTTTCACCTGTATTCTCAAAAATAGATGTTATAGCCTAAGTGTAATGGATCTGATGATGATCGCTTGACGATCGCAACTGGTCATCCTAGTGTATTTATTAATCTCATGTAATTTACTTCAGGATTAGGACATAACCCAGCTCTTTTTGGGTACATTCGTGTTGACCGACTGAAAAGCACCAAACTTTTGTTTACTTAGGCAACACTGAAAAATGGCTTCAAACCTCACAAAGCAACAAGAATTAAAAAATTAAGTCACAGGAATGATATCATAGAAAGGCAGCGTTTTAAATAATATTAAAATGAGTACTGAAACAATCATAATAACTCATGGAACTCACTCATGTATAACCTCATAAATATAGCACATATAACAGTACATAGGTCTAATCTGTGCTCGCGTAAAGCAAAGGTGTGCTAGGCGGTCGTACATTTCCCCTTCTTATTTTGAGCAGAGTTGTCTACGCTCCAAGCCTTGAACGGTTTCGGGATACGTATTTAGACTACAGATCCAATGCTCCTGTGTTCAATATCTGGCCATGCCAATAAATTTAATTCTGGCCTGAGGGTTGGAACGGGGTACACTCGGCCTCATGAGACAAAACTGAGAAAATTCTCATCTCAGAAATTCTAGAAGTTGTTTATCGTTGTTTTCCCACTTCTATTCCAGGCAAATGCCCAGATGGTTCCTAACTTTATGGCCTCAGTGACCTTCTTCCAATTCTAGCCTCAGTTACACACACTGCTACTTATTACTAACACTACTACTACAACAGCCAATACAATTTCTCAGATTATCAGACAAATTCCACACACACCAAAGCATACCGGTTACAAGACCACTGTCACAAAAACCCTTACTGAATCATCAACAACAACTGTCTATGCTCCTCATCAGAGGAAGAACTACCCAGCCAGGAACGAGAGTTTTTGTTGATTCTTTAGAGGCTTTGCGACATGTAGCCCCGTGTACTTGGTTGTGCGTATAACTTGTCTGATAACCTGTGTTACTGTGATGTCTGTACTAGTGTGTGTATATGTAATTCAAGTAGGATTTGGGTAGGTAGCGGCCGTGGCCTTAAGTTAGGTACCATCCCGGCATTTGCGTGGAGTAAAAGTGGGAAACGATGGAAAATCACTTCCAGAATGGCTGAGGTAGAAATCCAACCCACCTCTTCTCAGATTTGCCTCACGAGGCTGAATGTATTCCGTTCCAGCACTCAGACCAGAATTTAAATTTATTGGCAGAGTCGGGAATCGAATCGAAACAGGTCTCCGTTGTGAAAGCCAAGACTGCTAGCCACTACGCAACGAGGCGGATTAGACAGATGGACAAACGGACGGAAACCGTGTGAAAATATAAGGGTTCTCGTAAGAGAGGAGTCCTAGTAAAGCGTCCATTATCAGAAACACAAGAATTTACATTTTCTTTGACGAAATGCATGGCAATTATGGAATATTACACGCTAGAATTGCAATACCTTGAAAGTATAAGTACCATTTACAGTCTGTCATTAACACGTCAGTTAAGAGGTGGCTGTTGAGTACTGAGCTGAGTGAGCTTCATAAGTATGCAAATAAGCGTGATGCGCACCAAATAAAAGACTTATTGTGCTTGGCTGTGCGATGGTGAAGTATCTGCATAGTAATTTGCGTGAATCTATTACAACGACCGTAAACGTTTACCATTTCTAGGGAATTCATTTTAAAGTGATGCTGAGAACGTTTGTAAGAGAGAGAGATAACATATCCCTGCCTTTCATGTAGTGAGTCAATTAGTCGACTAAGCTCGTCTGTCCATATATTAATGGTATTGATCACCAACAGGGGTAGCTACGCGTGTGAAGGGGCGCAAGACATGGGGCGAAGCTATCTCCGGACACGGTTAACGAGTTGTTTCGAGCCCCACAATCCGTAGTCTTTGACATAGTTTTCAGTTTTTACTCAAAGAAATTTCGAGTCAGTACTTTCGGCCATTTCAAACTCCTCCGGTTTCATTCATTTGGCGTCACGAAGGACATTCGACTGTAAAACACCATTCATCACATTCAAAGTCAACTCACCTCATACCCTAAACTAAGTACCATATTTTGAAGATAGGAAACCAAATGTCGACAATGTGCATTTATTGTTTTGCTTTCTTTCACATTTCGAAAAAAAAAAAATGAAAAAGTATGCTTATGAGATCAATCGAGGGCGGTGTGTTTGTCTGTCTATGTTTCTGTATGTCACTTCTACAATCACTATCAAACACAGGTTATCAGGAAAGTTCAACATATATGCAAGTACATGAGCTGATGACCAAGATGTCCCAAGCCCCTAAATCTGTAACTTCTGTCTGTATGTCCCGCCTTTCAACTCCCAAATGGCAGCATCTATCACAACCAAATTTGATGTGTGTGACGAAAGTCTATGCCAGGAATTCTCAGTAGCAAATTGGGATATTTTAAATATGGCGCTAACTGCTAAAGAAAAACAATTGAAAATTTAATTCGAGATTGTATGTCAGAAAGTATGCATGGAAACTTTTAGAAAATTAGGACACTTATATCGTACATCACAGTATTGCATATTTATTTTACACAACACATATCGGACAGTGCGGCCAACACGATTCTACGTGTGGTGATATATTCAATGCTTAGCTGCATAAACACCTTACTATCTAATGGAATTGAACCAAATTCTGTATCTGCAATGTATGCTTGCGTTTGAATAAAGTATCATGTTTTGAAGATAAGAAATCAAATGTCGACCTTACAAAACACCGGACGAAACGATCAGGAACTTAATCAATGGATGAGTTTCGTATAATGCATTTTTAAGAGTTACGCTCTATCATAGTTATAACGTTCAACTCTCGGTATCATTGATATCTGGTAGTGTAAGTTGGAACTACTTGAAATTGAACGGAACTTGTAGCTCACCCTAAGGGTGTCCGCTGGAAGCGGCTACAGACTCAGGCGAGCCGAACATGTCCTCGGACACTCCTGGCACTAAAAGCCATACGATGAATAAGTACCTATTTTAAACAGAATATCTGTAATTTAAAGCATTTTTAAAGAAATTAATTAAACAAATATTGTGCAATGCAGCCTAACGGCCTTGGGTGGGTGGAGCCTTTCGGCCCTGAATGACGCGTCGCCCCTGATGTAGGCCTACTGTAGGAGCAATACGTAAATTATGTATTACAAGTACACTGATGACCAGGAAGATGGGAATTATCACTTAAATGAATTGTTGCATGAACACTTAAATATTAATGTTTCTTTAAGATATTGAATTTAGAGAAAGTATTCTCCAAGTGAGGATAGCAAATACTCTACCTAAATGCTTGGAATTGATCCCCACACCATGATCATCGATTGACATGCTTCGAGGGCATTCTAATCCTAAACGTAGGTAAACATTACTGTCCATACAACGTACTGCGACCTGTATCTCCCTCCATCAGATTTCCGGCCACGTATTAAGATATGTCACGCACAGCCCGATGCAGAGCTAGATTTATGCCCCTCAGTGACGTGGCTGTTGGTTCTCGCCTCGTTTGCACTAACGTCCAATGACGGACGCGTGATATGCCTCTTTAGTACCTGCAGGTTGGAGCAAAGAATGTAACCGCTATACAGGCTGTAAAAAAAAGTCCTGCACCAAACTTAAACTCCGCATGGGGATGGGGGCAGGGAGTAATTTGAGATAGGAAACCCATGTCCGCAACGCAACCGTAACGCCCCTATGAGCGATTTTAATTATGAGTACATCTGGCAACGTCGCGTGCTATCCACGGCAGAGGGCCGATTATCGCTCACAAGTCTACCTAGACCCAGTCCCATTTCATGGCTCAGTAGTAAAGCGCTCGACCCTCAGGCGTAGGTGACTCCTCGCTGGGGGTTCGAATCCTTCTTCCAACCCAACTTGATTTTTTTCCCTCCGAGTAATTTGATGATGATATAACAGCTTAGGCTTTCACGGCCGGCGTTCATAATTAAATACAAGTATTTCGGGCTTGTAGGCCGTGGCCCAGATAGGATATCTCCCGACGTTTCACCTGAAACTGCGTCCGGCATTATCAAGGGTTCCGCTCCTTTCCTTAGTCAGCAGTGGAATGAGGAAGAGGCTTGAAATAATGGGTAACGGTTTGTAGTGGGGTATTGTTGTTTGATCAACTTAATTACCGTAAGCATGATGTTTACAGGTAGATGTTTCAAGCACGTTTTAAGAATCTAAATTAAATGTCCTCAGTTCCAACGATCGCTGAACCTGTCTCTGTATCTTCACTGTACCTTTTTTAAACTCGCAATCTTTTGCTTGTAAAGTAACCGCCTATGACCTTTACCTCAAATTGCGATCTTAAACATATCATTGCGAAACAATCATACAGCAATTACGACAAAAACAAATAGATCATTTGTGTCCAAACAAAATCCTACCGCGAAGAAATAAATCGGCAACGAACAGAACCAATTTGTTTTTCTTTTAAAAACCAAATTGCGGCGTATAATGTAGCTCCTTTTAAAACTAAATTAGAAACAAAAAGGATCTAATCTAGCCCTATGTAGTAATTAATTTATGCAAATACAAACGACTCGAAGAAAAAAATCTGCACTTCCGGAAGGAGGATTCGAACCCGGTCACCTCAGTGTGAGATTCTAACGGCTTGGCACTGAGCCACGAGGTGGCCCTATAGCTTGATTGACTTGTGAGCGGTAATCGGTCCTCTGCCGTGGGTAGCACGCGATGTTGCCAAATGTGCTCATAATTAAAATCGCTCATAGGGGCGTAACGGTTGAGTTCCGCACATGGGTTCCCTATCTCAAATTACTCCCTGTCCCCACCCGCATGCGGGATTTAAGTTTGGTGCAGGACTTTTTTACAGCCTGTATATGGGACTTCATGTGAAGAAGAAGGAGGGAGGCAGAAGAAATGAAATCCATTACAAATCAATATGAAACAAAATTTGATACTTTTCAGACGGTCAAAATGATTGCACCCAAATGAGATGGGTTATTCCATAATCAATGTACAGGAGATTAATAAATACACTAAGATGACCAGTTCCGATCGTCAAGCGATCATTATCAGATCCATTACACTTAGGTTATACAATTTATGTCTGAAAGTTTGGGTGAAAATATTTACAATATGTACATTTATTTACTTGCAGTATTAGTTGAGATCATTCAACTCGTCAATATTTCTTAGTTATAGTCTAGTTGTAGTTAGTTATTGTTGTTTTAAGGGGCGGAACTACGAGGTCATCTGCCCCTCTTAACACAGATTAAAGAATACAAATTTTGAATTGAATTTAAAATTTTGAGGTGGACATCTAAATTTAAAAAGACAAAAACAAAACAAAAATTAAATAAAAAACAAAATCATAAAAATAAAGAAAAATTACGGAAAAAATAAAAACATTATCATTCAAAAACGAACAAGTCGTTGAGTCAATGTTCACTGGAAAATTTAGATTGCTGGCCCTAACCCACTCTCACTTATAAAGCGGATAACGCGATCAGCAGCCACCGCGTCATCGGCTAATATAAGTTTGAGTGTCGTCTGCAATCCAAGGTTTCTTCGTAAGTCAGCAAGATCCACACACTCGGTTAAAATGTGGGCCACGGTGAATACGGCTCCACAGGTACAAAGTGGGGGGTCTTCCCTTCTCATTAGGTACGAGTGGGTGGATCTTGTATGACCTATCCTTAGCCTACACAAAATGACGGACTCTCTCCGGGCCCGGAAGGAGCTCCGCCACACGCGAGTTGTTCCCTTGATCGCTCTCAGTTTACTGGGCAGTGGGTCAGCTAGCCACTGACTCTCCCAAAAAGCCAGAACTTGTAGGCGTAACTGAGAGCGAATATCTCTAGCAGGTACCTCCATTGGTCGAGGTGGTAGTGATACCGCCTCTTTTGCAGCGTGATCTGCTAACTCATTTCCCGCAATTCCCATGTGGTTTGGAAGCCACACAAAGGTGATTCGAGTTGTTTTTTTTTAGCGTATGGCTTTTAGTGCGGGAGTGTCCGAGGACATGTTCGGCTCGCCAGTTTTTGTAGCTGCTTCGTGACGGACACCCAATGGGTGAGCTACAAGTACCGTTGGGGAGGGAAGTTGGAATGTAAGGACGAGGAGTTGGAAGGTAGCGGCTGTGGCCTATAGTTAGGGACCAACCCCGGCATTTGCCTGGAAGGAAGATGGGAAACCACAGAAGACCATCTTCAAGGTTGCCGGCGGGGGGATTCGAACCTCCTCGCCTCCCGGATGTGAGCGACTGCCATCAGTCATGCCGTAACCACCACGGCTAACTCACCCGGTGTGATTCGAGTGTCAGCGTGGCACAGCCCGGCTAGTAGTCTAAGTGATGTTTTGTTAAAATACTGGAAGTGGTGATTGATCTCCAGACTTGCTTGTTTAGAGTGAATATGTGATTGTAGTTAAAAGGTCAATTCAGGTTGTATTGTACAGGCTACTTATTTGGTTAAGTATTATGCTGGCCTGGTAAGAGCAGTTATCTTAGTCACTATCTACTCTCAACTAGGGGAGCTTCCAGTGTGCCAGGGTCTCTTATATACCTGGGCATTTCCCCTCTCGCATTCCCAAGTTTCTGTGTTCGTCGTACAAATGTGACTATGTGTGGCCAAGTCTAGTCTCCTGAAGTGGTGTATTTTACTGAATATTAGGATAATCTTCAACTATTAAAGACCAGTAAGAACAGGATCTGACTGTGGGTACAGACACATGTAAAATTAAACTATAACTAACAAATATTGACGAGTTGAATTATCTCAACTAATAATACTTCGTGTATGATAATCTTGATTGCATCCACATGTTATGAAGATCGACACTGTCCTCATTCAAACAATGCGCATCGTCAGTGGTACATAAAAATCTACTCCACTTTTCTGGTTGCCTGTGATCCATATCGAACCAACAAGACTAAGGAGATATAATCATCTGATCCGTGAGTTTACAAACATATCAGTGAACGTAGGTCTCCCAATTCATGAAGACGTACTTCATAAATTTGTTCGTTTGCAATCACGTTCTCCATTTGTATTAAAAGACCAAGAGTTTGTTAGGAGAAGGTTTAATACTGCAGCAACAGGAGTGGAGCAACATGGAGGAAAGAATAAGAGGAGATGCCCTGAGCTCGTTTGAGTGAAGCCAAGCGCTGCGTCCAAAGTGGGCGTAACCTTAACTTGTATTCGGTGTTCCGTGACTTGCATATGGCTGTACGAATCGAATAAGTGTTCTGTTTATTAATTTTAAGGTTCGTATCCTTGAATATCACAATGTGTACGAACAATTAGTGAAAGTGGCTGTGCTCGAAATTAGGCCTAAAAACTGATGAATGTCTCAACACCAATAAGAACTTAAAAATCAATTTGGTGTAAATACCGTGACGTGATTAGTTCGGCATCATTATGATAGTTCCCAAGTTGTTCCTCTTTGGTATAACTCGCACCTTCAGACACCTTTATTCAATTTAATCAGTGTTTCAGCGTATTATTACGTTTTGCCACGTCTTTATTACAAAACTAGCCTTCCATAGGTGCCCTCATATTTATATTTAAATTGGCTTTTAAAACGATAACGCAGCTTATTTGTGCCGAGTACCGTGATGTACAGAGTGTATTCTGCCTATCCAAGAAAAAATCTTGACTTGTCATTGCAGTTTTCTCACACTAAAATCGAAGACTAGTTGGAGTGGTTTACGGCTTTAAGCATAGGAACAGCCATTTTCTTGCTACCCAAAGTGGGCGTGCCGTTTGGCTTCAACAGCTGGCACTAGGCATCGCAGCGAAGGCATCTCCTTCCGTTCTTTTCTCCATGTGGAACAACGCAGTTCCGAAGGAATGGCAGTCACTGCTTTGTACCCAACACTCATCAGCAAGTTTTGATCAGTCACGTAAGACATGTGTTGCCCTTAACAGGGTACGAACTAATCATGGGCAGTGTGGCTCGTTGCTGTATAAGTGGGGCATGGAAATCACCCAACTGTGACTGTGGTGCGCTGAGACAGACCGAGTGTTGTAACAGGGCATACTTGGGATCGCTGGAGGACTTAGTGCAAGCCTCTACAAAGGCTTTAGTGTGACTGGACATTTTAGATTTAGCCTAAAACTTTAAATTTAGCAGGTGCCCAGTTGATTGTCTTTAAGAAGTGTATCGTTTATAATAATTGTATGTTATATATTTTGTGTTCTTTGCCATAAACTTTATAATAATCTCGATTGAGTATTTGATGTAGGCCTATTCGCAATGGACCAATTTTCCAACTTGGTGTATAGTGAGTGGCGTACATTATCCGTCACGGCTGTCAAGCAACACCGACTACACCAGCCGATACGACACCAGAAGGCTTTCATTGGGTGGCCGCGAGCGGGGAGCATTCATCATGCTGCTAGGCCCCAGTTGACGGCACGCAGGTAACAGTCCTGTCACCAAGACACCTCTACAAACACACAGTATGTTCAACTTAACGTTAAACATTTTGTAATTCTATTCCGAAGGGAATTGAAGCAATTCATGTCCCTTTTTGAAATCATTTCTAGATTTAAAATGGCTTTTTATCGGGTAATATTTTGTAAAATTAAAAATAAAATATAAAAGAGAACAAAAAAAAAAGATTAAACAAAAGAAACGTTATCGTGTTCGAAGCCATTTGTCAGTGTTGCTTTAGTAATTGAAATTTAAATGCTTTTCAGTGGGTCAACACTATTGTTCCCTAATTGTAATGGGTGTTGGTCCCTGAACCAGACACAAATTACTGTAATGCTATATCAATCAGATTTAGGGAAGAAAACTCATTACAATTTGGGCACAATCGTGTTGACCGATTTAAATAAAAAATAAAAACAATAAAAAGAATAAAAAATGAAAAAAATAAATCTAAAAATAAAATAAAAATTAAAAATGAAGTAAATAGTGGTACGGTGGGTGTTCTTCCATTTTCAACTACTGTAGCTTTAGAGACTCCTTTGGGGGTGTCGGAATTTAGCCCAAAGAATGGGTATTTAATTGGGCTTTTAATTGTCAGAAAATTAACTGAAACGAGTGTCTCGCGTACTTTTAACACCCCCAAAATGTCATCCGACGTAGCCGGGATTTGACTTTCCAACTTTGAGTAGAGAAAACGGCAACCTTAACGAGTGCGGCATTAAGCGATTGATGTTAAAATTAATCTCCTTGCCAGAACCGGTAATCGAACACGGGCTACTACAGTACGTATTCCAACATATCGCATGGAGGCCATTCACATATTACGTAATCACTTTTTGGTCGATTTTGAACTCCCCCTCCCTCTCCCCCATGTAATCACGCGCAATCATCGCATCCACGTCACGATTTATGTGTAGGCCTATAAATAAATGAAACTAGAATCACAATATCCGAGACTCGGGGACATCAATTACCGTAAAAAATATATAACGGTGCAGTTTACTGGGGGGGGCGCTTTGGGGGCACAAAAGTACAAGAAATATAATATGAGAAATTGACGAAAGTCTACTTTATTTTTCACTAGCTGTACCCGGCTCTCGTTGCAATGCCAATCAAAGACACTGTTGGCGTTGTAATTTTGTTTGTTGAAGTGCTTTTGTATACACAATATTTTTTTTGTTTTTCCGTTAACTACCTTTAAACTGTATGAAACACATTAATTTTTGAAGCGACTCATGAGACACCGATTGTAAAGTGGTTTTAATAATTCAGAAATGTTCACGGGCGTGAACAACAGCTGACCAAAGTTCATTTGTTGAAGCTATTAGCGCGTCGACATTAATTTGTTGAAACGACTCCCGCGCCACCTATTTTGAAATAAATTTACTTATTGAGCAACTTTCAGGCATGCACGTGATATCTAACCAATGTTCAATTGTTGAAACAATTAAAGCACCAACACTCATTAGTTGAAACTACTCGCACGCTGTCTATTGAAAAATGGATTTACTAATTCAGAAACCATCGCTGGAGTGTGAACAACAACTCACCAAAGTTCCATCGCAATCGGATGAAAGGTATATGAAAGCACATGGGACTTTGTTGAAACGATTCGCGCATCGTCACTAATTTGTTGTAACTACTCATGCGCTACCTATTGCAAAATAGATTTACTAATTCAGAAACAATCATGGAACTGTGCACAACAACTCACCAAAGTTTCATCGCAATCGGATGAATGGTTTATGAACGCATACGTGACACACAGAACTATTAAGAAAAAATAATTTTTAAATATAGAGATTTAAATATTTTTGAACCTCTTTATGATCTGAACAGAAGTAGTCTATTCATTTTACAAGGTAAGGCTTCTGCTAATGCTATAAGGAAAACAAAAATGACCTTTACATTTACGTCAGTGCGGCTGGAAGGGCGTGGATCGTAAAATGAGCTAATGTTAGTTATTTGTTAAGTGAGCACGTAATTATTTCATATATCCACTCCCAACCATCTCCCCCCACCCGCACATTACCAACGTAATCTTTGTGATTGCGCAATATGTGGATGGTCCCAAGGTGGCATGGAACAGTAGCGACTGTGGTCTGAGTAGCCATTTTTAACGACATACGCTGGTTATGAGATCCTTAATTCAAATTTTATGTTATTCTGAATGGTTATCATCACAAAGTAGAAGAAGTAGGGACAGTAAACAGCGGTAGTTATATTTACCGAAACGGAGTCACCAGCGGCATGTGATCAAACCACCTCGCAATGGTTAGCGTTGTTGGCTGCCATCCCCGTGGTCCCGAGTTTGATATCCGGCCATCTCAAGCAATTTAATTGCAGTCTGAGGGCTTTAACAGGGCCCTCTTACTCTCGTGGATATAACTCAAAAGAGCGTGGTTTCAACTTCCAACACCGCACCCTCAGAAGAGGTTTTCCGTGGCTTAACCTCTTCTGAGGGTGCGCTGTTGGAACTTAAGGTCACCTTTCTAATCCAAGTCTCAAATTTAAGTGCAGATATTACTACAGACACCACATATTAGCGGACAAAATTCAAAACATCTGAGTACTCGGAGCTGATGACCAGTATGATCAAACCCCGAAATGAATTAACAACAACGTGAATAACCATACGTAATTAAAATTGAAAACTTCAGGCTATTTGCATTAATACATTTTCTTTTGAAACAGTATTCCCTTTCAGCGTCCAGTCTAGTCTGCAAGCCTCTGTTTACGAACAAGTCGTCTCCATAATCCCCCATAAGCAGTTAGCACTGCGGCCTCCTCTGCTTCTACACCTCTCACAACTGAATCTAACCATCACCTCCTACGACTACCTCCCCTTCTCTTACCCTCTACAGCTGAACTCATTAACCTTCTAGGTAATCTCTTCTCACCTTTTCTCTTCACATGGCCCCTCCATCTGAATCGGCTCATACGAACAGCTTCATCTAGCTTGCCACTGTTGCCATCTATTTGTCCCAGCAATCATTCGTGCTATCTTCATATCAGTTACTTTTAACTTATGTTCAGATAGTCTGAATCTACCCAGGTCTCACTTCTATAAAGCAAGGTCGGTCTATACACAGAGCGATGTAGGGAGAGGTTCGTCGATACACTAACTTCTTTCTTGCAGAACACTGTAGACCATAACTGAGAACTCACTGCATCGACCCTTCTGCACCTCAGCTCTATTTCTTTCCCCATACTGCCATCCTGAGAGAATACACAGCCTACGTACATAGCCTTGCACTTAAAATGTTCCACCTGCTCCAATTTAGTTCCTTCTACCTGGCATTCTATTTTCTTCCGTTTCTTCCCTGCCGACATAACTTTCGTTTATGAAATGCTGATTTGCATACCATATTCCCTACATCTCTCTACAAGGATAGGGGCCGATAACCTAGATGTTAGGCCCATTAAAACAACAATTATCATCATCATCATCTACAATGATATTTAAGGTAACATATTTCAAATTGCATCTCCTGCAACTGTATATACCGTGCAGTTGTGTTAACGACAAGGGACACACCTTACATGAAATTTTGCCTAACTGCATGTCACGGTAGCTAAAATGGGAGAAAATTTGTGGCTGAATTTAAAGCTGTTTCAGACTTGATTTTGATCTTCACATGTCTACTTAACAACCATATCGCTCGTACTCCATATAAACCGTAAAGCGGTCTAATGGCAAAGCCTCATTTATAAATTTAAATGGTGCTGCATCAGCCACACACTTCTCAGACTAGTCATAATCTTACATGTTAATAATTTACGACTCACAGATGGTAGTCTTCTTCAGTAACCAGACAAGAGGCACTGATACTCACCTGAAAAAGAAAGAAAAGATATATTAACATACAAGTATTTTTCATCTCATGAAAATGTAGAAAACACCAACCAAAGGAAAACTATTCTGACAAGTGATGAAAATGAAAATCCACAGCCTGCTTCCAGTCTCCGACTGGGTCAGGAATGGAATGAATGAAGCCCCCATCTAGCGGCGAGGATATGGACTGTGCCGGCTGCCGAGGCCTGACGCACTCCTCTGGGTCAATGATTAAATGAATGACAGATGAAATGAAATGATAGTGGAGAATGTTGCTGGAATGAAACTTTTGACAGGGAAAACCGGAGTACCCGGAGAAAAACCTGTCTACCTCCGTTCTGTCCAGCACAGATCTCACATGGAGTGACCGGGATTTGAACCACGGACCCAGCGGTGAGAGGCTAGCGTGCTGCCGCCTAAGTGACGGAGGCTTCACTATTCTGACAAGTGATAACATTTTAAAATACAAAATTAAAGAAAATGATAAATTAGAAATCAAACCAGAATCTTCAGCCAAATAGAGACATAGATATTTCGTTGCTAGTCCACATAGCGCTCCATAGTTTCAGCCATTAAATCTAAGAATTCTAGAGAAAACTCATTCTTTCGGGATTGAATCGTTATGGTGCAATCATGGTGCACTTGCTCGGAAAGCCAAAGATTTGGATTCGTGTCCCGAAGGAAGTCTTATTTTCAACACTTAAGTTTTATAGTGCAAAGAGTACAGGGTACAATGTTGTTATTCAATCATTTAGGTATTGTAAGCATTTAATTTTCTTATCCAAAAGATGTCTCTTAGCAAATATTTTAAATAGGCTAAGTCTCCAAAACGATTCTAGTCCCTATGTACGAGAAATGCGCGAACACGCATAACAATAGACATCGATGTAATCAATAAAAGTGATACGCCAACTGTTCCATCTTTCTATCGTTGCCCCATTCACCTCACCAATGGAAAACAGAATGGGCGAAGGGAAAACGAAAAATTCCAACCAACGACAACTGAAGTGATCGGAAAAAGAATGGGAAGGGCAATCAAAGGCGGGTATATGACTGAATAAACCTCCTTAAATTATAGACTACTACACGGGTCGGAGGCAAACAAAAGACAGCAAGAGAGACGCGCGCGACACAAGAAAGTGGAAGCAATTCTGGTCTAAGCTCGGGGCCCCGCAGTCGCTGCACCATGATCACAAGTTGTAAGTACTAGTGTGAGTGCAGATAAGTCTTTATATACCAACAATAACAAGTAGTTACGTGAAAAACTAAAGCCCATTTTCATATATCCTACTTATGTCAATTGCCTCTATCTACATACAAAATCTCAGTTTGATTGCTGTGATAGATTCGTAGATATGGAGAACCGTCTAATATTTCGGATGGTCACCATGTTGGATTTTATATATGTAGGTCTTCGAGTTATGTACTGTTAAATGAAGATTATTGTGTACGTGTAGTATTCAAACTTCAATCACATGATTAGGACACAAGACGTAAAAACAAGATTTTAAAATTTCGCACAGCTGCCATCTTGAGGTTATGGAAACAATGTTGAAATACATTAGATGCCAGTGGATTAGCATTTGTATAAGCATTTACTGTACCAAGTTTCACTGCACACGGATGGTTAAATTGCGAGAAACGTCCATTTAAATATTTATACTTCGCGTCGCCGCCTTGTAGGATTTGTGATCACCAGGTAATTATAGGTGAACTTATGTTCTTAGCCCCTATGAACATTAAAAATCAGTTTGGTGGAATTGATTCGTAGATATTGAGAACCGTATAAATATTTCGGATGTTGGATTTTTATATTTATAGGCCATAGAGTTATGTACCATTTCGCATGACTACGACAAAAGAAATAAAAACTTATATTTTATAATTCGCACAGCCGCCATCTTGAGGTTATGTAAACAATTGAACTAAATTAGATACCAGAGCATTACAATGTATATAAACATTTGCTGTACCAACTTTTATTGCGTTTGGATGATTAAATCGCAAGAAAAGTCTATTTAAAACTTTCAACTTCGCTTGGCCGCCATGTTCATTTTGTGGTTAACAGGTTTTTGAAAGTCTCATAGATGAACTTGTAGTAGTGCCCTTTATCTCCGTACAAAATTTCATGGTGATATCAGTAATAGTTTCGGAGATATAGAATGCCGGTGAAATATTTCGCACGGCCGCCATCTTGAGGTTATGTAAACAATTGAACGAAATTAGATGTCTGTGCATTACAATGTGTATGAGCATATACTGTAGCAAGTTTCATTTCGTTTCGTTGGTTAAATCGCGAGAAACATCTATTTGAATGTCACAATTTCGCTTGGCCGCCATGTTGGTTTTGTAGTTACCAGGTTTTCAAAAGCCTCACAGGTGAACTTCTAGTAGTTTCCTTTATCACCGTACAAAATTTCAGGGTGATACCGGTAACAGTTTCGGAGATATTGAATGCTGGTGAAATATTTTGCACAGCTGCCATGTTGGATTGGTGAGAAGTAAAGACATTTGAAGAAAGTTGAAGGGCACGGTCGGAGTCTGGCGTAATGGTGCTATGATCTCACAGAGTTTCATTGAAATAACTCCAGCCGTTTAGAAGTTATTAGAGGGGGACACACATGCACATCCACACATACGCACACACATACACACACACGGACAAAATGTGATCCCATAAGCCTATTTTTTCATCAAATGAAAATAGGCTAAAAATGACTAATGATGATAATTATTGTTTTAACGGACCCGGTCCCTAATAAAATATGATATGAAATGAAATGATGAAGATAAAAATAGCCCACTGCAAGGGAATTAAACGAAAATGGTTTATATAAAACATACAGTGAGCCCCAACAATAATGCCGCATGTGGATAAAAGAATAGAAACCGTGGATTTAAAACAATTAAACAAATAAGGCATTTTGAACAGTACAAATAGATTATGTACACTATAGCCTAAAAGCTTAAAAAGACTAAACCTAAACTAAAAAGTCTTAAATTATTTTAAAATTTAAAAAAGTAGCCACTCTCCCTCATGAACTGGATGACGAGATCTGCTGACGGTCCGTCATCACGTAAAACGGTTTCCCATTTTCAACACCTGGCAAATGCTGGGACGGTAACTTCTAACAGGCCACGGCCGCTTCCTTCCACATCCTTGCCCAATTTCATTCATCTTCATCCATTCCATCTATCATCCCAGCGCGCAGGTCACCCACGAGCGTCGATTAGAAAGACCTGCACTCGGCCTCCCAGGAGGCCACACGAAAAAAATAAAATCACGTAAAACAAGGGAGTGGGTGTTAGGCAGTTTGAATGTTATTAGCAGATCGGCCAGGTCCACACATTCCAAGAGAGTGTTAATAATAACTTGTCTAGGAAATTAACTGCGGCATATTAAATCCGAGAAGAAGAAACTTCCGGCTACCCCTCCATCTCTCTCTCTCTCTCTCTCCCTCTTTTTCTCTCTCCCTCTCTCATGGAATATCCAACACACACATCTCTTCCTTTATTCACCTCCCCATCATCTGTTTTGGAATCGATAACGCTTTTGTAATGCAAACAAAACAGGGCTTGTGAAGTGGGCCCTCAAAATAAATGGAATTGAGTCCCAAATAAGGTTACTCAATGTACAGCGTGCAAATGACAGGTAATATCACAAACAAACAAAAATTATTACTCTATTTAAAGTTTAGGTTACAAGTTAAACTGAACTCTCTATGAATATAAATTAGCACTTGTTAACGTTTAAACACACCTATTACAGGACAGAGAATTCCTAGTTTAAACAGTGATAAGTATTTCACTGAGTAATAACAATCCTAACTTTCACAGCTACAAATAATGTGATAGCCCAGGGGTCTTCCAACTATGGCCCGAGGGCCAACGCCAATCCGGCCCGCCATAGTTTATTTTGAACTAGAAACCCACCCCGGTTTCGCCCGGAAACCGAAGCATCATTTATATAATTTATGGAAGAATCATTATTCATAGCAGAATTCTCGGACCACAAACCATTTCTTCCCTGTGTGATAGGAACTTTGGGGATGACTCCCTTTGTCTTTGTGAATTCTCTTTCTTTCTTTCTTTCTTTCTTTCTTTCTTTCTCTCTTGTGACAATCGAGAAATTATTTATTGCTCAATTGCATTGTTACGTGATAAGAGTGTTTTTTCGATTTCAATGAACTACGACCTATATCCTTTTTTCGTCTCGGGATGAAGGGTTAAAATCACTGACTGGGCTATTAATTATATTATCATGGAGATAGCATGTGCAACGAATTCTTGTCAGACAGAATTGCGAGGTGCATGAAACACAAATCCCCCTTCCGTCCAATCTAAACGTGACTGTGGATTCTGCGGAATGAAAAGTTCACAGGTGAAGTAAAGAAAAGCCGAGTTGCACTTCCAAGGAAACTTCAAACACATCCACTCTTCTCTGAAGGCTTAACTCGACACTGCTGTACAGTGTCTGGGGTGATAGACTCGCACGCCAGCCAGCTAGCTCGTAAACTGTCTCGAAGCTAGTAATTGAATGGAGATTGTTGGAAGAAATGAAAACGTAAAAACACTTACAGTGGGCGATGTATTGAAGATAGAGATTTGCTGTCATGATTTTTCTTTGTAGAACTTGTCGTGCTGAACAATTCTTACACTCACAGTAATAGATATTTTTAACGGTTTGCCTAACGTACGCTTAAGAAGCGCACGGGTGCCAGGTTTTCTTCGACTTTTTCACTGATATCGTTACTGCTTGGCTTCCTTTGATCATAAATAAATTATTTTATACAGAAACCTTCCTTGAGATATCCTTTACAGAATGGTGAAAACCGCATCAAAGTCCATCCAGTTGTTTTATACTAAGTAGAGATATAAGTAAATCATACAAAATTATAATCGGATGTTTTTATTTAACGAGCAATTAAAAAATCCCAATAACTAACATACATAATTAAATTGAACATTATAATTTCAGTTAATGAAATTTATGTAGCTGTAACTTCCACTAATTGTTTGCAATTGTGGACCAAGATTACTAGTGGAAATTATCATCAGTGACTTCAGATCCTTATCAGCTAATTTGGATCCGTAAATATATTTTGTATAGGCCTATTTCATTTTGGAGAATGTTTTTTCACACAGATAAGTAGTGCCAATGTTGAAATAAAAGCCACTAGCAAACGGAACGGAGACCATCCCTGAGCCCTGCGCCATAGATATCTCACTCGCCGGCAAATTTGGCATAATTCAAAAATACAGTATGTTGGTATAATGAGTTAAGTTGGTCTTCGCCCTTGGTTGGATTGTTCCTCAGTTTAGGGGCTGCGACAACGCGGTCATGTAGCCTCGTGCACATTGGGGTGTGTAGAATCTGTCTGATAACTGGTGTTATCTGTGTAATCTGTGTTTTATGTTATCTGTGTTGTCTGTAATCCAAGTAAGGACTGCAGACGATCAATTTCAAGTAGTTCCTACTTTTGCTACCAAATGCTACCGTCAACGACACCTAGCCGCGAACTTGGCTACTAGATGCCACCGCAACCGGCACCTGGCGACGAACGTTGGAACTTTTAATAGAGCGTTAATCAAATCTAACCTACAAATTTAACTTCATAAAATAATTGTAGTTAGTGGAAGGTTCTTTTACATGCCATAGATCGATGACATGGGCCCGCTGGATTTACTTCCGCTCCGAAGGAAGGTATTCTCAGGGATTTTTAACGCTCGTAAAAAAACCGACGACTTCGGCCGGGTTTGAACCCACGGTCTTGGGCATAGAGGCTCAACATGCTAACAACTACGCCACCGAAGCCACAGGTCTTCGCCCTTCCTGGAGGGGTCAGTGTCCATTTGTAGGCGGTGGTGGTGGTTGCTTTTTCATTTAGCGTCATGGACATCGTAGTTATCAGCCCCTTGTATTTGGATTTATAGTATTGTCTGATAACCTGTATGTCTAGACTAGTGTTTGTGTAACCTAGTTGTAGTTGAGACTAGAATTGGGAAGGTGGCAGCCGTGGCCTTTGCATTTACCTGAAGTAGAAGTGAAATAGCTGAGATGGGCTTTCCTCACGAGGCCGAGGACCTCGTTCTATCCCTCAGATCAGAATTCAATTTCTTGAAAGACCAGGGAAATGAACCCAGTGCCCTTGGGAATGTAGTCTAAATACGCACTGTAGCCCGAGACCACAAAAGCAGACTTAATACCTTAGTTTGCTGGTAAATAGAGTATATTTGCCACTTGGTGCTCGCGTGACAGTAATACCCCAAGTGGCCTTACTGCTAGATTCCTGGTCTAGAAACTCTCTCTGGTAAGAGTATTTACTGCTGTTTCTGAAGCTTGCACGCCACGGCCACTTTAACTGCTCCACTTGATAATTTGCCACAAATGTTTACCACAAAGCGGCACAGTAACTTCACTCATGGAAACATTGTGTCAATTGTGGAAATCTCTTCATTTGAAGTAAGATACTGGAATTTCTTGGATTTCAAGACGCATCAATACTCATTTTTGGAAAGTTTTATTTAGTTTGTGAACATTTATTGCATTCATTTCCATTTCTAATTTATACGAGGCGCTTCCAAAAACTAGGTTTCCCTATTAAAGAAAAGAAAGAGGCCTATATGAAAATCTTCATTGGCAACAAGTACAGAAATGTATCAGCTATTTTTCGACCTAGACACCAAACGAATTGAGACACTTGTCATAGCGTACAGAGGTGTGCAAATTATTAGACTAAATTAATGGATTGAAATAAGTCACAATTTTTCATTCAACATTTTCTATTTTATTTTTATTATCCTACTTAGTGTTATTTTCTCCCCTAAGGACTTACAAATTTTCCCATAAGGAATTGCGTGGAGAAATTTTCAAAATTGGAGATTCTGAGGGATACCTGAGCTGGGTCAGTTTTCTCCTTTTTCATTGACTTTGTAATGTACCTTCTAAATCAGGTGATTTCAATCCACGGTCCACGAATTTCTTAATACTGTACTTGAAGAGCGGCCGTCAGCAATAAAATACTTCGAATCCTTCTGCACTAAATTCACAATAAAACTAGAATAACGTGATGAAAAGCAAACAAAACGTGTGACATTCTGTATTAGTAAGGCTCCTTAATCAGTGGATATTCTAAAGAAATCATTTTACTGTCAAATTCCCAAGAGAAAATGTAATGAAGACAATTGGTTAATCATTTTAAAAAATGCCACGCAAACAGTTTTACTGCATTAAGTCATAAAAAGGGGGAAACATGTTGTAAAACTACAAGGGCTTTTTTTAAAGTAAGGGCCGTTTTTTAAGACCGTAGTTAGTGTGCACGCCGCAACAAGCGTGCGCGCTACCTCCCGGCATCCTTTGCGAACAAGCAGGCGTCAGTTGCAACTGTGTAGCTAACCTGTACGCTGAACTGTGCAATCTTTACAATGTTCAAGATTATTTATTCGCCCGCCGCTTGTGAGGTACGATCTGTGATAAGTTTTTTGAGTGCAAGAAACATGTCGGCTGCAGACATTCATCGTCAGCTTTGTGAGGTGGATGGTGATAATGCAAGGGCGGAAGGTAAAGTGCGAAAATGGGTACGCGAGTTCAAAAGTGGCCGTGAGAATGTTCATGACGATGAACGCTCATGTCTGTGATCACAGATGACTTGGTGACTGCAAATGACACGAAAATTCACGAGGACCGATGATTCATGATAACCACTCTATTAATGGATTTTCCTCAAGTGTGAATTCTTGGTTGCCAGAGCAGGCGGCAAACTTTTATGCAGAGGGATTTCAGAACTTAGTTTTAAGGTATGGCAAGTGACTAAATAAACAAGGCAACTATGTAGAAAAATAGAGGAAGGTATGTAAAACCTAAAAATAAATGAGGTTTCAAAATAAAATGTTCGATTAATTTTCAAAAAAAACGGCCCTTACTTAAAAAAAAACAGCCCTCGTTGCATCGAGTCTAATAATTTGCACACCTCTCTAGTATCGACGTTTGTAGTCCTATGACATAGAAGTCTGCCGCCTGCGAATGGAACCAGCGTATGATATTCGTCTTCAGCTCTTCGTCGGTGTGAAAATGCTGACCGGAGAACAGAAATTTCTTGAGGTGCAAGAAAAGGTGAAAATCGCTGGGAGCAAGATGAGGATTGTGCAGCGGATGATCAAACTGCTGCCAGCCAAACTTCTGCAGAGCAGCCTGTCCTGATCGCTTGATTCATATTTTGATTCATAACGTTTGTAGAGGTGATAAATGAGTCTGGGAACTGCCCGTTACAGACTTAGGTTGCTTGGTTCCTTAGTTTAGGGGCTGCGACAATGCGGTCATATAGCCCCCTGTACTTTGGGTGTGTGTGTAGAATTTGTCTGATAACCGGTGTTAATTTTGATGGCTGTATTAGAGTGTGTTATCTGTGATTCGGGTAGAAGGACTGCAGACGATTAATTTTTTCAAGTAGTTCCTACTTTTGCTACCAAATGCTACCGTCTACGACACCTAGCAGAGGACGTGGCTACTAAATGCCATTGCAGTCAAAACCTGGCGGCGAACGTTGGAACTAATATAGCGTTATCAAACTAACCAACAAATTTTAGCTTCCACAAGTGTAGTTAGTGAAAGTTGTTTTTTTTTCATGCCACAAATCTATGACATGGGACCACCGGCTTTACTTCCCCTCCGAAGGAAGGCATACTGAGGGATTTTTAACGCTCTTAAAAATCCGACGACTTCAGCCGGGTCTGAACCCGCGATCTTGGGCATAGAAGCTCAGCATGCTACCAACTACGCCACCGAAGCCGCTCTTATTACAGACTTAGTTGGAAAGTTGAATGGGACTTCTCAAGCTGACGTTGCCATGGTTACGGCTGGCCAATCCTTGGTCAGTTTCTAAGATTATTCTGTAAATATTACGGAAGTGGTTCGTTCCAGGACCTTAGAAATACGGGACCTGCCGAGAATTGTTACTTACTGTAAGGGGCGTAAAATTAACTGCGTCTGGTCCTTCTACGACAGCTTTGATGTTTTGCTTATTTTAGCCTGTGCCCGTGTGACAAAAGGGTCAACATCAGAAGAATATAGGCCTATTATAGTTAGAAACAGTGTTTCTTCCCAGGTAGAAAACCGAAATTCATACCAAATTTCAGCTTATGTGGGTTGAGTACATTTTGCGTGATAGATATTTTACGAATGAACTGGATGCCCAAATATGACACAAGGAAATCGCCCAACACCCCTGCATCAGTTCTGTTAGGTCCATACCGTTCTATAGATATAGCTCTAAAGGCCCCTCAGGCTGACAGGCTATAACAAACCGAAGAAATGTGCAACGTAGTCCTTGAAATTCTAGTGAGCATAGTACGTTTCAATTATGTGTAACATTACGGTACTTTCGATGCAAGTTGCTATGTTTTTCGACAACAACAAAAACGACAAAATGCGTTGCTGATATAAGTTTATTATGAAATAAAACGGAGCACAACACCACTGTTGGCGTTTCTTTTGAACAAAATAACGACGGTAAGAGAAAGGGCAGGTGTGATAACTCAGCTATAACAGGCAATGTGTATTGTTATCGAAATAGAGCACTTGAATTGCTTGATTTTAAACAAATTCTTACACGATATTGGTCTAAATCGAAAGATTTACGAAGGAGGGAATTAGTCATAATAACTAGCTTAGTTATTGTTGTTTTAAGGGGTGGAACAGCGAGTTCATCTGCCCCTTAACTAACTTACTCGTAGTGTTTTCTCATGTGAAATCTGTTGTTTCATTCGAGAGGTTGGATATCGTGGTCATTTAGCCCCGTGAACTACAGTAGAGAGAGAGATAAAAAGAAAGAATTCGTCTGATAAACTGTGTTATTGTGTGCTCTGTAGTAATGTGTGTATTTGTAACCCCTGTGAGGATTGGAAAAGAGGCGGCCATGGCCTTGTTAGGAACTCTCCTGGAGTAGAAGCGTGGCATCACGGAAAAGCCCTACCAGGATGCTGAGGTGGGAATCGAACCACTCTTCCCAGGTTTCCTTCTCGAGGCTGAGTGTACCCTGTTCCAGCCCTCAGATCAGAATTAAATTTCTGGCCAGAACCGGGAATCGAACACGGACTCCCGGGGCGATAGCCACTACACCACGATGTGGTCCGTGTTATGTCTGCGCATGCCTGATGTAGTGTAATAACAAACAGCAATCGTAAATGATTTACGAAACTACAACAGGTATTGCGTATAAGCATTATTCTGGGCCAGATTGGATGAGGCTTTTAGCCTTGCAAAGCTTTCACCTGAACGCCCAAGTTCATTTCAGATAATGGCATTAGAATTGTTAAGACTCTTAGCAAGAAGGATAGTAGGAGGCGTGATTAAACCAAAACATGGAAGTTTATGAGACAGAGAAAATTACGAAGGGGAATATGTGAAGGTATAATCAGCATCATGTCTTAATATACACATCTTATTTTCCAACCACCCATGACCCAGGCGTAAACTCGTGCCGAGGATTAAATTTTATAAGGTTACCACGTCTCTTGTCGTTGTACTAAGAACAAGATGACGTTTTATACATTAATTAATTTATTATTATTATTATTATTATTATTAAGGGCTGACCCGTGGCGCTGGGGTAACGCGCTTGCCGCTCACCCTGAGTTCCCGGGTTCAATTCCCGGGTCAGTCAGGGATTTTAGAAACAGACGTGAGGGCTGGAACAGGATACACTCAGCCTTGTGAGGGCAATTGAGTAGCTGCCTAACCGTGAGACAGCGTCCCGATGACGAAAACCGAAATTAATAGCTGAGGGGACCCGACGCGCTGGCCACGCGTCCCCCCACAATCTTAGGGTCAAATGACTCGGCAGTGGTCGCTTGGTAGGCCTAGGCCCTTAATGGGCAGTTGTGCCACGGGGGTTTTATTATTATTATTATTATTATTAGTAATAGTAGTAGTAGTAGTAGTAGTAGTAGTATTTGGAAAGGATTGCGACAAATTAGCAATCGCACTCCCGTACTTATGTTTGAGTTGGATCTGTCTGATAATATGTGTTGCTGTGGTGTCTATATTGGTGAGTATACTAGGAAGAAGGCAGCAGTGGCCATACGTTAAGTTACCATCGTAGCATTGCCTGAAACCAGTGAAAATGACATCTAGGATGGCAGAGGAAGAAATGAAACCATCCTTTTAAGGTCGAGCAAACCCCGCAACAGCCATATGCCCCTTTTTAGATCATTTAGGCACAGATGACTTCAAGGTTCCGTCCCATTAAACAAACTCACCAACCGTAGCCGAGCAGTCTTAGACACGTTCTACGGCTTTTGGTTTTTGGGATTAAGGATTGATCCCAAAGTTGTCACAGATCATCTTTAATCTGGCTTCACCTCTAATTTCTACACACTAACTCCAGGTGTCGTAGTGGTATTGCTCTAAAGTAACGTTGTGAACTTGACAGTGAAGTTCTTGTAACTCAGTAATTATACACAATATTGTCGCGGGACACCTGTTCCAATATTAGACACTAATAACACAGGTTATCAGACACCCAAGTATACTACACTGATGACCACGATATCTTAAGTGAACGAACAACAACCACTTTATGACAACAGTCCACCGAGCTCACCTAATATGTTCGCAATTACACAACCATACAGAAACTGAAAATAAATTAAATTAAATTAAATTACCGGTAAATTAAATTAAATTAAATTAAATTTTAATAAAATTAAATTAAAAAATAAGAAAAATAAAATTTAACAACTCTGAATTAAAAATTAAAAACACAAAGAGCAAAGAGGAAAATTAAAAAATCAATAAAATCAAATATAAATAAGAAATTAAATAAATTAAATTAATTTAAATTAATGAAATAAATAAAGTAAACAAATAAATAATTTAATTAAAGAAAGAACTCTTAAGTCGTTAGCTGTTGACTTTACTAACACGTACTTTAGTAACATAATGCACGCAAAACGTTAAGAGTAACCACAAAACACATTCGTCACACAGAAAACTCGTCTCACAGTGATAGTATGGTTCGAGTAGGCTGTTATTTGACGCTTACCAAACCACATACTTTCATTATTTGTGACTGTACATATTGCAGTGATCAGGAAGGCAATATATGTCTCTTCTTATGATTGATTAACTTCACTTTTTATAACCGTTGATGTCGGCTCACCATAATCAGCACAGTTAGATTTATTCCTAAATGTTTTGTAGCGAAACGACTGAATTCTCCCCAACCCTCTCAAAGTTGCAGTGGACTCTATTCTGTTTGATTTGATCTTAGGTATTTCTTTTTACACGCCTTTAAGTCGAAAATGAACTGTCATGCACATGATGGATAAATGTTTCAGATAGAATTTGCATTTGGTGGGGTGAAGGATTTTGGTTTATGTTATTACGATTTACAAATATGAAACCATACAGTTAATTCCCCTTGAAGCCAGGGCTGTATTTACAGGCGGGGTCTCAGCGGGGTATAGCCTAGGGTGGCAAGTTTACAGGAGCGACAGAATTACTACCAAAGTAGAAATTGGGAAATGCATTTGAATTTGCTGGTTCAATTGCTATTGCCAGACAGAGGGAAATTTCTGTCTATTTAGTTGGCAGCACAGAACTCAGTTAGAAGAGCGTTTATAGCCCGCACGGATCCATGCGGTGGCCCAGGAAGGGGTAAAATTTGTGACTTATCTGCCTTGAGAGGACGATCCTTAAAACATAATAATAATAATAATAATAATAATAATAATAATAATAATAATAATGTATGTATGTCTACCCCTTATTATTCCCGTTTTCCAACGGGGTCGGGGATGAGATGCGATGGAAGGCTTTGTGGCGATGGTTTTTACGACCGGATGCCCTTCCTGATGCCAACTTCTTGAGAGGAGTTAATGAGAGATGAAATGAATGATGGTGAATGAAACTGGGCAAGGATGTGGAAGGAAGCGGCCGTGGCCTGTCGGAAGGTACCGTCCCAGCATTTGCCTGGTGTTGAAAATGGGGAAACCACGGAAAACCATTTCAAGGACGGCCGACGGTGGGGCTCGAACCCACGCGTCTACCGAGTCAGCAGAGAGCTTGGCCCCATGACCTAATGCTGCGCATTAGCCAGCGTAGCCACTACTGTCGGTAATAATAATAATAATAATAATAATAATAATGTGGGATTAACGCGTCATTTAACTGCTTAATTTCAAGGATGTCAAGGTACCGAGATTTTAGTACTCATCATAGAAGATACTCTACTGATACTGGTGTCTTGTATTTACGGATCCCCAATTACCTACCTACCTACCTGTGCTGCAATTTAATTTCACAACATCGGAAACTTGAGCCAAGTCTTACAATCTGCGGCACACAGCCGGTTAAATAGTAAGAACTTCTCATATAGGTGGGCTAGAAACAGGCCCTTAGCTGACGTCAAATGTAAATTTAAATTTAAAAAATGTATTTTGCATAGTGGCTAGCACTCTTGGCAGTCACCACGGACAGGGGCCGATAACCTAGATGTTAGGCCCCTTAAAACACCAATTATCATCATCATCATCACCATCATCGGTCATCACGGAGGCACGGGTTCTATTCCAGGCTCTGCCAAAAATTTCATTCTGGTTTGAGGGCTGGAAGGCGGTACACTCAGTCTTGTGAGGCAAAACTGAGAAGAGATGGCTTGGATTCTCACCTCAGCCATCCTGGAAGTAGTTTTCCGAAGTTTCTCCACTTCTACTCCAGGCGAATTCCAGAATGGTTCCTAACTGAAGGCCACGGCCGCCTCCTTCCCAATCCTCATCTGAATTACAAATACACACACTAATACTGCCATCACAATAATAACACAGGTTACCAGACAAATTCCACACCCACACCCAAGTACACGGGGCCACATGACCACGATGTCGCAAAGCCCCTAAATTGAATCAACAACAACAACAACAGTCTTCAGACTGACAATGAGGTGTGAAGATTCTCATGTCCCCGTATTCATCCTCACTTAAGTTCCGATAATATCCAATACCGTGCGCTAAATGCATCAAAACTGTTAAAAATATGAGAAAATGATTCAAAAATTATCACTATCCGCTCACACTTTGATAATGGTTGATTCCTCAATTTAGGGACTAGACAACGCTGTCATGTAGCCCCGTGTAGTTCGGGTGTGTGCAGAAACTGTCTGATAACCGGTGTTAAGTGCGATGGCTGTACTAGTGTGTGTTATCTGTAGCCTAATCAGGTAAGGACTGCAGACGATCAATTTCAAATACTGTAGTTCCTACTTTCCCTACCTAACGCTACCGTCAACAACACCTAGCTGTGAACTTGGCTACGAGATGCCACCGCAACCGGCACCTGTGGACGAACGTTGGAACTTAGGGACCGTCTCTCCTACACATTTTAGCTTCATGTAAGTGTAGCTATCGGAAGGTTCTTTTGCATGCCATAAATCTATGACATGGGCCCGTCGGCATTACTTCCCCTCCGAAGGTAGGGATTTTTAACGCTCTTAAAAATATGATGACTTCGGCCGGGTTTGAACCCACGATCATGGGCATAGAAGCTCAGCATGCTACCAACTACGTTACCGAAGTCGGCACATTCTGATATGAACAGGTTAGGCCTAAGTGGTGATCTTTTGGAAAGTGATTAGGAAAGTACCACACCCATCTCACTGCCACCCCTCAGGCTAACTGAACCGCTGACTATCCATTCAGTAAGTGTTAAGACAGGGTAACGCTGATCATTTTACACATGTGAAAAGGGATACTTTTAAATTAGTAAGTATTAACTTACATATTCCAATAATTTGTCATCAATCCTAAGATAGCGTTTATTCAAAATAAGAAACTTCAACAAAAGTAATATTTTTATTATTTAGCTCTGGGGGGATTTTTACCCCTCATCAACCCCCGTAGTTACGCCACTGGTAGATTTGGCAATTTGGCACGTGTTAATATAGCAACAAGCCACTCTCGAATAGGAATAGTCGACTGTTCAGCGACAGTGGCGCTTTCTCCCGGAATCCTCCTCTTGTTGGACAGACTTTTGTGAGTAGTTGTCAGCAGCTAGTTCTCAACTTGGCCTGTTCACCATCTTGAATTTGTCTGTTGGCACAGGCTAGAGTAAAATTAGCTCTTCACCGATGCCTCAGTCTCACTCATGGCTGTGATTATATGGAAGCTATTGAGGTATGGGTGGTGCTTAGTAATGACATTCAGGGCACATTCAGTGCCTGTGGATGCTGTGAAAGGTTCTACTCATAGGGTTACTTTTTGAAATTTATTTTATTTTACAGCATGCCCCATTACAATGTAGTAATACTACATGCTTAATTATTACTTATTAATCATTTCAGACTGAAACTATACAATTTATATTATAAATGTTTTATATCTATGGCCTATTAAATGAAATTTGTGTCACTAAAATAATACCTGTCAACATTAGCAGTTAAAAAAATATAAATAAGAATTATCTATTTAGTGTTTCAAATGAGATATAGTTTGCAGAACTAAAGAATTCCCTAAGGTAGTTTCTAACAAGTTCATCTTTCTTTATACGCCAGTTGCCTGATCTTAAAACATGTGCTATTAATGTATCTCTTTCTTTCCCTAATAACTTACACTCATATAGTTAGTGATCCACAGTCTGGTGACCATTATTGCACATACATGTTGGACTATCTATAATTTTAAATCTGTATAAGAATGATTTAATATTGCCGTTCCCTGTTGTCATAACCGTAAAATTGGGCGTTATGTTCATTTTCAATTTTAGTCTGTCCTGTACACTGGGGGAAAATGATTTTGTAATTTCGCCCTTGGATGTATTGTCCCATTCATTCTGCCGCTTTCTCGAACTAAACTCACATAATTCTTTTAGCATATTACTTTTTGGAATTCTATTATAGCACTCACTTAAACCGCTTTGTGCTGCTTCTTTAGCCAGCTGGTCCGCTAATTCATTCCCCTCATTTCCGTTATGCGCCTTAACCCAACTGAAGACAATCACCCAATTCTGTTTCTCCGTTTCAATTGCTTTTCTTCTAATTTCCTCTATGAAAAATGTATGGTTTTTGTAGTTTTTAAGTGCATCTATTGTAATTTGGCTGTCTGTGAAAATGAATGCGGTTCTCTGCTCCGTGTCCATGGATTCTAGATGTTGCAAAGCCTTAACGATAGCTAGCTGTTCTGCTGGATTATTAGAACATCGTTTGTCTAGTTTATATTGCAGCTGTTGAATTAACTCGTTTCCATTGTATATGACAATTCCAGATCCTACTCCATCCTCAATTTTACGTCCATCTGTGTAAACATTGATACATTGTAAACATTCTGATATTTATCAGCCTGTGGACTCTTATCAATTTTACTTTATAGCAAGGTTTCTCTATAACTTCTCCATACCGTGCTCCGTACAAAATGAGAGGTAAGATTCCACCTTTATATATTTCCTTCAGAGCTGTATGCTTTAAACCCCAGTTTAGCTTTGCAAATCTTGAGAGACTATATATCAGTTTTCTACATTTTTCAGTCATAGGGTTAGTACTGCTGTACTGACTCAGGGAGGAAAGCAATGGCAAACTGCCTAACTCCTCCTCTTGCCTAGTACGCCTCAATATAGCGCTGCCTTGGGTTTTTGTGAATATTTACCCATATAACCTAACGGCGGTACTTTTTGAGGATCCAACCAACCTTCGGGCTGACGGACAGTTATCAACTTGAGCGTTGGGAAACGGCTATCGTGGAATATAAGTACACACCATATTTACTATAAAATGCAACCATCTGTTATGATATTCTTCCACTGAGAATTTACTTTATCACGTCTGACACATTTTTTTCTTTTTAGAAAAATATACCTCTAGAAGAAGATGTACAAAATTCGAATACAAAAAAAACGAGAAGAGAGGGGAAAAGAAATGGCGGACCAGCAGAAACTGTGCGCCTGAGGCCTTAACAAATGACATCAGCAAAGAGCAAGTAGCTTGGCTTGTCCTCGGCCAACTGCAGAAACCCAACCCCTTTCCATAGCTCTGCTTTTTTTTTATTTTAACTTCCCGCACTCCGTTCCTCCATCCGTGACACAAGTCATTTGTGTTAAATCTATGATGTATGTGCCAAATTTAGTTCTATATGTGGGGATTTCTGCAATGTCCTCTATATTCTTACAGCCGTCTTCCCCTTTTCCCATAACACACATTATATATCCCGGTTAACTGAAATGAGGTGATGAATGTCGGATATAGAGTCCTGGCGAATGCACGTCATAAACATTTCAGCCATCTTGTGTAAGTTAATAACGGAGAAAAGCCGGTGATAAGGTTGCAGTGTTTCTCAACGATCAGATTTTTCTCAGTGGAAAAAGGAAAGGTTTAAAAGCTACCGGTATTACAATTTTTTTCACTTGATGTGCTTAAGAATCGATCATTCTCTTCTGTAATAACTCGACAAATCCTGTTCTACTGTGTACTACAAAGAAAAGTGAAGTCTGCCAATTGGTCGTTGCACAGCTTGAACACAGAACAGATGTTGGTATGGTACAGGTGCTAACACGAGGAACTCCTATGTCAGTATTTAACTATACTGGTCGTTGCATGGCGGCTGCAACAAGGCTTAAGGACGGACAAGCGCGAATGTCCGAAATGTTTCGATTATTGCCGATCCTCAAATGCCACACGATGTATATAGACTTCTTGTACTTCCTCAAGATGCTGTAGAACACATGTTTCGTTTGAAATTTACATTCGTTTATTTGCAAATGGGGATATAGTTGTTGTGTTATTGTGTTTACATCACTTTTAACTACAGCGGCTTTTTGAAACGCCGGGTGCCGGACTTTTTCTCCGAAGGGGATCTTTTGCGTGTTACTGACACAGCTCCCTGACATTTGCGCACCCTCAAGTGCCAATTGACTGCGCCAAGATCCGATCCTGCAACCTTAGGCACAGCAGGTAGGAACGTTACCACTGAGCCAGTCTCGGGAGGTAAGTGTGAATGTAAGGATGAGGAATTGGAAGGTAGCGCATGTGGCGTTGTAGTGTCTGCACATGCCTTTTTGTCATTGGGAGACAGTCCCATATTGACGCTGGGTGTACTACGGTCTTGTAAACTTTTGCCTTTAAATAGGCTATGGAGACATCTTTTTATCACAGAGAACTCCGGTGACTAGTTTCCACATTTTACCCTCGCTCGGGTATCGGAGGTAGCATCGCAGCTAGAGGTAACGATTGGTCCAAGGTACTTAAAACTAATAATAAGGTAACAACAACAACAACAACAACAACAACAACAACAATAATAATAATAATAATAATGATAATAATAATAATAATAATAATTAGGGTTCGGTAGTTTAAGACCTAAAGAAGTACAAAATATGCAAGCAAATATGCCCAAAGAAGTACAAAATATGCAAGCAAATATGCCCAAAGAAGTACAAAATATGCAAGCAAATATGCCCAAAGAAGTACAAAATATGCAAGCAAATATGCCCTAAAACTATAAATATGACTAAAAAAAATGAAACATGACATTAATTTTTGGGATAGGTAGAGTATCTCTAACATACAGTAAACGTCTTAAGTGCCAAAACGTAATCAGCGATAATACACCAGACAAATTTAAAAGAATTGTTCCGTCAGTACTGAAGTCTCTTCACCGAAGTCTTTCACATACTTTCTGAACTTTACAGCTTTACTCCACTTCACTGCAGTACTACACGTGTGTCCAATCTGTTGATCCGTTGGTAGTGAAGGAGCAAGGGAGCTTTCACTTGGCCCTGCAAGGAAGAACTGGGCGAGATATAACATGGCATTTCCTTGTTTGCTAATTGCTTCTGATCTAAATATATCTACTGGAGTGACATCCTATTGAAAGGCAGAAGCACACTATCGTCATGCTCCGTGACCTCATGCGTACAGCGTCGCAATCTAACTTGGCCAGAAAGATGTGCTAAAAGACGTCCGTAGAGGAGCGCCTTCTTGGAATCAGGTCTTCTAAACCTACTATCTGCCTGTTCCGGGAAAAGAAAGAAAAATATAACTACTACACTATTCGGAAATCCTGTGCTTGAAATTCGACGCAGATAACACGTGCCTTGTTAACAACGCCTCAATTTAATAATAATAATAATAATAATAATAATAATAATAAACAAAAAGTAGGGAATACCAAAATTGAATTTCGAATCAAACAAGAACGAATTTTTGAGTCATACAAAACGCACCCTCTCTATAAAGGGGAAGACGCGATCAGCAGCCAACGCATCATCGGCTTATACTGTGTAAGATACCGACAGTAGTGGCTTCGCTGGCTAAAGCGCAGCGTTAGGTCATGGGGCCAAACTCTCTGCTGACTCGGTAGACGCGTGGGTTCGAGCCCCACCGTCAGCCGTTCTTGAAATGGTTTTCCGTGGTTTCCCCATTTTCAACACCAGGCATAATATGTAGGGACGGTAGCTTCTGACAGGCCACGGTCGCTTCCTTCCACATCCTTGCCCACTTTCATTCACCTTCATTATTCCATCTCTCATCCCGGTGCGCAGGTCGCCCACGGGCGTCGTATAGAAAGACCTGCACTCGGTTTCTCAGGAGGGCACACGACAAAGAAAAAAAAAACGTGTAAAATTGAGCGTATCCTGCAATCCAAGGTTGATCAGCAAGGTCCACACAGTCGTTAAAAATTGAGTCACGGTGAAGGAAGAAGAGTTATCTTTTAATTCATTGCATTGTTCAAGATTAATCACATTACCCCCCCCCCCCCCTCTCTCTCTCTCTCTCTCTCTCTCTCTCTAGAACAGTGGTTCCCAACCTTTAACAGCTGACGCCCGCCTTTTCAGATACCCCTCCGCTCATCGCTTCTATAACCTCTATAACCTCTTCGATTGACGCGGAGGATATAGACCTAACATAATTACACTACATAATGGAATAGGCCTAGGCCTATCTATTACATCCTAACTTCATTTTAGCACAATACAAAGAACACACTTTTACAACAAATCCTTAAATTAGTCAACAAATGACAGTGAGAGGGTTGACACTGTTTTCTCTTGGTAAGATTCGGTATGTTTGGTTTGATATTTGACAGAGAACAGCGGAGATCACTTACAACATCAAGACGACAGTGCTGCTTTGTTTCTATGACACTCAGCGTTGAAAATCCTGACTTGCATAAATATGTCTTTGAAAATGGGACAATGACACGAAGTGAAAATTTGGCCATTACAGGATACACTGCAAGACAGTTTACCCAAAAGTCACCCAGTCTTAATATTTTAGAATCACCTTTTAGCTTTGATTCACACTTCAAATCTATGGCTTCTTCTTGAAGCTGCGCTGGCAGTGCTTCAATGTCAATGGCAAACGAATTTCTTGTTAACATCCAGGACCATTCTTCCGACGAGATATCAGGAATGTAGACGTTGAATTCTTGTACCAGGAAATCCAAATGTGACTGGATTTGCACCTAACAATAAGTTTATTACGATCACGTTCATTTTCCTGCAAAATTTGATTAAGGCGGTGAAAGGATGAGAAGTTGTTCAACTGAAGCCGGCGTTTTCATAACTGTATTTTTTTCAGGAATGCATAATATTGGAGTTTTTGCCTTGGAGCTTTAAGTTCAAACTGTGCAAAGCTTCAAAGAAATCACAGGGATATGCCAAGGATACGATAAAATTGGCATGATTTTGCTCCTTACAACACAGCAAATTCCTTATTTCACCTCCAACCTCGCGCCTCCGCAGAGGTTTGTGCCGACAGTTGGCAATTACCAGTGCTTTTGAACAATTGACTTGGTGCGACAATCACTTGGCAAGATTCGAAATATGTTTATTTTACAAAATTTCAATATTAGAGTTAAAATAACTTAATTTGGAAATCACTTCACGCCCCCCTTGATAAAGCACCACGCCCCCTAGGGGGGCGCGCCCCCCAGGTTGGGAACCCCTGCACCAGAAGATATTGCAATACCCAAGGCAAAACCCCAGGAGCTGTTACTGAATAAAAGCGAGACGAAAGTAGAAGTGCTCATTAAATGAAACAAAATTCATCTCCATAAACTTACATCGGTGTTGAACTAGCCTTTGATGACAGAGTGTCAGGTCTCCTTTTAAAGCAACACACTTTTGTATAGCTCCGCTACACGAGTTGAAGGGACTTCCTTTAGCGCCATGACTTGGAACGAAATGGGATCAGCTACAAACGAGATAAGAAGAATGGTAATGAAGAAAGCTTAATACTCTCCCTTCACAAGTTCTCCCTTCTGTGGTCTCGAGCGTACGTATCGAGACTCCGGTCCTGGGTTGTATTCACGGCTCTGCCAAGAAATTCAATTCTGTGGTTCGGATTCTACGTAAAGAGGAGGTCCCGTGGCTCATAATCACAAGATTCACGGTCACGTAAAACTACAATCTTCCTTCCTTTCTTTCAACTCTATCTTACGTTCCTCGGACCATTTCCTGGACGCGTTGTGGTGAACTTCTATAATGCATGTGAGGAAAGGTCTGGATTCAACTGTCAGTCGGTAGCGACTCCTATCAGTAAACTTGTTGTTTTACGTGACCGTTAATCTCGCGATAATGAGCCACGGGACCTCCTATTTACGTGGAATCTGAACCACAGGTCAAGGCATTTCACTTTGAAAATCTCACATGCATTGACCGGGAATCGAACCCGGTCCACCGTGGTGAGAGGCCAACAGCTTGATCGCTGCGCCACCACGCCTCCGCGACTCCTATCATTTATTGTGTATGATTATTATGATTAAGCTATTATTATTATTATTGAGGGCTGCGTGGCGCAGTCCGTAGAGCCGCTGACCTTCTAACTGAAAGGGAGTGGGTTCGATCCCCAACCAGGTAGTGGATTTTAGAAACAAAACTATTACTTTGCGAAACGCAAATAGCCCTGGGGTTCACTCAGCCTACACTAGAAATGAGTACCAGGATAATTCCTGGGAGCAAAGACGGCCGGGCGTGGAGCTGACAACTCCATCCCATCTAGTGGTGCCGATGCCACAAGCCTCTACCTTCCACTACTCCCTGGGCCTCCATGGTATGTACGGAGTTGGCTTTGCTTGCTTTTGCTATTACTATTATTATCCCAACTTCAGTATTGTTATGATGCTATCCCTCCACATTAAAAAGTTTGATTCTCAACCTGATCCAAACTTCTCCGTTTGCATGCCAGTTATTTCTTATTCTTATATACAGGACTTCCTTTAACCACTTTGGAAACACCGCATGTACAGCAAACTGGTTATCTAACACTGAGAAACTTCCGACTGGATGTAACTGAGCTACTTGGCTAACTATAAGTAAGCAGAATCCGCCGAGGTTGATTTAGGCTTACCCTCCCCACTTGGTTATTGTTAGCAGGAGGGAGCGGTCTTCTCCCAAGGGGAAGATTGCATTGATGGGAGTTAAATCCTAGTCGGGTTCCAACTTATCTCTTGCAGAATAATACCAAGATGTCATCATGGTTTAATGTCCTTCGCGGCAGATGGTGCAGTCCATAAAGTGTAATCGTCTGTTATGGCTTTCTTCAGAATGTCCACGGAAAAAGCTACCCCCAAGTCTATGCACAGTCAAAATCAAGTTGCTCTCAAGAAGTCCATTATCACAGTTCATTAGTATTATCTGCAAAGCTAACTGAAAGAACAACTGATTTTTGTGTTTTAGACCACTATTACACAAGGCAACTCTTGGTGTAGCAAGGCTGTCGCCCTGAAGATCCAGTTTCGATTCCCTGCTCTGTCAAGAAATGTAATTCTGGTCTGAGGGATGGAATGGGGTACACTCATCCTCGTGGGGCAAAACTGAGAAGAGGTGGGTTCGATTCCCACATCAGCCATCTTGAAAGTGGTTTTCCGTGGTTTCACACCTCTAATACAGGCAAATGCCGGGTTGGTTCTAACTTAAGGCCACGGCCGTCTCTTTCCCAATCCTCGCCTGAATTACAAACACACATACTAATACAGTCATCTGTATATGAAAATTCCACACACACACTAGTATACAGGGATACATGACCACGATTTATTTATTTATCGTACGGCTTTTAGTGCCGGGAGTGTCCGAGGACATGTTCGGCTCGCTTAAGTGTGTAGTTGCTTCCAGCGGACACCCTTAGGGTGAGCTACAAGTTCCGTTCAAATTCAATTAGTTCCAACTTTCGCTACCAGATATCAATGATACCTAGTGGTAAACGTTGGAACTTTGATAGAGCGTTCCGACGAAATCTAACCTAACAATTTAGCTTCACACAAGTTTAATCTGTGGAAGGATATTTTACAAGCCATAAATCTATGACCACGATGTCTGAAAGCCCCTAAATAAACCAACAAATTTCAGTCGCCGCCACTCGAGTTGTGGCATTATTTGCAATGGGAGCTTTCACATGGTGTCATTACGCCTAGTGTCGCACTTTTCACCATCCACTCTAGTCAGTTCCGGTTTGTATAATTGAGTAAGTCGTTAGCTATTGTTGAGGCTACTGCGTTCACTGTGAGATATGTATGCAAACGTAGAAAGAGTAGTCTTATTAAGTTAGTGGATGAAAATGTAAACACGGAAGATCTGATAATGTGAAGTGGAGAAACATCCCGCGATTTGGAACGCTTCAGTCGAAGGGTATGGAAACAAAGGTGAACGAAGAAGAGCACAGGATGCACCTGCGTTGTTCTTACACTGCATGTCCTCTTTTTTTGTACTAGCAAAGCATACACTTGCCATTTTATCGACTGGCAATGGGGAATTGCGTGAACCACCACGGCAGAGTAGCTTGTAGTTTTTGTGGAGTTCTCTGTATGGGCAATTGTCGCCACTAGGTGCCTCGCGTGAAAGCAGCCTTATTGAGGGCATTATCCCTGTGTAGTTGGAAGTGAGTGGAATATGTCTGATGGCTGTAGCAGTGGATATGTAGCAGTTGCAATTGATAGAATCCAGGATTCTGTTAGGTATCCTGTAACTTGAAATGTTTTACAATCTCGACGTAGGCCATGCTTGGAGTGAGTGTAGAAATACTCGAAGAGACTCCATACACTAATAATAATAATAATAATAATAATAATAATATAGTTACGTTGCAATATACCAGCAATGTGTTATATGTAGGCTACTGTATAAACCAATAATAACAATAATAATAGACTAATAATAATGTTATTGGTTTTACGTCCCTTTTAACTACTGTGGCTTTTAGAGACGCCAAGATGCCCGAATTTTGCCCCGAAGGTGATCTTAAGCGTGCCAGTAAATCTACTGACACGACTCCCTTGCTTTTGCGCACACTCAGATACTGACTGCGCTAGGACTCGATCCTGCAATCTTGGGCAACTACATACACAGCATGGCCTTTATCAGCACCAGCTACCCAGTCCAGTCGTGAAGCGTGCCTTGGACCAGGCTTCGACAAGCAACCCAATTCATGTACAACCAACTTTGCTAGTACACGGCTCTTCATCCCAGTAGCTCGAGGACCTTCGGGCAACTTCCAGCCCTGTACAATCGCTCTGAATATGGTGACGTAACTCATAATGAATTTCCGCGCCCAAACGTTATAATATCGTACGTGTTTTATTTTCCTGTTCAACTACTGAGACACACACTTGCTCCAATATTATGACATACGGTACCACTCAATCGAACAGAGGCAATTTTACCGTTCAAAGATTGTCATACATCAGGTATTTATAGGCGATCGACGACGATTCTTTCACTGACATAATAACAATACTCTGTTGCCACGTTCACATATAGGCCTACTAGTAGTCTACTGTCGACCAAAATATTATGTGCACTCGAGTTTGAAGGTTGTTTGTGAAGTAACCAATAGGCCTACATAAAATCCAATAACATCATAATTTTCGGCGTTCTATTTTACGTTAGTTCATGTAGGTTTGGAATTTTAATTTATATTTTAATATCTTTTATTGCAGTTGAAACACAAAAAGTGCCCGTTTTTAAGCGAGTTTCAACCATGAGTCACATTTAAGAATTATTATCTCACAAACCCGTCATCAAATCGAATCCAAATTTTAACACAATATATATTGGAATGTTGTATAACTGGTTTATTAATTTCAAAATTTTGTGTGTTCAAACACGAAAGTTATCATTTTTGTAAGGTAACTTTTTCTCGGCTCGGGGTCGTTGGAAAATGTAGCTTAGTTCTTGATCACGTTGTAATCCTTATACATCAAAACGTTATGCTGTATGACTGTGAAATACGTAAATTAATTCACTTATTTTATATCGGTTTGTATTTGTATGGGGAATTAAGACATGGTTCAACAGTTAGCCGCTCCGGGAAATGCTGTACAGCGTTGCTGATATGGAGCCCATCACTTCCGAGCGAGGCGCGCCATGGCGCGTGATGGAGCCCATCTTGGCAATGCTGTACAGCTTTCACCGGAGCGGCTAACAGGTGAACCATGTCTTGATTCCCCGTACAAATACAAACCGATATAAAATAAGTGAATTAATTTACGTATTTCACAATCATACAGCATACCTTTTTGACGTATAAGGATTAGAACGCGACCAAGAACTACATTTTCAAACCACCCCAAGCCGAGAAAAAGTTACCTTACACAAATGATAACAAGATCGCGGGTTCAAACCCAGCTGAAGTCGTCGGATTTTTTAAGAGCAATAAAAATCCCTCAGTATGCCTTCCTTCGGAGGGGAAGTAAAGCTGGCGGGAACATGTCATAGATTTATGGCATGTACAAAAAAACATTTCACTCACTACACTTAAGTGAAGATAAAATGTGTAGGTTAGATTTGATTAACGCTATATTAGTTCCAAAGTTCGTCGCCAAGTGCTGGTTGCAATGGTGTCGTGGACGGTAGCATTTGGTAGCAAAAGTAGGAACTAATTGAAAATTGATCGTCTGCAATCCTTAGCCGAATCACAGATAACACACACTAATACAGTCTTCACAATTAACACCGGTTATCAGGCAAATTCTACACACACCCAAAGTACACGGGGCTACATGACCGCGTTGTCGCAGCCCCTAAATGAAGGAACCAACCAACCAACCCTAAAAAAAACGTGGTGATAGACTTAGCCTATGCGCAAGCCCTCTATTGTACCCAATACATAGTTCTAGTATTAAGCCAGTAGGGAGTTACGGAGACTGTGTACGTTGTACGAGCCTCGACAGATCTTGCAAGCCTCTGTTCTCACACACACAAGTTCACAGAGCTAATGAATACCATCCTCCATAAAAATCAAAGAAAAGTAAGGAAAGAATTATTCACTCAATCTTTATAGAGTTATTTCCTGATATAACCTGCCCCATAAACATCTCTGCAAGGGTCAACACCATTACAAAAAAGAACTGACTCAGGAATTTACTAATATGCAAAACCAAGGAGCATGCTGTTCTTCTGTGCCCAAGATCGCGAGTTCAATCCCAACCAAAGTCGTCGGATTTTTTAATAGCGTTAAAAATCCCTCAGTATGCCTTCCTTCGGAGGGGAAGTAAAGCCGGCGGGCCCATTTCATAGATTTATGGCATGTAAAAGAGCCTGGAATAATCACCCATCCTCATATTTCTCAGTCAGTTCTTGTAGACTATCTTCCAGCAAATTAAAGTTTTTTTTTTCCCACCGATCATTATAAGATTCCTCCTCTTCTGTTATTGAGGCCCGGAGGAGCGGAAGCTTTTCATAACAGCTTTTAAAACGTCCGCTCCGGAACTAACTTTCTACTATCTAGTTTAAGGATTAAAATAATTCCGGGTGGGTGAGTTGTTGTGAGTAGGGGGAGGGAGTTAGATTCACTCACCTCAATCCTAGCGCTCCGATCCGGGGAGGAGGAGCGTCACTGTTATCCCCGCGAGAACATGCACCAGGAGCCTCCCCCACCCCCACCCCCGACCCACCCTCACGTCACAGTCCTAGCTGAGGGTGGGGGAAATTAATCGTGGGTGTGAAATGTTTTCACAGTGAGAGAAAGGATTTTCAAGCTTCAACACATGTGTTGGGAGGCAAGCGAAGAGTAATGAAATGGACGACAGAAAGAGATTTTCGGCTCCCTCGTTCGTCGTTCGTTGTATAGCGGTGGCTCTATGTCCCTTCAACTAGATGACAACGACATCTCCTTTCCCAACTAGACAATGTACACACACAATAAGGCCTCTACGCTGCCAACAAAAATCATGATGTATGTCAGACACACGCGAAAAAAAAGGAGAAGCAGCTTTGCATGCAATGGGCTCAGTGCCTCTGCTGTTTCGCTCCCCCCTCTTCCTTCCCCCACCATTCATTCCTTTGGCCCATTAAGCCGCAGGTGTAACCGCTAAGATCAAGTGTGCACACAAAACGGTAGCATTCATACCGCAAGGCGCAAGGATTATGGGGGCCATGAATCTAGATTTTTTCCTTGTTGCCACCCCTCCGTGAGGTAAATCTCTTAAATGACCAATATATTACACCTCGCCCCTGTACTCAGAGCAACTACTTAGAGACAGCGTTCCCACCAATTCCTAAGTAGTAAAATTTACGTAGCCACAGTTATCCGAGGAATGGAAACACCAGTGGCAGAGCTTGAAAAATAAAATTAATAACTTAGATCTGTCATGACTGATTGACTGGAAATATTCAAACAATTCATTTCACCTGGGCTCAATTTTGAATTGTCAATGTGCATAAATACAACATTTGCTTCATCTCATATCAACGGCATTGTTACTCTAAAAATTATATTATTATTATTATTATTATTATTATATTATTATTATTATTATTATTATAAGAATTATCATTACATTCTTGCCACTCGTCCTGTTTATAAACGCCTCGTTGCGTAGTGGCTAGCATTCTTGGCTGGCAAACGCCCAGAAAAATTATATTGTTCAGAAATTTAACAATTGGTTTTTCAAGTCCCTGGCCTGGCCGGAAATATGCTATTTACTATCGGAACAAACACAACAATTAATTTTTTTTGCTTCTGATGGCGCCATTAGTAGTCAATTATGCCAACATATACGGCTCCAGTGGCGTAGTCGGTAGCATGCTGAACTGCTATGCCCAACCCGCCCTAAGTCGTCGGAATTTTAAGAGCGTTAAAATCCTTCAGTAAACCTTCCTTCGGAGAAGTGAAGCCAGCGGGCCGATGTCATAGAATTATGACGACTACAATTTGTAGTGTGTAGCTAACTTAAGTTAATTTAGTTATCGCTCTATCAAATTGCAACGTTCGCCGCTAGGTGTCAGTGATTGTGGAATCTCTTGGAACTACTTGAAATTGAACTTGATCGAAACCTTCGGGCGTTAAATTAAAATACCCGGCTATGGCCATTGGCTGCAATTCAAATATAATATCCAATAGTATCCTCCCCCCCCCCTCCCCCGCACCTACACCAACAACAAAAAAATCCCCACGTTTCTACTCGGAAAAGTGATAAAATAAATCTTAAACTAAAAGCGTACTATTTTCTTATAATAAAGTCAAATAACAATTAGCCTACCTGCATGATTATTAGCCTACTTTCGATTTTTGCAAAAAATGAAAGTAGACTTATGAGATCAACACAGGGCGAAAAAAGTGTGTCTGTCTGTGTGTGTGTATGTGTGTGTGTGAGTCTGTGTGTGTGTATGTGTGTGTGTGAGTCTGTGTGTGTGTGTGTCTGTGTGTGTGTGAGTGTGTGTACTCTGAATGTCTGTCCCCCCCCTATCAATTCGAACACGGTGAATGCGAATTGAACGAAATTTGGTACAAAGGTAGCACTAGCAAAGGACACCTCAGTGTCATGTTTTATATCGCCGCCATCTTGACGGAAACGTAATGGCGGCCACACAAATGTTCAAAGCTTAAATCAAATTACGACTAACCTAATCATCCGATCTCTACCAAATTTTGCAACAACATACCTTTATGGGGGGAGCATCCTTTGACCAAACCAATAGGTCATCAGCGTAATAGTTTGCGGATGGCGGCCATCTTTATGTGAAAATCTATTCCCCCTATTAATTCGAACACGGTGCAACCGAATGGAACGAAATTTGGTACAGAGGTAGTACTAACAAAAGGCACCTCAGTGTCATGTTTTATATTGCCGCCATCTTGACGGAAACGTAATGGCGGCCACACAAATGTTCAAAGCTTAAATCAAATTACGACTAACCTAATCATCCGATCTCTACCAAATTTTGCAACAACATACCTTTATGGGGGGAGCATCCTTTGACCAAACTAATAGGTCATCAGCGTAATAGTTTGCGGATGGCGGCCATCTTTGTGTGAAAATCAATTCCCCCTATTAATTCAAACACGGTGAAACCGAATGGAACGAAAAATGGTACAGAGGTAGCACTAGCAAAGGGCACCTCAGTGTCATGTTTTATATCGCCGCCATCTTGACGGAAACGTAATGGCGGCCACACAAATGTTCAAAGCTTAAGTTAAATTACGACTAACATAACCATCCGATCTCTACCAAATTTTGCAACAACATACCTTTATGGAGGGAGCATCCTTTGACCAATCTAATAGGCCATTAGCCTAATAGTTTGCGGATGGCGGCCATCTTTATGTCAAAATTGATTCCCCCTATTAATTCGAACACGGTGGAACCGAATGAACGAAATTTGGTACAAAGGTTGCACTAGCAAAGGGCACCTCAGTGTCATGTTTTATATCGCCGCCATCTTGACGGAAACGTAATGGTGGCCACACAAATGTTCAAAGCTTAAATCAAATTACGATTAGCCTAATCATCCGATCTCTAGCAAATTTAGCAACAACATACCTTTATGGAGGGAGCATCCTTTGACCAAACTAATAGGTCATCAGCCTAATATTTTGCGGATGGCGGCCATCTTTGTGTGAAAATAGATTCCCCTTACAAATTCGAACACGGTGAAACCGAATGGAACGAAATTTGGTACAGAGGTACCCACTAGCAAAGGGCACCTCAGTGCCATGTTTTATATCACCGCTATCTTGACGGAAACGTAATCGCGGCCACCCAAATGTTAAAAGCTAAAATGTAATTACGACCAACCTAATAATCTAGTCTCTACCAAATTTTGCAACACCATATCTTTATGTGGGAAACATATTCAGACCAAACTGCAAGAACATCAGCCCAATAGTTTGCAGATGGTGGCCAAGTATGTGTGCAAATCGATTCCCCCTATCAATTCAAACACGGTGAAACCGAATTGAACGAAATTTGGTACAGAGGTAGCACTAGCAAAGGGCACCTCATATTCATGTTTAATATCCCTATAGCACGTTGTATTTCAACAAGCTACTATAACCAACATTTGTAGGTAATAAAGAGCGGTTCTGGCACAGGGGCTAATGGGCAAGATGGCCGCCGCGCGCAATCACTCTATGTTATTCTTATGGAAGTGTCATTCAGAGCTGGCACAGGGGCTATTGGGCAAAATGGCCGCCACGGCCTGAGACCGTGGATTACGTCACAGTGAGAGGTCGGCCGTGTAGTTGCCAAATGGAATATTTATTATTATTATTATTATTATTATTATTAGGTAATTGTTAATTGATCATGTATAATCAAGACTAGCCTTATATTGTCCACTTCTTGGTGTAGTGGCTAGCATTCTTGGAGGTCATTCCTGAGGTTCGAATCCCGGCTCTGCCAAGAAATTTAATTTCTGGTCTCATGAGTGGAATGGGGTACACTCAGCCTTGTGAGGCAAAACTGACAAGAGCTGGCTTTTGATTCATACCTCAACAATTCTGCCTAACCCAACTTCACCTAACCTAACCTAACCTAACTTCAAAGTCAAAGCAAATATGAAAGCAAATATGAAAGCACACATAATAAACTAAGTTATAACCTAACCTAACTTCACCTAACCTAACCTCACCTAACCTGTCCTAACCTAACCTAACGTAACCTACCTAATTTAAAATTGCAACCAAAAAAAATTAGCAAAAAGTATGAGAAAAAAGTGAGAGCAAATGTAAGAGCACAAATAATAAACTTAGTTATAACCTAACCACACCTAACCTAACCTAACCTAACCTAACCTAACCTAACATAACCAAACTTCAAAGTGAGAGCAAAAATGTAAGAGCAAATGAGAGAGCACAAATAATAAACTTAGTTATAACCTAACCTAACCTAACCCACAGAAACCTCATTTAAAGATTTTAGATTTTATGTTTTAACATTTTAGATTTTTGATTTTTTCAGTTTACATTTTTTAGATTTTACATTTTACATTTTTGATTTTTTTGTATTTTAGATGTTAGTTTTTTTTAGATTTTACATTTTAAATTTAAGATTTTTTGATTTTAGATTTTACTTTTTACATTTTCCGAAAAGAGTAAACTACTAGGTCACATACCTAACCTCACCAAACCTAACTTTGCCAAACCTAACTTAAGCTAATTCAAAGGCTAATGCACATACACAAAGTATATAAGGGTACAAGCAACTATCCTTATGCTAGTTTTATAGGTTACTGTACAATATGATAACTACCCCAACCGTTTTTTTTTTCATTTTTTTGTTTACACATATGACAATTTTCCAATTTCCCATTTTCATTTTTTTTAATGTTAGTTTTAAGTTTTTCAATTTCATAACATGGAAACATGGATTTTGCATTATGTTGTTTACACATTTATCAATTTCACAATTTCCCATTTACAGTTCTTAAAATGTCAGTTTAAAGTTTTTCAATTTCATGATATAGAAACATGGATTTTCCAATTTGTTGTTTACACATTTGTCAATTTACCAAATTCCCATTTACAGTTTTTAAAATTTCAGTTTAATGGTTTTTTTTTATTTTGTCAATATGGAAACATGGATTTTCCAATTTGTGTGTTTTACATGTTCATTTTGCATTAGGAGTGGAGAGAGGTGGGTAGTAATAGAAAATGTACAAGCAGTTTCCATACGGTACAATATTTTTTTATTTTAAATACATGTACACTATTTACACATAATACATTTTTATATATATTCCTTATTGTTATAAATTGTACACTTGTTTTTATTTTGTTTTCTATTTTATTTATTTTTGATTATGAATGCCATTTCTTATTTTGTTTTTTTTTATTTTTGTAGTGCTATTGTTTTATTTCCTAAATTGTTTTGTTTTATGTATTTGCTAGTTGCAGGCAGAAGATTTTGATATTCATAACTTAACTCGTTAAGCATGGTTAATGATTGAGTAATGACCATAGGCATGTGTACCTATACCATCAGCATCAATCACTCTTTTATCATCACCAGGACACAAAGCAATTTTGTTTAGTCTTATAGATGATATGTCATGTTGTTTAGAAGCGATAATGTTCATGGGTATTCTTTTTACATTGTTTTTCATGACACAATCCTTATAATCTTGAAAGCTTATACAATTTTTGACAACACCTCTGTTAATACCTTTAATCTTTTTGATTTCTTTACCATTTATGTCTAATGCGTACATTTTCGCTCTAAGTCCAACAAATGCTTTTATAATTTGTCCACAAGCCTCGTCTTTAAATTTCCCCAACGTTTTCTTGTTTGATGTAGAGTAACATATGTGATTAGTAGGATAATCTGATGTGTCCAGGTGTTCTAGGAAATCCAACTTGTCTTGATATACATCTGGGGTGTTAACCAAATAAATGAACGAGTCGGTATCCATATACATGAGTTTAAGATTGTTCATTCCATAATAGGGTAGCAGGACATCATAGTGGTGGGAATACATTAGAGTTTTTGAAATATCCAGTATACACATTCCAATATATATAGGCTTATTGAATACAATGTTACGTTTAGACATGTGGAAAGCAGCTAGGTTAGGGCCATAAATTGTTCTGTCGATAAATGTCGGCTTTGCTATTAGCTTTTCTGCCTGTTTGCTGTCAGTCACAAGACGTATGTCTATTCTTTTACGGATATTTTCCATTGTTTTCCCAAAAATGGCATTGTTGAATAATTTGTACAGATTTTTCTCAAAATCATTTTTGGCTTGTTTTCGAAGGTTGTTATTAAAATCAACGTATGCCTTTAACCAAGGTCTTTGTTTAAACTTTAACACACGATGAATTTTTATCAATTTTATTCCATGATCTAAAGCCTGTTTTAATGCCATGTAGTGAACAACATATCGCCTTCGATTTCCAAGATGAGGAATTAGTTTTTTCAGAGACGAATCCTTAGGTTGTGTACACTCTGGTAGGAAAGGTAAATCGTTGTGTAGATCATGAAGGTCAGATGGGTAATCAACATCAACGTCTAGAATGTATCCCACAGGATCGTCTTTCTTTAGTTTTTCTAGATCAACAGTATCTGGAGAAACCCACTGAAATCCACCATAAGGAAGGGAGTGACACATAGCCCACCCGTATTGGTTGTTGGCATCATCATAGGTAATAAACTGCGATGGTTTCTCAGAATCATAGGTTTCCATGTATTTATTGTTAGCTTCAGCATACCGATGAGACACCTGGCATATGCCTCCACGTATTCCAGACTCGATTAAAAGAATCTGATCGTAATCCTGTAGCAATTCCAGTTCAATGCCTGTGTAAAGGAGCATTGCCTCGAAACTTAAACCAGGCGAAGTAAAAAAGTGTGCAGCATCCACTCGGTGTGTTTCTAGTGTTTTGTTTCTAAAGGTTTCAAAGCTGTCTGCAAGAAGGAGTACATCTGAAGTTAGGTAGAGGTCACTATATTCCCCTAGAGTTTTAATGTTGAACTGATTCCAGACACTTTTGGCATGTTCATAGTCTTCTTGACTAACATCTTCTTGACTTAATTTGTTAAAGAATGCCTCTTTTGGAGGTAAACACGTTTCACTTAACTTTTCCCATGAGTCAATGTAGTCATAACAAAATACCCCTTTACGAGTCATGAGCATTGCATTTTCTTTTCCAAAGTACTTGTCTGTTTCAGGGTATGATGTTAAGTTGGAAACTAAGTTTTCCAAACTACTCGGCATTAACCGAAACGTATCCACAAATCTAAGCTTAACATTTCCTACATATTTGGTAAAGGAAATGTACTTTTCTTTGGAGTTAGCGATAACATCCACTCTCTCAGTAGTACACCCCAATTGCTTTACAATGAAATTTGCGTCGTAGCCACTCATATTATGTAGAAACACAGGAACGGGGTTTCGTGTTTTACACCTCAAATTACAGTTATTGTGAGCACTTCCACGGTATTCCCCTGTAATATGGCAGTGGTCTCGAACTTTCCAGTCCTGTTGGGTAAATGGTTTTTGACACAAATAACAGGTTTCAGAACATTGGAACTCTGCTTCTTGAGCCTGAGTTAAGGCCTTTGGAACATTTAAGCTGTAAAGGCGATCAATTTCATTAGCTATTGAGATCAAACAGTCCATAAACTTTTCTGCAGCGTCAGGCCCACGATAAATAACAGGTTGGCTTGAAAGATTTGTCTTTATGTGTTCCACAGCAGGTGAGGGTTTAACGTATATACCAAAGCTCATAGGAACATGACTCTGGTATGGCACTGTATAACTTGCCTCAGGATTAGGTAGACATGTTTGATAGGGTAACAGTATACTTTCAAAATCAGCATAGATAACGTAAGGTATTCTCAGCATTTTTTCAACATTTAAGAATTTGACAATGGGGTTTTTAATAGGCATTTCAACCCTAGCAATGTCATGCTGGACACACAAAGCTCTATGTTCTTTCATTTTTTCCATTCCTTGTTGTCCATATCGATTATCAAAGTGTGTAAAACACCGTTTACACGTATATATTTTATGTTCATAGCGGGTAATCTGATGTCTTACTAGTTTATCAAAATCTTTGATAAAGACGTAGTGGTTCTGGCCGGATGATGAACTTAGCAAAAGGAGGTCGCGATGGTCTTGCAGCTCTTGATCCACAACCTTCAGAGGGAACAATTTCTTGTCTTGTTCCAATCCAAATACATTAATGGATATATCGTTGGCTTTTTCAAATTTGGGAATGTCAACTAGCGATGTAGGAAACGATATTACAGAAAAATCATACTTGTTGTCCAGGTCCTTGTATTTACTAATGCGATGAGCATTCTTTTTAACCAGTTTTGCTAAAATGGCATACATAAAACACTTTTCATCATTCAAATTTTCAGGATTAATGCAGGCTTTTCTTGCTTGTATAGCTGCTGGTAATGGAATATATGTGCTTCCACGCAAGGGATTGTACTTATTTATTTTCAATCGTACTCCTTCCACTGCTAACAAAGCCCAATTACTGCCTTTTAGCTCAGATTCCTCCATTTCCGTAGTTAACTTTGTAAATTGTGTTTCCAAGAAACTACTTAAGTCCGTTTCCAAAAATAGGGCCTGATTTCGTGTTTTAAATGCACGATCTGTAATTTCATTGGTAGATGTATGAATGAATCTACATTCAGCCACAAGATTAACTTTTATCGACTTGTGCATTGCTAGTTCTTTCTGCATAGCTTGTATTATTTGCTGTTTGGACTCTTTAAGGTATGAATTTAAATCCTTGCACGTATCGCAACGAATGAAATAGGATTTAAGTCGACCTCCAAAAGATGTCTCATATTCAATAAGTCCATTTTTATCAGGGACCAATGACAGTAGGTAATGTTTTGTAGGCTCTGCTTTTTGTCTTTTAGCTACCGACACAACATTACAACATTCTTCATGACGACGTCCATTGTAGGCATTGTTGAATGTACTACCACAGGTCTTGCACTCATGAAATTCACCACACGATACTTCATGTCGCTTCCTATGATAGTCTCGAAGAAAAGTCTTTCCACACTCTTTACACATATAGCTAGGAATGGCTTCTTCCATTATGATTGTTGATTTCTGCAAACAGCTGCTTACTGCGTATCACAGGGCTAGAGGTTGGTCAGTGAGACGGTCTTTCACGATGTGAACACCGTGAGAGGTAGTAGTCAACTGGTGATATTCTTGTGAAGGGTCCACTAATATACCCCTAGTCTAGACCAACAGCTCTTTACAGCGTATGACAAGGCTGTATACTGGACAGTGAGACGGTCTTTTACGATGTGAACACTGTAACAAGTAGTAGTCAACTGATTATATACTTGCTAAGGGTTCTCTAATATACAATAGTCAAGACCAACAGCTACTTACTGTGTAGTACAAGGCTGTACAATAGTTGTTTTGACAGTCTTTCACGATGTGGTCACTGTGAATGGTGGTAGTCAACTGATGATATTCTTGATAAGGGTCTCTAATGTACCCCTGGTTAAGGGTAACAGCTGCTCACTGCTTATGACAAAGCTAAAGACTGGTTGCTTCAACGGTCTTTCACAATGTAAACACTGTGACAGGTAGTAGTCAACTGAAAATATTCTTATGGCCTACTCAAGGTTATCAGGTACTTACTGCATATCAAAAGGCTGTACACTCATGTGTGTTAGGCACTCTTTCTTGCTAAGGACCCCAATACTCCCTACACAAGGCTATACATGTTAGTTCTAAACACTTAGTGATTAATTGTATATTCAATTTTTGTACAAAGCTTATACAAGCACGTTTTTATGAGGTAAAACCTTGTTAAATAGCTGCATGCGACACACAAAGTATGTTGCCGCTATCTAGCGGTGACTATGAGAACTACTTGAACAACCAGCATGCTACCTAGCGCTCCATTTCAACACTCGCTCACTGAACGACCAGCATGCTATCTAGCGGTCGATAGCAATACTCCTCAACTACCAGCCTGCTATCTATCGGTCAATATGACAACTCACTCAACTACCAACATGCTACATGGCTTTTTTGGTCAGTTTTTTGTTGGCTTTTTTTGGTCAGTTTCTGTTGGCTTATGTTGGCTTTTATTGGCTTTTGTTGGCTTTTGTAGGCTTTTTTGTTGGCTTTTGTTGGCTTTTGTATTAGCTCTTTCATATTTGCTCTTGCTTGTGGGGGCTTATTATTTGGTCTTGGAAAGTATGTCAGTCCTTTTTTTATGGCTGCAAAATGCTTACAGCCATGTTTGTAAGCAGCAACAACAACAACACACAATATTCCAAAACAATCCAAAGTACTCTAAGGTTTATCAATGACTCTCAACTCTTACACTTACCTCTATCCCATGCCTAGTCAAAAATAGTGTATTTTTCAAATTTTTCAAAAAATATTTGGAAAGTAGGCTATATCATTAAACGAAAAATCCTAAAAAGACATATGTTAACTCCAACACCTACCTCTATACCATTCTTAGTCCAAAAATAGTGTATTTTTAAATTTTCCAAAAACATATTTCCAAAATGGGTTATATTTCCAAAATTAAAAAGTTTACAAAAATGTTTGTTTGACAGAAATGAATGGCCTTTACCCCCTCTACCACGGTACCAAGTCCCAGGTCTCTAGGACAACAAAAATACAATTTTGAAAATGGGCTTTATTTCCAAAATTAAGAATTTTACAAACAAGTTTGTCTAACGTAAATCAATGGTCTTTACCCCTTCTATTCCCATACCAAGTCTCAGGTCACTAGGTCAAGAAAATAAAATTTTCAAAAATGGTCACTATTTTTGGAAACTAGGAATTCTACAAAAAAGTTTGTTTAACATAAATGAAAGGTCTCTATCCCCTCTACCGGTAAACCAAGTTACAGGTCTGTAGGACAAAAATGAAAAGCGTTCAACTGGGAAAGTAGGCGATTTTTCATAAAACCAAACATTCTAAAAAGTGTTCTATGGGCTTAAAATAATGGCCTCTATGTCCTTTATTTTTTATAATAAAACTTTTTTATTTTTTACATTTTTTTGAAAAAAGTTCAATTTTGAAAGTTTTATATTTTGGAAACTAGAAAGTTTACAAAAATGTTTGTTTGACGTAAATGACTGCCCCTGACCCCATCTACTACCAAAATAAATTTCAATTCGCTAGGACAAAAAATAACAGTAGTGGAGTGGTGGTGCTTCTAACCAGTGTCATGGCCGTCATGGTTCTAAATAGTGTCATGGCCGCCGCGTGAGTCCACGCGACGGCCATGACACTGGTTAGAAGCACCACCACTCCACTACTGTTATTTTTTGTCCTAGCGAATTGAAATTTATTTTGGTAGTAGATGGGGTCAGGGGCAGTCATTTACGTCAAACAAACATTTTTGTAAACTTTCTAGTTTCCAAAATATAAAACTTTCAAAATTGAACTTTTTTCAAAAAAATGTAAAAAATAAAAAAGTTTTATTATAAAAAATAAAGGACATAGAGGCCATTATTTTAAGCCCATAGAACACTTTTTAGAATGTTTGGTTTTATGAAAAATCGCCTACTTTCCCAGTTGAACGCTTTTCATTTTTGTCCTACAGACCTGTAACTTGGTTTACCGGTAGAGGGGATAGAGACCTTTCATTTATGTTAAACAAACTTTTTTGTAGAATTCCTAGTTTCCAAAAATAGTGACCATTTTTGAAAATTTTATTTTCTTGACCTAGTGACCTGAGACTTGGTATGGGAATAGAAGGGGTAAAGACCATTGATTTACGTTAGACAAACTTGTTTGTAAAATTCTTAATTTTGGAAATAAAGCCCATTTTCAAAATTGTATTTTTGTTGTCCTAGAGACCTGGGACTTGGTACCGTGGTAGAGGGGGTAAAGGCCATTCATTTCTGTCAAACAAACATTTTTGTAAACTTTTTAATTTTGGAAATATAACCCATTTTGGAAATATGTTTTTGGAAAATTTAAAAATACACTATTTTTGGACTAAGAATGGTATAGAGGTAGGTGTTGGAGTTAACATATGTCTTTTTAGGATTTTTCGTTTAATGATATAGCCTACTTTCCAAATATTTTTTGAAAAATTTGAAAAATACACTATTTTTGACTAGGCATGGGATAGAGGTAAGTGTAAGAGTTGAGAGTCATTGATAAACCTTAGAGTACTTTGGATTGTTTTGGAATATTGTGTGTTGTTGTTGTTGCTGCTTACAAACATGGCTGTAAGCATTTTGCAGCCATAAAAAAAGGACTGACATACTTTCCAAGACCAAATAATAAGCCCCCACAAGCAAGAGCAAATATGAAAGAGCTAATACAAAAGCCAACAAAAGCCAACAAAAAAGCCTACAAAAGCCAACAAAAGCCAATAAAAGCCAACATAAGCCAACAGAAACTGACCAAAAAAAGCCAACAAAAAACTGACCAAAAAAGCCATGTAGCATGTTGGTAGTTGAGTGAGTTGTCATATTGACCGATAGATAGCAGGCTGGTAGTTGAGGAGTATTGCTATCGACCGCTAGATAGCATGCTGGTCGTTCAGTGAGCGAGTGTTGAAATGGAGCGCTAGGTAGCATGCTGGTTGTTCAAGTAGTTCTCATAGTCACCGCTAGATAGCGGCAACATACTTTGTGTGTCGCATGCAGCTATTTAACAAGGTTTTACCTCATAAAAACGTGCTTGTATAAGCTTTGTACAAAAATTGAATATACAATTAATCACTAAGTGTTTAGAACTAACATGTATAGCCTTGTGTAGGGAGTATTGGGGTCCTTAGCAAGAAAGAGTGCCTAACACACATGAGTGTACAGCCTTTTGATATGCAGTAAGTACCTGATAACCTTGAGTAGGCCATAAGAATATTTTCAGTTGACTACTACCTGTCACAGTGTTTACATTGTGAAAGACCGTTGAAGCAACCAGTCTTTAGCTTTGTCATAAGCAGTGAGCAGCTGTTACCCTTAACCAGGGGTACATTAGAGACCCTTATCAAGAATATCATCAGTTGACTACCACCATTCACAGTGACCACATCGTGAAAGACTGTCAAAACAACTATTGTACAGCCTTGTACTACACAGTAAGTAGCTGTTGGTCTTGACTATTGTATATTAGAGAACCCTTAGCAAGTATATAATCAGTTGACTACTACTTGTTACAGTGTTCACATCGTAAAAGACCGTCTCACTGTCCAGTATACAGCCTTGTCATACGCTGTAAAGAGCTGTTGGTCTAGACTAGGGGTATATTAGTGGACCCTTCACAAGAATATCACCAGTTGACTACTACCTCTCACGGTGTTCACATCGTGAAAGACCGTCTCACTGACCAACCTCTAGCCCTGTGATACGCAGTAAGCAGCTGTTTGCAGAAATCAACAATCATAATGGAAGAAGCCATTCCTAGCTATATGTGTAAAGAGTGTGGAAAGACTTTTCTTCGAGACTATCATAGGAAGCGACATGAAGTATCGTGTGGTGAATTTCATGAGTGCAAGACCTGTGGTAGTACATTCAACAATGCCTACAATGGACGTCGTCATGAAGAATGTTGTAATGTTGTGTCGGTAGCTAAAAGACAAAAAGCAGAGCCTACAAAACATTACCTACTGTCATTGGTCCCTGATAAAAATGGACTTATTGAATATGAGACATCTTTTGGAGGTCGACTTAAATCCTATTTCATTCGTTGCGATACGTGCAAGGATTTAAATTCATACCTTAAAGAGTCCAAACAGCAAATAATACAAGCTATGCAGAAAGAACTAGCAATGCACAAGTCGATAAAAGTTAATCTTGTGGCTGAATGTAGATTCATTCATACATCTACCAATGAAATTACAGATCGTGCATTTAAAACACGAAATCAGGCCCTATTTTTGGAAACGGACTTAAGTAGTTTCTTGGAAACACAATTTACAAAGTTAACTACGGAAATGGAGGAATCTGAGCTAAAAGGCAGTAATTGGGCTTTGTTAGCAGTGGAAGGAGTACGATTGAAAATAAATAAGTACAATCCCTTGCGTGGAAGCACATATATTCCATTACCAGCAGCTATACAAGCAAGAAAAGCCTGCATTAATCCTGAAAATTTGAATGATGAAAAGTGTTTTATGTATGCCATTTTAGCAAAACTGGTTAAAAAGAATGCTCATCGCATTAGTAAATACAAGGACCTGGACAACAAGTATGATTTTTCTGTAATATCGTTTCCTACATCGCTAGTTGACATTCCCAAATTTGAAAAAGCCAACGATATATCCATTAATGTATTTGGATTGGAACAAGACAAGAAATTGTTCCCTCTGAAGGTTGTGGATCAAGAGCTGCAAGACCATCGCGACCTCCTTTTGCTAAGTTCATCATCCGGCCAGAACCACTACGTCTTTATCAAAGATTTTGATAAACTAGTAAGACATCAGATTACCCGCTATGAACATAAAATATATACGTGTAAACGGTGTTTTACACACTTTGATAATCGATATGGACAACAAGGAATGGAAAAAATGAAAGAACATAGAGCTTTGTGTGTCCAGCATGACATTGCTAGGGTTGAAATGCCTATTAAAAACCCCATTGTCAAATTCTTAAATGTTGAAAAAATGCTGAGAATACCTTACGTTATCTATGCTGATTTTGAAAGTATACTGTTACCCTATCAAACATGTCTACCTAATCCTGAGGCAAGTTATACAGTGCCATACCAGAGTCATGTTCCTATGAGCTTTGGTATATACGTTAAACCCTCACCTGCTGTGGAACACATAAAGACAAATCTTTCAAGCCAACCTGTTATTTATCGTGGGCCTGACGCTGCAGAAAAGTTTATGGACTGTTTGATCTCAATAGCTAATGAAATTGATCGCCTTTACAGCTTAAATGTTCCAAAGGCCTTAACTCAGGCTCAAGAAGCAGAGTTCCAATGTTCTGAAACCTGTTATTTGTGTCAAAAACCATTTACCCAACAGGACTGGAAAGTTCGAGACCACTGCCATATTACAGGGGAATACCGTGGAAGTGCTCACAATAACTGTAATTTGAGGTGTAAAACACGAAACCCCGTTCCTGTGTTTCTACATAATATGAGTGGCTACGACGCAAATTTCATTGTAAAGCAATTGGGGTGTACTACTGAGAGAGTGGATGTTATCGCTAACTCCAAAGAAAAGTACATTTCCTTTACCAAATATGTAGGAAATGTTAAGCTTAGATTTGTGGATACGTTTCGGTTAATGCCGAGTAGTTTGGAAAACTTAGTTTCCAACTTAACATCATACCCTGAAACAGACAAGTACTTTGGAAAAGAAAATGCAATGCTCATGACTCGTAAAGGGGTATTTTGTTATGACTACATTGACTCATGGGAAAAGTTAAGTGAAACGTGTTTACCTCCAAAAGAGGCATTCTTTAACAAATTAAGTCAAGAAGATGTTAGTCAAGAAGACTATGAACATGCCAAAAGTGTCTGGAATCAGTTCAACATTAAAACTCTAGGGGAATATAGTGACCTCTACCTAACTTCAGATGTACTCCTTCTTGCAGACAGCTTTGAAACCTTTAGAAACAAAACACTAGAAACACACCGAGTGGATGCTGCACACTTTTTTACTTCGCCTGGTTTAAGTTTCGAGGCAATGCTCCTTTACACAGGCATTGAACTGGAATTGCTACAGGATTACGATCAGATTCTTTTAATCGAGTCTGGAATACGTGGAGGCATATGCCAGGTGTCTCATCGGTATGCTGAAGCTAACAATAAATACATGGAAACCTATGATTCTGAGAAACCATCGCAGTTTATTACCTATGATGATGCCAACAACCAATACGGGTGGGCTATGTGTCACTCCCTTCCTTATGGTGGATTTCAGTGGGTTTCTCCAGATACTGTTGATCTAGAAAAACTAAAGAAAGACGATCCTGTGGGATACATTCTAGACGTTGATGTTGATTACCCATCTGACCTTCATGATCTACACAACGATTTACCTTTCCTACCAGAGTGTACACAACCTAAGGATTCGTCTCTGAAAAAACTAATTCCTCATCTTGGAAATCGAAGGCGATATGTTGTTCACTACATGGCATTAAAACAGGCTTTAGATCATGGAATAAAATTGATAAAAATTCATCGTGTGTTAAAGTTTAAACAAAGACCTTGGTTAAAGGCATACGTTGATTTTAATAACAACCTTCGAAAACAAGCCAAAAATGATTTTGAGAAAAATCTGTACAAATTATTCAACAATGCCATTTTTGGGAAAACAATGGAAAATATCCGTAAAAGAATAGACATACGTCTTGTGACTGACAGCAAACAGGCAGAAAAGCTAATAGCAAAGCCGACATTTATCGACAGAACAATTTATGGCCCTAACCTAGCTGCTTTCCACATGTCTAAACGTAACATTGTATTCAATAAGCCTATATATATTGGAATGTGTATACTGGATATTTCAAAAACTCTAATGTATTCCCACCACTATGATGTCCTGCTACCCTATTATGGAATGAACAATCTTAAACTCATGTATATGGATACCGACTCGTTCATTTATTTGGTTAACACCCCAGATGTATATCAAGACAAGTTGGATTTCCTAGAACACCTGGACACATCAGATTATCCTACTAATCACATATGTTACTCTACATCAAACAAGAAAACGTTGGGGAAATTTAAAGACGAGGCTTGTGGACAAATTATAAAAGCATTTGTTGGACTTAGAGCGAAAATGTACGCATTAGACATAAATGGTAAAGAAATCAAAAAGATTAAAGGTATTAACAGAGGTGTTGTCAAAAATTGTATAAGCTTTCAAGATTATAAGGATTGTGTCATGAAAAACAATGTAAAAAGAATACCCATGAACATTATCGCTTCTAAACAACATGACATATCATCTATAAGACTAAACAAAATTGCTTTGTGTCCTGGTGATGATAAAAGAGTGATTGATGCTGATGGTATAGGTACACATGCCTATGGTCATTACTCAATCATTAACCATGCTTAACGAGTTAAGTTATGAATATCAAAATCTTCTGCCTGCAACTAGCAAATACATAAAACAAAACAATTTAGGAAATAAAACAATAGCACTACAAAAATAAAAAAAACAAAATAAGAAATGGCATTCATAATCAAAAATAAATAAAATAGAAAACAAAATAAAAACAAGTGTACAATTTATAACAATAAGGAATATATATAAAAATGTATTATGTGTAAATAGTGTACATGTATTTAAAATAAAAAAATATTGTACCGTATGGAAACTGCTTGTACATTTTCTATTACTACCCACCTGTCTCCACTCCTAATGCAAAATGAACATGTAAAACACACAAATTGGAAAATCCATGTTTCCATATTGACAAAATAAAAAAAACCATTAAACTGAAATTTTAAAAACTGTAAATGGGAATTTGGTAAATTGACAAATGTGTAAACAACAAATTGGAAAATCCATGTTTCTATATCATGAAATTGAAAAACTTTAAACTGACATTTTAAGAACTGTAAATGGGAAATTGTGAAATTGATAAATGTGTAAACAACATAATGCAAAATCCATGTTTCCATGTTATGAAATTGAAAAACTTAAAACTAACATTTAAAAAAATGAAAATGGGAAATTGGAAAATTGTCATATGTGTAAACAAAAAAATGAAAAAAAAAACGGTTGGGGTAGTTATCATATTGTACAGTAACCTATAAAACTAGCATAAGGATAGTTGCTTGTACCCTTATATACTTTGTGTATGTGCATTAGCCTTTGAATTAGCTTAAGTTAGGTTTGGCAAAGTTAGGTTTGGTGAGGTTAGGTATGTGACCTAGTAGTTTACTCTTTTCGGAAAATGTAAAAAGTAAAATCTAAAATCAAAAAATCTTAAATTTAAAATGTAAAATCTAAAAAAACTAACATCTAAAATACAAAAAAATCAAAAATGTAAAATGTAAAATCTAAAAAATGTAAACTGAAAAAATCAAAAATCTAAAATGTTAAAACATAAAATCTAAAATCTTTAAATGAGGTTTCTGTGGGTTAGGTTAGGTTAGGTTATAACTAAGTTTATTATTTGTGCTCTCTCATTTGCTCTTACATTTTTGCTCTCACTTTGAAGTTTGGTTATGTTAGGTTAGGTTAGGTTAGGTTAGGTTAGGTTAGGTGTGGTTAGGTTATAACTAAGTTTATTATTTGTGCTCTTACATTTGCTCTCACTTTTTTCTCATACTTTTTGCTAATTTTTTTTTGGTTGCAATTTTAAATTAGGTAGGTTACGTTAGGTTAGGTTAGGACAGGTTAGGTGAGGTTAGGTTAGGTGAAGTTAGGTTAGGTTATAACTTAGTTTATTATGTGTGCTTTCATATTTGCTTTCATATTTGCTTTGACTTTGAAGTTAGGTTAGGTTAGGTTAGGTGAAGTTGGGTTAGGCAGAATTGTTGAGGTATGAATCAAAAGCCAGCTCTTGTCAGTTTTGCCTCACAAGGCTGAGTGTACCCCGTTCCACTCATGAGACCAGAAATTAAATTTCTTGGCAGAGCCGGGATTCGAACCTCAGGAATGACCTCCAAGAATGCTAGCCACTACACCAAGAAGTGGACAATATAAGGCTGGTCTTGATTATACATGATCAATTAACAATTACCTAATAATAATAATAATAATAATAAATATTCCATTTGGCAACTACACGGCCGACCTCTCACTGTGACGTAATCCACGGTCTCAGGCCGTGGCGGCCATTTTGCCCAATAGCCCCTGTGCCAGCTCTGAATGACACTTCCATAAGAATAACATAGAGTGATTGCGCGCGGCGGCCATCTTGCCCATTAGCCCCTGTGCCAGAACCGCTCTTTATTACCTACTAACATTCAATCATACTCCTTGAAAAGGACAAAGAGTTATAACAATACCAATGCATTTAGGAGAAAGTAGGCTATATGTTCTTTGCTGAACATCTTGTTTTGTCTTAAAATTAAAATAGACCGACAAAGAATACACCATGTTGTTCAGAGTACTTCACAGATTTTTTAAAAAACACCATTAGTCAATACAAGATTCGTGAGAGACAGGATAAAAATAAATAACATTGAGCTTCTTCCACTACGCCTGCAAACTTCGAATGATGGATATCTGTTTAGGCCTAGATGACGGAACACTTGATGCCTTGGTAACCCATATAGGAGACCTAGATTATGGAGCACTTGTTGCCATGGTAACCATATAGGAGGCCTAGATTAGGAAACACTTGTTGCTTTGGTAACCATATAGTAGGCCTAGATGACGGAACACTTGTTGCTTTGGTAACCATATAGTAGGCCTAGATTACGAAACACTAGTTGCTTTGGTAACCATATAGGAGGCCTAGATGACGGAACACTAGTTGCTTTGGTAACCATATAGTAGGCCTAGATTACGAAACACTTGTTGCTTTGGTAACCATATAGTAGGCCTAGATGACGGAACACTAGTTGCTTTGGTAACCATATAGGAGGCCTACATTACGAAACACTTGTTGCTTTGGTAACCATATAGTAGGCCTAGATGACGGAACACTTGTTGCTTTGGTAACCATATAGTAGGCCTAGATTACGAAACACTTGTTGCTTTGGTAACCATATAGTAGGCCTAGATTACGAAACACTAGTTGCTTTGGTAACCATATAGGAGGCCTAGATGACGGTACACTTGATGCCATAGTAACCATATAGGAGACCTAGATGACGGAACACGTTGCCATAGTAACCACATAGGAGGCCTAGATGACGGAACACGTGTTGCCATAGTAACCACATAGGAGGCCTAGATGTCGGAACACGTGTTGCCATAGTAACCACATAGGAGGCCTAGATGACGGAACACTTGTTGCCATAGTAACCATATAGGAGGCCTAGATGACAGAACACTTGCTTCCATGGTAACCATATAGAAGGCCTAGATGACGGAACACTTGTTGCCATGGTAACCATCATGTCGTTAATTTGTCCACGCTAATCACAGATAGACCCCAGAATAGTCAGCCCTGGGGGATGGAGGGTAAAAATATGCTTATTAAATTTTGATATAAATTTGTCATTAAGTGCCATTTTCTTCAGATATGATTTATTTCATATCTATATGTAGGCCTACTGTGAGTGCACTTGTTCACTCATCCGAGAAAACTCAAAATAGTTAAACAAAATGCTTGCTTTAGTTATAGAGATTATATATATTTTAAACATGTTTACTCTTGATCCTTTTACGCAATTTATGCGAGACCGACATTTGGCATTTTATCCCTGAATATATCCTCCCTCTATGTGTGAAAATTAATTAATGAATACATGGTAGCGAAAGCGCTATCATGATATTTCATATTCCAAACCAAGTGCGACAAGATTCGTGTCGAGATTTGGTTTTTCGTGTTGTATTTTACGAGCGTGAAAAATGTGTCTAGTTTTAACTGTTGCTAGCTAATCCATATAATTGATTAAGTTTACGCTGGGTTGGTGATCACTATGTGCAATGTATTCCCTCAGGTTTTCACATGAATTAACATACTAAATCCCATAAAGCTTCATCCTGAAATACATGACATGCCGAACTGCAAAGCTAGTTAAAAATAACAGACATGGAGACTGGTGACTGATCTGGAACACGCAGGGAATTACCAGGTATTAAATAACCAATGACAGCTATTTTAATTCGAGGCGGTGTACTGTACAGTATATTTTTGAGTAATATGCCGTACTCATACATAAATAATAACATATTTATCCATAAACTAGCAGTCCCATTCGTCATTGAGGGTTAAATTATGAAAATAATAATAATAATAATATCGTATGGAAGCCTCCGTGGCTTAGGCGGCAGCAGGCCGGCCTCTCACCGCTGGGTCCGTGGTTCAAATCCCGGTCACTCCATGTGAGATTTGTGCTGGACAAAACGGAGGCAGACAGGGTTTTCTCCGGGTACTCCGGTTTTCCCTGTCAAATTTCATTCCAGCAACACTCTCCACTATCATTTCATGCCGTACTCATACATAAATAATATCATATTTATCCATAAACTAGCAGTCTCATTCGTCATTGAGGGTTAAATTATGAAAATAATAATAATAATAATAATAATAATAATAATAATAATATCGTACGGCCTCGGGTGCCGGGTGCAAGCTTTGTTATTTGACACCCAAAGGGTAGCTTGCACATGTCGAATTTCGTTGTTCTTTGAAGCACTATGAAAGTCAAGGAGGTTAGATATCTAAGCTACTTGAACACTACAGCGCTTTCTAGCAGAGAAATGAGGAACGTTGTATTGGCGGAAACTCCCGAGATTAATTTTGCCATTATGAACACGGCCTACTGAATTCAAATGGGTTCTTTGACATGCCAACATCGTATGACATGGTGTCGTAATTTTTGCCGCCTTTCAAAAATCACTTACCACGGCCAGGAGCGAATCTGCAAGTTTGGGGTTAGTAGACCGACACGTTGACCACTCACCCACCGTGGCAAGCTAAATATCCCTAGGGGCAGTTGTATTGGGCCAGCATCTTCAAACGAAGACCATTGAAGGAAGAAAAGGGAATCCACCGTCCACGCTCCCATACTTTTTATAGCAGAGGATCTTGTTGACTAAAAGCTTTATGCAGTAGGCCTCGTTTGAAATGATTATGTTTTACAAGAAAAATAATAAAACTAAGGTCTTTCACTTTTTTATGCTAACCACAAAACCACGATGCCCTGGTTTAGAAACACCCTGGTTTAGATACACCAAAGAAGACCTTGACGGCCCCGTGCTGTTGGGGTAGCTCGCCTGCCTCTCATCCGGAGGCCCCGGTTTCGATTTCCGGCTCCGTCAGGGATTTCAGAAACTGACGTGAGGGATGGAACGGGGTACACTCAGATTCGTGAGGACAATTGAGTAGCTCTCTCACAGTGAGGCAGCGCACCGGTCACGAAAACAAAGATTAACGGCCGAGGGGACCCGATGCGCTAACCACGCGTCACCCCAATATCTGCAGGCCAAATGACTGGGCAGCGGTCTCTTGGTAGGCCTAAGGCCTTCATGGGCTGTAGTGCCAGGGGTTATTATTATTATAATCATTATTATTATTATTATTATTATTATTATTATTATTATTAAAGAAGACATTCAAATGCTCCAAATCAATCCCGACTACTTATTGGACAGGGAACTCTACCGCAGAAGATAGAGACGAACGGGCTCAACCGAGTCTTGCCTCCAAAAAGATGACTTGGTGCCTCTTGGACAGAGGAACGCAAGCAGGCCCATTCCCAAAGGATGAGGGAATTGTGAAGGAGATGATACGTGTCTCTCGCATTTAAAGAACCTGCGCCACAGCATCAGTTGACGTCAACCCTACCGTGGTATTAGGCTAGTCTCAAACGGGAATATATATCAAAATGATAATGTATCGTATAAGTGACTGGTGCTCATTTTACCCTTTATATTACAGAAATTATAATATCATTTGCTAATTTGGAGCAGAGGTATTTAAGTACTCATCTGTGCCTTGCATATGGTACACATGGGTATTGTTGGTAGATAATTTGTTAGTAATTAGATGGAATCATTAATTAGTTGTATATTATAAATTTGGGTGTAGACAAGTTGCGACTTATTAAGACAGCGCTCATGGCTCATTGACACGTGTTTAGATTCTGGGTATTTCGAAATGGGTTGTTGTAAGAATTTTGAAAAATGTTGGGAGGGGTTAGGCCGAAGAGTTGCTTTGGCTTGCCATCAGATGGTATGATGATTGATGACCATTTGAAGTTCCCATAGTGCTGCCAAAGTGGTGTTATGGCATATTATTTCTATGGAGACCATTATCAGGTGGTGAGGTGGTAGATAATAGATGAGTTCGTCACTAATAAGCCATAATAAGAGTATAACTCTGCTTTCGCTAATATATAAAGTGCGTTCAAAAAGTAACGAGCTGGAGGCTGGAATGCGCAAGCCAGTGACGACATCGGCTAATCGTGGCGTGTGTAACGAGGTGTGGTACCGACCAGAGCGTGGTAGGTCACAGCCCGACGCTAGAGGGCACGCGTGCACGTCAAGTGACGATACGAAGCGAGCAGCAGCATGCATCAATCGTCCAACGCTGTCAGTCGCGTTGCAAACAGTGACATGGAGGCGTCAACCGAAGAGCAAAGAGGTGTTGTTCGGTTTCTGACAGCGGAAGGAGGAGGGGGAACGGACATTCATCGCCGAATGTCACAAGTGTACGGCGAACACTGCATGTCTCTTGCAAGGGTCAAGGCGTGGCACAAGTTCTTCAGGGAAGGACGGGTGTCGTTAGCCGATGATGCCCGGTCTGGGGCACACGCCCCCCCTCTTTCATTACCGATGACAATGTCCAGCTGGTTGATGCACTCATTTACCCAGGACCGCCGAGTGACAGTGAATGCCATAGCCGCCGTGGTCGCTCCACGGCAATACACGACCGCATACGGCCAACACAATCGCGGCACTCCTGCAGAAATTCAAATGAGAGGTTCTCGGTCACCCTCTTTACAGTCCAGACCTCTCTCCCTGTGAGTACGCCATGTTTGGTCCCCTGAAAAGGGCTCTGCGGGGCCAACGATTCACCTTGGACGCCGACGTCCAGGTGTACGTGCGGAACTGGTTCACATCGCAGCCCAGGGAATTTTATGAGACAGCCATTCACCGCCTCGTGTCACAGTGGGACAGGTGCCTCAACAGCCAGGGCCAATACTTCTAACATACAGGTACTGGTTTCTGTAATTATGCCTCAGGCTCGTTACTTTTTGAACGCAGTGCATGGGCATACAGTAGTCAGTGTTCTACTCGGGCTTTAAGAAGAAGTGCGTGAGAATTCTTCTTAGAGCCCGAGTAAAATACTGACAAGGGGAGGTTCCCAAGTGGTTTACTAGAAGAGCGTTCAAATTTGGCGGGTTTGCTCTTTATAAAAAAATATTTTGGCCATGTTCAAGCGTTTGTGCCAATGGGCCTTAGTGTGTTCAAAATTGAACGTTTAAAATCAAACCTCAAAATTTTGAAGTCGTTCCCGGCTAGTCTCCGTAGCGTAGTCATTAGCGTGTTGGCGTGGAGAATTTAAGGTTACGAGTTCGAGTCAGAGCTTGGTCAGCACATTTTCGATTCGTTTACTGATACATCTCTTATTGTATTTTGCGTTTTCTATAATGTATTCGCTGTGGTCTTTACGGTTTTGGAGCTATGTACAATATTTTAACATCATTATTCGTCCGTGACGCTTGAACGTGTTGTAAGTTTTATTTGTTAGAATTTAAATGCAGCGTGACCGGAGACGCTATGTTCATTCGCACTACGCCGAGTCTAATGCAGAAACTCAAGAGTCCTTCCCTCTGTTCCACTCTGCTCCACCATCAAGCTAAACTTTCTGTATGTAAACAATAACGTAAATATTAATTTATTAATATTGTTAATAGAAAAAGCAACAACAAATAAAGTACGTGATGTACCACAAACATAAAATAAAAGAAAAAATGTCGAGAAAGATAAAGAAAATAATTTAAAAAGATCAAGGTAGGCTCCGAACACGGTATCTTCCACTTCCAACGCCGACACGCTAGTGACTACGCCACGGAGACGAGCCGAGAACGTGTGCGGGAATAAGACTACAAAAGTTTGAGGATTGATTTTAAACGTTCTATTTTGAGCACACTAAGGTCCATTGGCAAAAAAAAACAAAAAAACACTCAAACAGGGGTAAAATATATTTTTATGAAGAGCAAACCCACCAAATTCGAACACTTTTCTAGTAACCACTTGGCAACCTCTCCTTGTCAGTGTTCTACTCGGGCTTTAAGAAGAAGTGCGTGAGAATTCTTCTTAAAGCCCGAGTGAATCACTGAGACCACTGAATATGTACATGCGCTGCCAAGGACACATTGCGCACTTAGCATTGATTACAAAGGTATGAAGGCTCACTGTGTGTGGAGACACCACTGCGCACGTAATACAGGGTCTTTCACTCAAAGCGGCGCGTTAGGGCCGATAACCTAGATGTTAGGCCCCTTAAAACAACAATTATCATCATTCACTCAAAGCGGCGCGTGGTGGGTCGGACGAGCACATGGGAACTCACTGAGTTTGGGGTCGAGAGAGCGCCCGTACGAATCGCATGGAAATAATAAATAACAAGCACACATAATAATACGTACATCAAAGTGGCTCAGCGGTCTAGCTGTATGCCTCTCACCAAGGCGGTCCGGGTTCGATTCCCGGTCTATGCATGTGAGATTTTCGAAGTGAAATGCCATGTCCTGTGGTTCGGATTCACCGTCTCAGCTCCGTGTTGCAAAGTGCTCGTCTCACCTTCGGCACAACCTTCTACGTGCAACGCTGCGCCAGCCGTGCGGCCGGCCCCACTTTGAATGAAATACCCTGTATGTACCGGTCAAGAAGGAACGGGTCACTTATAACCGTGTGTTGTGATTGATCGGTTGTAGGGGGGAGATTTGAATGATAGTCTGTGATTGGTCTGTTTAGTATTGTTATTTTGGTCTCAGGCTGTTTGCTTGCCCAGATATCATGCTGCAGTAAAGTATTTTTTAAATGCTTCATCAACAGTGTCTAGTTGATTAATATAAAGCTTGACGTTGATACGTTTAGAAAAGAGTTGCTTACTCTAGCGAAGTCATATACAGTCAGAGCTTTCTTAAATAACTTCCTCAGATATCATAACGTTTTGGCTTGTGCTCATAAAACGTTCCTTTCCTCCTCATGTGCAATGAAACTGGCAGAACACGGTGGGTGCCCTACTTTCTTTTCGCGACAGCTGACATCTGGCGGAGGAATGACGAAAACACAAAACGTGACCCCACTACTATCCCTATCCCAGGCAGGCAGCCGAGAGAGGCAGATAAATGAGTGGGTGACAGTTTTCTTTGGCTCGCCGGTTTTTAATCAAAACGTAACCAGCAAGAAGCAGAAGGAAGTAGAAAGGGAACAGGAGTGCAGGAGAAGGGGGAGGCGGGGGTCGACGTCAGATGGGCGATGAATAAAAAGGTGCGTCCATCTGTCACATTGAAATTGGATGTAAATGTGAAGAGGAACTTTGACGGTGAGTGTTGTTGATCCCAGATCGTCAAAAACAACTTGCAGCAGCAGAGAATAATAATGAATTGTCTTGAACTTGACTTCCATAATGAACACTGAAGTTATTTTGCTCAGAAATATTGCTGCAAGTTTTTACTCATTAATGGTCCTTAAAAGATAAAGATGAGACTCCTTGAGGGGATGCTTGGGTTTTGATTGACATGCAGTGCTTGACTAGAATATTCAAAAATGTATTATAATTAATAATAATGAATGAGCAGGAAATTGTCGTTACACCATGTATAAAGCAATTATGCTAAAATTGAGTTAATTGCTTCAATTGTAGTTCTTCTTGTTGTTATTATTGTTTTAAGAGGTGGAACAGCGAGTTTATCTGCCCCTTGCTTCAATTAAAATGAATTAAAAATCACCACTAATTTGTTAACTATGAAACAGACTCCACGCATGAGAGTTCAACATTCACTTGGTAAAAATGAGCGATTATCTACTCAGATGATTCTAAGACAGTAAATTTAGTTCGGAAGTCCTTTAATGAATAAGTAGCACGTTGATCACTGGATGTTCTCCACAGAAATCGCATATTATAAATATGAGCTGTCCATACAGCAAGCCGACTGCACGCCAGCGTGCTTCTGGCGCGGACGGCTTTGTATTCATGGTAGGGGTTGACTATATGTCTGTCTCTCTAACTCGCTTTCGCGTCTCACTCTCTCCCGCACTGCCTTCGATGTGTTGTGGTTGATCGGTCGAACTTCAAGCGGTCGCGATATACGGTGCTCCTTACCTTGCTATCTGTAGGCATCACTTGACTTGATCCCTGTAACGAGGTTCCGCACGAGTTTAAAATGCAGCTTATAAATGTGCAATGTAGCACTAGACATAGGATATTTTTATCTCTGTGAAAAATCGGCCTGATGTCCATTCAAAATTATCGCAACAAGGATACCCGAAATTGCACAGGCAGGGCCGCACAAGTGTCGTCAATGTTTGGACCAACGTATGTCTGCGAAACGTTTTTCTCCTCATTGAAAATTACAAAATCACGGCATCGCGCTCTCAGGTCGGACTATAACCTGCGAAATAGCCTCCTATTGATTGTTTCTGAAGCAATCGTACCGAACATACAGCATATTTAAATATGAAATCAAATTGAAGCATAACGAAAACAAGGACAAAAAACACAATAATGTTACCGAAATTGCAATGCCTTAAATGGGTAGACAGAGGACCCGCTGGAAAGACTCAATCGTAAGGAAGACGGGCAAACACTGTACGAGGATAGCAAGGGAGAGACAAGAATGGAGACGTATGGAACTATAAGAAGGGAAGAGAAGGAGATCTTCAACAAAGAAAAGTAAACGACAACAAATAAGCACATACAAAGACAGGACAACTGCCCCCTCCCCCCACCCTTCTAGAGAAGAAGATGTAAAGAGATGTGAAATGTAGTGTAGTGAAGTGAACTACAGTGAAGTGTAGCAAGTGGAGTGAAAACTTGTACACGACTTCTCAGGACTTGCTCGCCTAACGAGTTTAAACCAGAGCACGTCCCTGCTCGCAGGAGGCCTTTGCCCTTTTGTCATTATCTAGGCTATATTTATTTATTATTATTTATTACTGTTGTAATTGTCAAATGTCGGTACGCGGAGAAACGCGCGAAACAAAATGTTGATGAATCAGACAACCAACGCATTGTGTGTGTGTCTGCATTTATGTGCGCTAGCGATCCCAACTTGACTCAGTCAGACGCGGCGAAGAGCTGTCGCAGCGCTGGTAGTCAGGTCAGGCAGCCAAGCCAAGAGAGGCAGGAGGCATCCTGCTGGTGCGGCGTGCGACGCAGCATACTGTTAAAGTTCAAGTTCTGTGAACCTGAGAGTAATGTGGATCTCGGAGGATGGGGACAGATGTGGCGGGGTTCCCGGTCCGTGCGTAGTAACAGAACCAAATAAATTGGTCGGTCACTCATTCACTCACTTGCAACACCACACTGGTTTCGGCATCGGCCCTATGTTAGCCGTATTGGAATAGACAGGAATTCCAGATAACTCTGTGGGCTGTTGATAGGTTCTTCTCTTCCTGCCTCCCGCGTCACCTCACCCCGCTAGTTCATAGAGCTTGGAATCGAGCAGGAGCTAGCACACCAAGCGTGCAAAGACTGGACGCCGCTGTTATACATGATGAAATAAGGGATCCTCTTTCTTTCAACCGGTGGTGTCTTCTATCACCAGCTGGACGCAAGTACAGTAGCCTATTCTAAATGCACTCCACAAACTCAATTCAACGGCTTTGATTTTTATTTGCAAAAGAATAGTATTTTTAATTTATTACTATACAAATAAGACGTTAAGCTTATTTCCGCACAAGTACCAGAATTATTAATGCACAATAAGAAGATTAACTGAAGTTGCAAGGTTTCTCGTAAGAAGTATTATTATTTATTATTAGGCTATTCGTGATACGAGTATGATTGTCTTCCAAGGTACGGTTATCTAAATTTTCGCTGTAAACCTACCAGTAAAGAAGATGATTGTATTGTCAACTGTATGGGTAAGTTAAATTTGTTGCTTCTTCTTTAAATTAATTTAACCACTCTCTGAATGAAGAAAGCTGCACAAAAATACTTTGTAGTCTCAGTGGCCTGTGCAAGAGTTACAATAAACTCAATCCAACAAGATGGTATATTGGCTTTCACAGCAAGATTGCAAGTTTATGCCGTGTCTTGTGCGGGGTTTCCGTAGGAACACCAAGATAGGCTCTTCAGCGGACTCATGGTGTCCGTATCCGGACTCCCACAGGAGTAGGGAACTGTACGCTACCTCCCTTCTTATGAAGCGCACCTACGATTCTTTACTACGAAACCCAGCGTTACGGCATAAACCCAGAAAAAAATGCTGAGTTTCGAGTGTATCGCGTAGCCTACCCCACCTTGCATTAAAATAATATGCTGTCCAGTCTGTTGTCTGATATCTTCTACTAGCAGTAGTGCCCGGCTTCGCCCGGTGGATTTATTTGTTTTATGGATGATAATGAATACTACTACAGAACTGAAGCGCTCAAGGATAAGGATTGGAAAGCACCAACGCTTATTGCAGCTGATAACCTCAGTATACTGCACCAACACCATCACCCTTATACGGAGACATACTATTGTCATGATGGTAACTGTTTTAAAGGGCCTAAGACATCTTTTTTCACTAATTACTCCCCGTGACTGCAATTTATAAGCAGCTCGCAATTCTGCACCAGAACACTGGTAGGGGCGACGATGCAGCCCGCATTACCAGGCAACAATAGACTTACGTCCGGGAGCGCTTGTTCTTCCGACTTACTGAACAAAAATAAATCTTTATGGTTACCTGAAAGGTGTAGCATAATGATACATAGCCTAAACTATTCCTCTTGAAACTGGCTATCATATAAAAAGATAATTTTTCGAATCCGACTGGAAGTTCCAGAGATTAGCGTGTTTAAACACACAAACACACAAACTCTTCAGCTTTATTATATTAGTATAGATTAGTATAGATTCGTGCGAACACAAATTGTTCAAGCATGTCGAGGTAAATTAGACTTGCAATTGCTTTTTCAGCGGAATGAAAGGTTCAATAACTTGGTCACGAAGTAACCCGCGCCACATATTGACACACATTAGACGTATGCAGTGCAACTAACGGACCTCATGTTGAAACTTACTAATTTATGAAAAAATGTTATCTTTTACACGCATTTTAAGGCCAAACCCATTACATTACCTGTAATAGTTTTTTATAACTATTATTTAAAATCTAGGCATTATATTTCGATGACCCTGTATAAAAGACCGAAATTCAATAGCCGGCTTGAAATAATGTATTAAAACAATGACGAATGAAGTAAATTTCTAATGACCAAGATTTTGGAATGAAAAAGAAAGATAACCCAATAGCGGCTTCGGTGGCGTAGTTGGTAGCATGCTGAGCTTCTATGCCCAAGATCGCGGGTTCAAACCCGGCCGAAGTCGTCGGATTTTTTAAGAGCGTAAAAATCCCTCAGTATGCCTTCCTTCGTAGGGGAAGTAAAGCCGGCGGTCCCATGTCATATATTTATGGCATGTTAAAAAACTTTCCACTAATTACACCTGTGTGAAGCCAAATTATATATAGGTTAAACATTCAACAAACGCTCTTAGGTTCCAACGTTCGTCGCCAGGATGCGGTGGCATCTGGCAATCAAGTTCTGAACTAGTAGTCGATGACGGTGGCGTTTGGTGGCAAAAACAGAAACTACTTGAAAAAATTCAATGTCTACAGTCCTCACTTGAATTGAAAACAGATAACACACACGATACAGTCATAACAATTAACACCGGTTATCAGACAGATTCTACACACACCCAAAGTACTCGGAGCTACATGACCGCGTTGTCGCAGCCCCTAAACTGAGGAACCAACCAACCAAAGAACTGCCGATACGTAACATGACTTGTACAGTTTCCGAGTGGTAATCATTGAGAGGATAGTAATTTACTCTTGCATGCGCGTATGCTATGGATTAGTTCCAAAGACATTGCCATTTAAGCAGGATTGATAGTAAAAGCTGAGTTCGCGTCTCAATTTTTTAATTCAGGTCCACGGGGCACTGATTAAAACTTGATATATGGAATTACAATCCTAGAACAATTACCTGAGCTCGCAATTCAGCACAGCGCAGCGTCCCCAATAATTCAATATCATTATCGTCTTTCCTTTCAGGCGACTGATTCCTACCGGATAATATGGTAACGTAATATGTCTTGTTTTCAGTTCACCCTATCGACCTTAATCAGAGATAATAATTAGCCATTCAAGGATATAAATGCTTCCAATTTGATTACAGCCTCGATATTCGATATCTGAGCCTGATTTCAGATTCCATGTTGTTGTTTCACTTGAAGGGCTTGGACAGCATGCTCACTTAGCCCCGTTTACTTGGGTGTATATATGTAACTTATGTATGATGATTAATTAGGGGTTTTGCAACATCACGGTCATGTAGCTCCGTGTACTTGGATGTGTGTGTATTTACAGTAATTTGTCTGATAACCTGCGTTATTGTGATGGCTGTATTAGTGTGCAGAGTAGTAATTCAGATGAGAATTGGTAACGAGGCGGCCGTGGCCACAATTTAGGAACCATCCTGGAATTTGCCTGGAGTAGAAGTGGGAAGCCGCGGAAAACCACTTCCAGGATGATTGGGGTGGGAATCAAATCCGACTCTCCTCAGTTTAGCCTCAGGAGGCTGAGTGTACCCCGTTCCAGCCCTCAGACCAGAATTACATTTCTTGGCAGAGCCGGGAATCGAACCCGGGCCTCCAAGGTGACAGCCAAGGGTGTATGTACAGTATATTAATCCCAAATCCTCCCTACTCAGCTCCACCCACGGACTCTGCAAGGGATCATTCCTCTACCGTCGCAAGGACAGTGTCTGGGAGGTGAACACAGCTGATACAACTGGGGATGGTGACAGGCCGATCGCCCAGACGACCGCTAACTTGGGTCAGGGAAGAGATTTAAGAACGAAGTCGGCCGTGATACTGTTAAAAGGAACCGTCCCTGGTCATTCTTCAGAGCAAGAGACGTAATGACAAAATGTGTGTGGTATCCTGTCAGAACTGAGTATAGAAGATTTCTTACACGATGTTGTCGTGTGTGTGGTAAGGGAATCTCTGAACTTTTTACAACACCATCTGTATTTTTATTTTGAGCTTGTCATCCATATAACAAACTTGAATTAATTCCAGTACCAGTTTATTTCTGTCTTCAGCATTTTATAATAAATTGTAATAATTACTTAGTTATTCTGGAACCTTGTGGTCAGCTGTATTTACAGACAAATATATATTTATTTTATCTCTCTCACCTACGTACAAATATTTATATCTCAACTGGGAAAGTCCATGGTTAGAAATCATGGATAGAGTGGAAGCCAACCTCCCAAGCTACATTATTTCTGACCTGTGTAAAGTTTTCAGGGTTCTGACACTGGCTAACAAAGCGTACTGTCAGGAGCATAGGTCTATATTTCAGGTGTATGACTACTTAGCGTCACTTTGTGTTCACTTCCACCCAAGCCGGATCATCTCTGTACAAGTATACGCAGCCTATATTCTTCTTTCTTTCTTTCTTTCTTTCTTTCTTTCTTTCTTTCTTCGTTTTGCCCACTTAGGGAGCCCGTTTGAACTTGTTGACTTGGGTTAATTGTGTTTTCCTCTTTTTCTCCTCCCAAAACCTCCTCATGGACTCGCTATGCCCCTTCTTACGTTCTTCCGTCGATTTTTTTCCAGTGGTCTTTTGAGCTTTTTCGGTGAAAGAGTGATTTGTAACTTGAGTTCCAAAAGTCTTGCGATTCATGATATCTTCTGTGATGTTGATATCTTTTAAGTCCTGTTTGATTTCTTTATACAACTGATATGATCTTCTTTGAATTTATTACATCAAGCAATTGTTTTGCATATCTGGTGTTGCCCATTATGCAGATGTGACGATAGAATTTCAATCGTCTCTTACGCATGGTATCAGTGAACTTATTGATTACTGTGTACAAGTCTGTGGTTTTCCTTTTAATCCATATACCATTACCATAAACGGGGCCATATATTTGCTTGAGAATATTGCATTCTTGGTTTTCGATTTCACGAATTTGGGAGTGGCCTGTTAGAGATATAGTTTCGGAGGCGTACAATGCTACCGGAAGAACAACTGTCTGGTAGTGCCGTAGTTTCGCATTTCGTGACATCACTCTTTCATATTCTTCTTCCTTCGTTACGGCCAACTAAGGACCACGTCATGTCAACTGTTTTTTCTGCATTTTAATGTTAGCCCAGTACTCCTTCATTCGCAATCGATGTTGCACCTTTCTCTCTGTCGTCCACGCCTTCCCGGTTTTTAGCTTCGGCTTAAGTTGAAAACTCCGATGTTTCTGAAGTTTCTCCCTAAGTGGGCCACGCTCTTGGATATCTTCACGTGTAATCCCAGTAATTATTATTATTATTAATAGTATTATTATTTCGGTTTGGCCAACTAAGGACCACGTCATTTCAACTGTTTCCTTTTAGCTTTGGAATTGGTCCAGTATTCCTTCATTCGTAGACGGTGTTGCTCCTTTCTCTCCTTTGTCCACGTCTTTCCAGTTTTCAGCGTCGGCTTTGGTTGGAAACTCTGATATTCTAGGAGTATTCTCTTAAGCTGGTCGCACTCATGGATATCTTAACATGGGAGATATTATTATTATTATTATTATTATTATTATTATTATTAATAGCAGACCCGTGCGCGAACTCTCGCATAATGGGTTGTGTGCACCCCATGTGTACAGACTACCCGCCCGTCTCTAGTGCTATGCGGGCTGTACGCGAAACAGTTCTGCCAGGTGCTATCTTACTTGTTTATTTGGTTAAATGCACTTTATAAACAAATACATTTCCGTTGACTTTTCAGAAATGCAAGATTTTTCGTGTAGACTACTATTGAGACGATTTGGAAGATTTTGGTACAAACCACACCTCCTAACTCCCTCTGGTTTAGGAGCTTGAGTTTTGTGAAACATTCACCTTAGCGTATTATATAATACTAGCAGTAGTACCCGGCTTGGCCCGGTGGAATGATGATAATGTTTTAAGGTCTCCTTAGAAATATAATGGACTTAAAATCTAAGTCATTTGCCCCCAAAGACAATGAGGGAGTAATATCTAGGTCATTTGCCCTTTTGATAAGGATGATAATAAAAACTACTGTTGAATTGACACGTCAAACTTACAAACTACCATAATAGAAATACATATTTCAAAATTCACAGGCGAGAAAGACTTATTGTGTGTGGTGATTAATGGTGTAATGGGCGTAACATCTACTGTAGGTCATTTGCTCTTATGATGAGGATGATAAGGGAAACTACTACCGGTATTGAATTGACACTTCAACGTATAATGTACACAATGTTCTGTAATAAAAATAACTATATGGCGGCTTCGGTGGCGTATTTGGTAGCATGCTGAGCTTCTATGCCCAAGATAGCGGGTTCAAACCCGGCCGAAGCCGTCGGATATTTTAAGAGCGTTAAAAATCCGTCAGTATGCCTTTCTTCGGAGGGGAAGTAAAGCCGGCGGTCCCATGTCAGATTTATGGCATGTTATTGAACCTTCCACTAATTACACCTGTGTGAAGCTAAATTGGATAGGTAAACAACGCTCATAGATGTCTACGTCCGTTGCCAAGAGCCGACTGCAGTGGCGTCTAGTAGCTAAGTTCCGAACTTGGCCTAGTAGTCGTTGACGGTGGCGCTTGGCGGCAAAAGTACGAACTATTTGAAGAATTCTAAGTTGCAGTTTGTACTTAAATTAAAAAACAGATAACACACACTAATACAGTCATCACAATTAACACCGGTTATCAGACAGATTCTACACACACCCAAAGTACACGGGGCTACATGACCGCGTTGTCGCAGCCCCTAAACTTAAGAACCAACCAACCAAAAATAAATATTTTAAAAATCACAGTCGAGAAAGACTTTATGCGGCGGTGATTATTGGTATGATGCGCGTAACATCTAGGTCATTTGCACTTATGATGATAATAATAAGGTAATGAAAAAATGACTACTAAACGAACATGGTGTTATTTTAAAACTAATATAGGTAATTCAGGTGTCTAGCTTCGATGTCTTCCAAAGCCTCAACCTTATTTTCTGGCTTAGGCCTGTACTGGATGCGTCTAGTGAAAGAGCGTACTGCTCGGCAAAGACAAAGAATATAGGTCCAAGCTGCACGAACCTGAGATGATCGCAGATGATGACGAAATATGATGACACACGTTCGGGGTTCCCCGTCCTACACAGATTGACCGGGAATCACTCACTGTTTCGCAACGGCCCTGTGCTGGCATCAGCATAGACAGCAGGAGATAACACGGCGGGCTCTGGAAAGTACCTCACGGTGAATCAGCAAGCTATTCTCACAACTGACCCTCCCCCCAGGGTCTCACAACTTGTGGGACGTGGGTTGGCGACCACGGAACCCCAGCTGAGTCTGGCATCGCTTCTACTTCCTGGTGCTGGGCTCATTTCAGTTCTCTTTCCTGTCGGCCTCCCTTGGTCAACTCTTGTTCTCTTCCGACCCAGACTGTATTAGAAGATCCGAGGGCTAGGGAGTCTTCCATTTTTCCCCCTTAATTGGCTTTGTCTCATCTTTCCTGATACCCTCATTCTTCGAGGGGTCTGCCTTCTTTTCCTTTTCATAATATCTCCTGTCTTCTGCTCAAAGCCCTCAAAGAGGCAGGGTGTGTGTAGACCCACCACTTCTGGTACACCCTCAAGGGCTCATGACTGGTGAGTTAGGAAGCTGACAACCCCGAGGAATTCCTGAGCTACATGCAGGGAATGGAGTGGTATGTCAGAAATTTCAAGTGGACAGTGTTACGCATCGGGTTCCAAAGGGTAAGTATACACACTTTGTTTTCGATCGGTGAACGATGTAGATTTGTACCAAAGGGCCTTAATGCGAGAAATGGAGTGGTCTGTCCGAAATTTCGAGTGGACAGTGTTACTCGTTGAGTTCCAAACGGTAATTATGTAAAATCTGGTTGAGATCGGTGAAACGGTGAAGTTTTGTGCCAAGGGCCAAAATGCAGGGAATGGAGTGGCCTGTCCAAATTTTAAAGTGGACAGTGTTACTCATCGGGTTCCAAAGGGTAAGTATACACATTTTGTTTTCGATCGGTGAACGATGTAGATTTGTGCCAAAGGGCCTAAATGCGTGGAATGGAGTGGTCTGTCCGAAATTTCGAGTGGACAGTGTTACTCGTCGAGTTCCAAAGGGTAATTATGTAAAATCTGGTTGAGATCGGTGAAACGGTGTAGTTTTCTGCCAAAGGGCCAAAAAGCAGGGAATAGTGTGGTCTGTCCAAAATTTAAAGTGAACAGTGTTACTTGTCGGGTTCTACGGGTAAGTATATAAAATTGGGGTCAGATCGGTGAAACGGTGTGGATTTGTGCCAAACAGCCTAAATGCAAGGGATGGAGTGGCCTCGCCGCAATTTCAAGCAGACAGTGTTAGTCGCAGTGTTCCAAAGGGTAAATATACAAATTTTGGTTGAGATCGGTGAAACGGTGTAGATTTGGGACAAAGGGCCTAAATGCAGGGAATGGAGTGGTCTGTCCGCAATTTCAAGCAGACAGTGTTACTCGCTGGGTACCAAAGGGTAAGTTTACGAATATTGGTTCTGATCGGTGAAACGGTGTAGATTTGTGCCAAAGTGCCTAAATGCAGGGAATGGGGTGGTCTGTCCGAAATTTTAAGTGGACAGTGTTACTCGCAGGGTTCCAAAGGGTAAGTATACAAAGTTTGGTTCAGATCGGTGAAACGGTGTAGATTTGTGCCAAAGGGCCTAAATGCATGGGATGGAGTAGCCTCTCCGCAATTTCAAGCAGACAGTGTTAGTCGCAGTGTTCCAAAGGGTAAATATACAAATTTTGGTTGAGATCGGTGGAACGGTGTAGATTTGGGCCAAAGGGCCTAAATGCAGGGAATGGAGTGGTCTGTCCGCAATTTCAAGCAGACAGTGTTACTCGCAGGGTTTCAAAGGGTAAGTATACACATTTTGGTTCAGATCGGTGAAACGGTGTAGATTTGTGCAAAAAGGGCCTAAATGCAGGGAATGGCGTGGTCTGTCCGAAATTTCAAGCAGACAGTGTTAGTCGCAGTGTTCCAAAGGGTAAATATACAAATTTTGGTTGAGATCGGTGGAACGGTGTAGATTTGGGCCAAAGGGCCTAAATGCAGGGAATGGAGTGGTCTGTCCGCAATTTCAAGCAGACAGTGTTACTCGCAGGGTTTCAAAGGGTAAGTATACACATTTTGGTTCAGATCGGTGAAACGGTGTAGATTTGTGCAAAAAGGGCCTAAATGCAGGGAATGGCGTGGTCTGTCCGAAATTTCAAGCAGACAGTGTTAGTCGCAGTGTTCCATAGGGTAAATATACAAATTTTGGTTGAGATCGGTGAAACGGTATAGATTTGGGACAAAGGGCCTAAATGCAGGGAATGGAGTGGTCTGTCCGCAATTTCAAGCAGACAGTGTTACTCGCAGGGCACCAAAGGGTAAGAATACGAATTTTGGTTCTGATCGGTGAAACGGTGTAGATTTGGACCAAAGGGCCTAAATGCAGGGAATGGGGTGGTCTGTCCGAAATTTTAAGTGGTCAGTGGTACTCGCAGGGTTCCAAAGGGTAAATATACAAATTTTGGTTGAGATCGGTGAAACGGTGTGGATTTGGACCAAAGGGCCTAAATGCAGGGAATGGGGTGGTCTGTCCGAAATTTCAAGTGGACAGTGTTACTCGCAGGGTGCCAAAGGTTAAATATACAACTTTTGGTTCAGATCGGTGAAACGGTGTAGATTTGTGCAAAAGGGCCTAAATGCAGGGCATGGGGTGGTCTGTCCGAAATTTAATGTTGACGGGGTTACCCGCAGGGTTCCAAAGGGTAAGTATACAAATTTTGGTTCAGATCGGTGAAACGGTGTAGATTTGTATACATAACAGACAGACAGACAGACAGACAGACAGACAGACAGACAGACAGACAAACTTTGTGCTTTATATATATAGAAGATTATTATAAACATGTGAAAATAATACACAAACATACTGTGAATAGATCTGACCACTATATGCAGTAGAATGTTTAAAACTTTGCACACAGCCCGCTTGAAACACTGCCAATCAAAAATAAAATAACAAAAGAGAAATAATCTGAAAAATTCTTGTCCCAACTTCAAAGCTAATGTTTAAAAACTTCGGAGGAACTTATAAATCTACAGCCACATCGAAAAGATCTCGAGCGAACACCAAGATTAAACGTTAGCACTCACCTCTATAGATTGCCAGGCGAAATAATTTCTAATCATTTGATATTCTACTTCAGGAGTCTTAAAACGATCCCTCCTTGGTTGGTGGATCTTCCGAAGTATGGAATTTTAGAATCAGATAATCGTGTCCGGACACCACCGAAACAAAAACTTAAAACGTTTCATCATGAAGAAATTATAACTCGCCTGAGACGTGTTCACTCGGATGAATAGAAAAAAGCTCACTCCGGAATGACGATAGCGTGGTTGGCCCGAAAGAAGGCAAATATTTGAGATTTCTCTGTTCTCAGTCGTTCTGAAGACAATGCATGAAATAATAATAATAATAATAATAATAACTTAGTAATCACCGATGCCCCCAAAAGTATCACAATTCATGACAGTTCAGTATGTAAAACAAATTCCTTTAAATACCTAGGAGAGTGGATAATGAATGACTCACAGGAAAAGACAGCAATAGAAACACGTATGCATAAATTACAAAGGTGTTTTCATATGACAAAAGATATATATAATAAAAAAAGCTTATCCTGGAACACTAAATTAAGGCATTATCAAACAGTAGTCAGACCTGAAACTCTGTATGCAGCAGAAACACTTAAATTAACAAGATTTGGTGATTTAGACAAATTAGAGAAGACTGAAAGACGAATTCTGAGAAAAATACTGGGAGCTAAACGAAATAATAACGCAGAATATAGGTTACGACCAAATAGAGAGTTATATTTGAAATGTGAAAAATTAACTGATGTAATGAGAAAGAGAAGATTACAGTTTTTTGGGCATATCTATAGAATGGAAAATAGTAGACTAACTAAACAGATCTTCAACTTACTGACTAGTTACAAATCCAAACCCACATGGTTCATTGAAATTGACAAAGATTTGACAAACGCCAAAATTCAGACAGACACAATAGCAAACAGATCACTCTTCAGAGAAGCTATTCAAAACGCAAAATTTCAAGAAAGGAAGAAACAAACAACTGGCAGAAAGTGGACTCAGGAGGAGAAAGATCGTCACTCTAGAAGGATGAAAGAAATTTGGAAACAACGGAAATTGAATACAATGGACAATAGCCAACGTTGATTCATCGTACCCTCCAAATGGGTTATTCGAAAGAAGAAGAAGAAGAACTTAGTAATGTATGTCTGCCACTTATTAATTTCGTTTCCAACGAACTCGGGGATGAGATGCAATTAACTTCTATGTGTCGGATAGTTTTTACGGCCGGATGTTCTTCCTGAGGCCAACCTCATGAGAGGTGTTAATGAGAGATGAAACGAATGAAGATGAATGAAACTGGGTAAGTTCAATTTCAAGTAGTTTCAACTTTGACTACCAGACGCCAATGTCACTGACACTACAACCCAGCGGCGAACATTTGGAACTTGATAGAGTGTTTCTAACCAAAAAGCTACGAATTTGGCCACACACTATCAATTATAGTGGTAAGTTCTTTTACATGCCATAAATCTATGACATGGGCCCGCTGGCTTTACTTCCCCATCAAAGGAAGGCATACTGAAGGATTTTAACGTTCTTAAAAATAATAATAGTAATAATAATACCAATACTCTTCAACTGTATCCTCGAGAAAGTTATCCGTGAGTGGCGTAAAGAACTCAATAAACAAGGAGTTGCAAGCGGAGTCAGACTGGGTTACAGAAGCCGGAACTTCACAATTGACTGTCTAACCTTTGCCGATGATCTTGCAATCATTTCTGATTCATTAGAGACAGCCACGGAACAGATTAATCAGCTTAGTGCACAAACAGCGAAGGCAAGACTCCAGATCTCCTTTGAGAAGACAGTGTTCATAACTAATATCGTACCGGCGCCCAAACATCTTGCTGCGGAACAAGGAAAAATTAAGCGAGTTGCAAAGCTTAAGTACCTGGGAGAAATTATAACACCTAATGTATCAGAGAAAGAAGCATTCACATCACGCATGAGCAAAATGGAAATGGCCTACCATTTAACTAAGGACATCTATAAGAAAAGATCAATATCCTTCAACGAAAAACTAAAACATTACTGCAGTGTCATCCGTCCGGAGGTCTTGTATGCTTCTGAATGCCTCACGATGAACAAAAAAAGGCTTGGTCGAAAAACTGGAGGCCAAAGAAAGGACAATTTTGAGAAAGATATTGGGTCCCATCAAAGACAACGGGGAATACAGAAGACGGCATAACCATGAACTATATGCTCATGTGGAGAAGATAAGTGACGTCATCCGAAAGAGAAGAATAACATTTTTTGGACATGTGAAACGAATGAGCCCAGCGAGACTGACCAACCGCAACATAACTTACTTTCAGGAGAGGAAAACAAAATGGGCCTGGTCCATTAAACTGGATAAAGATCTGAAAGAAGTGGGGATATCACCAACAGACATTCAGGAGCGCGCCCCACTCAAAAGGAAACTTCAAGCTTGCAAAGGTTTCCAAGAAAAACCGAAGCTGGAAACGGGAAAGATTTGGACCCAGGAACGGAAGGAATGCGGGCGTACTGGGCAAACATCAAAGCCAGTAGAAGACAGTTGGAATGACGCGGTCCATAGATGGCCTATACGAAATGAATAATAATAATAATAATAATAATAATAATAATAATTCATTGTTACGATCTTCACTGTATATTAGAGCTTCATACTATGAGTGCATCACATAATAGCGAATGGATTAACTACTCTGATGTATGGGCTTCTGCTTCGCACTTGGCACAGTCTATGGGCGCCGAGGCCCGAGAGTAAACAAGAAAACAATCCCAGAGCAGAGTATACACACAGTCCACGTCTCGCGTACTTCACAGCTCTCGAGAGAACGGCTTCTTTCCTTCTGTTGTGATTTGACTTGAATTCTTTATCAAGACCTGAATACATGGCTTTGTGCGTCTTCAGCAAACTATCCCATACGACTTCTTTAGGAACGTTTCAATTTACACCGACCACGATAGCTCAGAGCATTGAATCACCGACCATTATGGCAAAGTATCTCGAATCAGGAGACAGTTGGATTTGAATCGCACTGTCAGTCAACCCCGAAATGGTGGTTGTGGATTTTCCTTTTTAAAAACACTTGAATGCCAGGTTAGTATCTTTCTTAAAGCAAAGACCACTTCTAGCTTCATTTGTAACACACACACTAACACAGGTTATCAGACAAAGTGAATACACCCAATAAGACCAAGGGGCCGATCATCTTTATGCCATATGTTATTGAATGAAACAACAGTTCAATTAATAGGATCCAGGAAAGTGCAAATTTCTAAAACATGACCCTCACACTGAAGAGTTTCTGTGTTATTGATAATAGCAAAAGTTTCCAGCGAGTAGTCTTAGTAATGAAAATCTCATAGCTCCTCAAGAAGACTATCAATAAATATGACATCAAATTAAGAAAGATTCCAGGGAATTTACTTGCTGTTTCATTTCCGAGTCCATGACATTCTGTTCATCAGTGTGTATAACTATATTAATAGGGACCTAGGACTGGGATATGTGCTACGCGACTTAAAATAAGGTTTAAAGTGTGGAAAACCCCGGGGAAAATAGCAGTGAGGATGGCCGGTGTCATCACCGCGATTTGAAGCTCGGATCTCCGTGGACAGAGCCGTAAATCGAGATGATAAGTCAGCTAACCGTCAAACGAATGGTAACACAGCTATAGGGTCTTCCCCGACCAGCGCTATGCACCTAAACATTTTCCGTCGACTCCTTCACGCGGAGGAGAGCCCGTAAGTGAATTAGCTTGGCTCTAAATAGCGGTGCCTTGACCGAGACGAAAGCCTAGTTCTCCCCACAACACAAATCCTCTGCGGGCGGGCGTATAGCGAAGCGTTCGTTGAGGAAGACCCTGTAGTAGTAAAATATAATTTTCTGACTGTGCAACATTGAGGTCATTAAAATCAATACCAGATAAGTAGTCATATCCAGAAACAATGCTACGTACTCAAATAATAAAAATAACATAATGGTAATCCTCGTTTATCCGAATTCATGTATTGGTGGAAAAGAGAGCAGTATCATTTCATTTGTCTCCTCTTCTCGTGCTCTTTTGTGATCGAGCTCGGCTGTTCAATTCATTTTTGAAAGCTTCCAGATGCAGTTCCGATACTCGTTTATGGAGTCCTGAAAACAAGCCATTATCATAGCCAGGCCAGCAAGTGTACGATTTCATTAATTACTGCTCCATTAAAAAGCAAGCTAAAAGAGCTTATAAAAGAGAGCATGAAACAGAATGGAATGAATCAATAAAATGCAAATTTGCTGTTATGGTTGGTTCATGATGCTTATGGAGAGGAGGTCAATAGCGATTGATGGTAATAACTGAGAAGTGCTTACCAAGATAGCATCAAGTACTGCAGATAAGTACATTTCTGCATTCACATAATCATTAGTCCGTGCTCATAGTGTAAATACACAGTACATTGATTTGATGCAATCAACAGCATTATGTCTCTCAGCTGTTGCCCTCAAATAACTTCTGATCCATTCAAGATATCAATATTTTGTTTTGTATTCAAACAATCAAACAAACAAAATAAAGCGGCTTTGGTGGCGTAGTTGGTAGCATGCTGAGCTTCTATGCCCAAGATCGCGGGTTCAAACCCGGCCGAAGCCGTCAGATTTTTTAAGAGCGTTAAAAATCCCTCAGTATGCCTTCCTTTGGAGGGGAAGTAAAGCCGGCGGTCCCATATCATAGATTTATGGCATGTTAAAGAACCTTCCACTAATTACACCTCAGTGAAGCTAAATTATATATAGGTTAAACATTCGACAAACGCTCTTAGGTTCCGACGTTCGTCACCAGGAGCCGACTGTGGTGGCATCTGGCAATCAAGTTCTGAACTAGTTGTCGTTGACGGTGGCATTTGGCGGCAAAAGTAGGAACTACTTGAAAGAAATTCAATGTCTGCAGTCCTCACTTGAATTGAAAACAGATAACACACCCTAATACAGTCATCACAATTAACACCGGTTATCAGACAGATTCTACAAACACCCAAAGTACACGGGGCTACATGACCGCGTTGTCGCAGCCCCTAAACTAAGGAACCAACCAACCAAACCAAATAAATAGGCTTAAAATAACACACATTAACACGCCCAACTACCGCTGATGGACTCTATGTTTCCCCTTTGAAAACAATTATCACCATGACCAAGAATAATAATTTCAATCAAGCTGTTAGCCGGGCCAGGAAATTATTGTATGACGGGGTGCATGTGGTCCAAGGGCCATACGTTGCGCAGGCCTGCCATCAAACCGAATCACTTGCATTTCAGGCAGGTGAGCGACCACACCACGAACGGTCCTCACCTCGTGATGTATTAGTTACCTGACCTGCATACTTTCGTTCAGAAGGCTGCTTAGCGCAGTCGGTAGAGGCGCTGAGTTTGTAACTGGAAGGGAGTGGGTTCGATTCCCATCCAGGTAGTGGATTTTAGAAACAAAACTATCACTTTCGGAAACGCAAATAGGTTCACTCAGCCTACACCAGAAATAAGTACCAGGGTAATTACTGGGATCCTATCTAGTGCTGCTGTCACAAAGAGTGGAAGCCTCTACCTTCCACTACTCCCTGGACCTCCGTTGCCTGTACGGAGTTAGCTTGGCTTTGCTTTGCATGCTATCGTTCAAGAAATTTCTTAAAAAAAAAAAAAAAAAAAAAAACAAGAACTGCATAATTACTTGTTTGCTGCTGTGGTATTAAAACAATTCGTGAATTTGATGATTCTAGTGGCAGGGTACAGAACCAGAAACTAACGTGCTGACATTCATGGCACCGTGAGAATTTGATCAGTCTTGGCGGGAGAGTAGATAGGAGTACTGTGAAAAGCCATGCTAATTGAGTTTGTTGAAGCAGATAACGTCATCATGCGATAATTGTAGTATAGTTATCATTTATTAGCTTTAGTTTGTATTCATATATATAGCTTGCCACGGTGGGTGAATGGATAGCGTGTCGGTCTACTAACCCCAAGATTGCAGGTTCGCTCCTGGCCGTGGTAAGTGATTTTTGAAAGGCGGCAAAAATGAGACACGCATGTCATGCGATGTTGGGATGTCAAAGCACCCATTTGAATTCAGTAGGCCGTGTTCATAATTGCAAAATTAATCTCGGGACTTTCCGCCAACACAAAGTTCCTCAATTCTCTACTAGAAACCTCCTTGACTTTCATAGTGATTCAAGGAACAACGAAATTCGACATGCAAGCTACCCTCTGGTATCAAATTACAAAGCTTGCACCCGGCACCCGAGGCCATACGATATTATTATTATTATTATTATTATTATTATTATATTCATATATATTACATTTAAATTGAGCCACAATGGACTGCATATTAACAATCAATTTCATTTGCGTCTAGATCTTGGTTTTCTACCGGCCTTGACACACTTCCAGTATTTCTTGAGGCCATCGATCAGTGCCTTCTTTCGAGCTTCTGGTAGAAGCCCTCTCCATCTCCTGGGCTCCGATTCCACTTGAAAAGTATTGAGGTTTTTAACAATTTGTCCAAATTCAAATCTGTCGTGGACTTGCGTTTCTTGAATACCAATATATTCATACTAATATACATGATCATCGAAAAAGCTTGCAGCAATTTCGACCCGAAAACTAATCAGGAACTCATCGAGTTTTAGTTTTAGATGCGACTGTACTCCACCCGTGACCTTCAGCCGATGCGCAGAATGATTGGGCGACTAGAAGCTGCCACACCGGTCCTATTCAATGGCTTACTGAAATCCCCGACTTGACACCCCTAGACTTTCTTTTATGGGGATAAGTAAAAAACATCGTAATCAGTGAACCAGTCAGAGATCTGCAACATTGAAGACAACGCATCACCGCTACTGTCGCTACAATCACGCCTGAGATGATCCAGCGCACTTGGGCCGAAATAGACTAACGACTGGATGTGTGCAGAGCAACCAAGGGCAGAGCAACCAAGGGAGCGCACATAGACACATCATAATATAGAGAAAAAACTTTTTGAGTTGGTGAATTTAGAAAAAAATACTTGTTTTAAAATCTCAAATAGTTCCTGAGCTATGATTTTTTTGAAATTGCTGCCACCTTTTCCGATGACACTGTATTTACCAAGTAAAACTTAATTGAGTAGTTAGTTATTGTTGTTTTAAGGGGCGGAACTACGAGGTCATCTGCCCCTCTTAACACAGATTAAAGAATACAATTTGGAATTGTATTTAAAATTTAGAGGTGGATACCTAAATTTGAAATGGGGGCTTCGGTTGCGTAGTCAGTAGCATGCTGAGCTTCTATGCCCAAGATAGCGGGTTCAAAACCGGCCGAAACCGTCGGATTTTTAAGAGCGTTAAAAATCCCTCAGTATGCCTTCCTTCGGAGGGGAAGTAAAGCCGGCGGTCCCATGTCATAGATTTATGGCATGTTAAAGAACCTTCCACTAATTGCACCTGTGTTAAGCTAAATTGGATAGGTTAAGAATGTAAACAACGCTCTTAGGTTTCTACGTTCGTTGCCAAGAGCCGACTGCGGTGGCGTCTGGTAGCTAAGTTCTGAACTTGGCCTAGTAGTCGTCGACGGTGGCGCTTGGTGGCAAAAGTAAGAACTATTTGAAAAATTCTAAGTTGCAGTACTTAAATTAAAAACAGATAACACACACTATTACAGTCATCACAATTAACACCGGTTATCAGCCAGATTCTACACACACCCAAAGTACACGGGGCTACATGACCGCGTTATCGCAGCCCCTAAACTTAAGAACCAACCAACCAACCTAAATTTGAAAAGACCTACAATTAATATAACAATTTAAAAAATATATATATAAGAATAAACAAAAATTACGGAAAAATAAAAAAAATCATCATTCAAACACGAACAAATCATTGAGTCAGTGTTCACTGGAGAATTTAGATTGCTGGCCATAACCCGCTCTCACTTATAAAGCGGATAACGCGATCAGCAGCCACCGCGTCATCAGCTAATATAAGTTTGAGTGTCTTCTGCAAACCAAGGTTTCTTCGTAAGTCAGCAAGATCCACACACTCGGTTAAAATGTGGGCCACGGTGAAAACGGCTCCACAGGTACAAAGTGGGGGGTTTTCCCTTCTCATTAGGTACGAGTGGGTGGATCTTGTATGACCTATCCTTAGCCTACACAAAATGACGGACTCTCTCCGGGACCGAAAAGAGCTCCGCCACACGACTAGTTCCCTTGATCGCTCTCAGTTTACTGGGCAGTGGGTCAGCTAGCCACTGACTCTCGCATTTTGGGAGAACTTGTAGGCATAACTGAGAGCGAATTTAATTGATGTAGTCTAAGACTGAATTTACGAGTGATGTGACCCGGGAGAAGATGGCTTAAGTTGGATTTGACCCTCAAAGACAATCAAGTCATGCAGGCCTGCTTCTTGACGTCGCATGGCGATGACTGCGCACAGTACTAGCTCTTAACCTAAATGTTGCGGAATTTCTTTTGATTTACAGGATACGGGCTTCAGAGTTCATATACCGCAATATCCCGGTCAGTTTGAAACATTTGCTAACCTTGCTGGTGAGGCATATGAGGTTCTTGGTGACCACAATCTACATCCACAATCTCATATACGGTATCTGCAGTCAGAAAAAAATACCGTACGAGGTGTCAAGAATGTTCGTCGATGTGAGCGATATAGGTTGGGTGTCCTATAGAGTGTGGTTGGCTTCACTTTTGCCGCAGTTTTATGAACTTCTTGACGCTTCGGCTTCATATTGGTTCTCGGCTCACTTGCCAATTCCGCATGGCTGGCCCATAAAAAGCACTTCACCTCTCCACCGAAGCCACAGACACGTAGAAGTAAGCCCAATGCTCTTGTTTCAATATACGCACGACACACATCTTACCAAAACGTGTCTCCTACTGTGCGAACATGTTTATAGCTTTGGCGATCTGTAACTGATCAATATTCAGCGGACCAAACACACACACACACTCATGCTTATTTAATCCTCAGTGTAAAGCTGCCCGCAACATCTCGCAGTTTGAGAACTATTTCTGGGATAAGCATGGTGTTTCTAAAAGGTTTCAACTTAGGGGAAAGACAATGGATATTTCTGTCCCCTCAAGGAATAAAACAAATTCCATTGCGTGAAAGATTAAAAGACGGGAACTCTAGTAGTATACGTTGCCCGGCGCCATTAAAATCCGAAAAATTTTCTATAGAAATAGCCAATGTTACTAATATACAGCAGTTGAGTATTTTATCGCTAGAGAGTGTTACTGTATTTTTTCAAAGTGCCAAAATTATTGTTTCCAGACCAATATTTTCATCCAGACCAATGGTTTTTGTCCAGGCCAATAGGGGTTAGGTAGCGCGGCCCTGCGGGCTAATGTAAACACCCCTGGTTTTTGTCACGCACAGTGGGGGTAGTCGCGCATTAATAACCTTTATCCAGGCCGATGGTTTTGCCTAGTAGTACAATCAGTAAGTTGGCAGCATTACGTAATCAAACATGGCGACGTGCGTTTTGATAAGTTTATTACTTGAAAGTTAATGTTGACAATTTCCTTATTTTGGAAGTGTTTACGCGGTGTTTTAAATGGCAATTGGCTTAAATAACGTGGCAGAGTAATTACAAACCATTTTCAGAGCGCTACTAAGTAAAATAACGCACTTTCGAAACGGGCAACGAATACTACACGAGAACCAAAAGACGGACACCACTAGATTCTTGTATAAGTTATTAACTGAGGTATTAGTAGTGCTGCGTAAGTCATTTTGGGCACAGCTACTCGCTAGGTTAGAACGCAACTGTTCCATCTCCAAATATGAGTTTATTGTGCTTATGTTTGGTATAGCCTACATTAGCTGAGGATGCATGTGTTCTATGATACTTTCAATTTCTTGATAGCTGCTGCCACCTATGAGAAATTTGTCGAGAGAAAATAACATTGTTGGTCATATGCCAGAAATTCGAACTTTAAAACTCATTTATCTCATAACTAGCTTAAGTGGATATGGGACACTTACATTCTAACCTAGCGAAGTGCCTATGGGTGTTGTGAAATGTTCTACTCATAGGGTTAGTACTGTTGTACAGACTCAGTGAGGAAATCAATGGCAAATTACAGTACTTCACTCCTCCCCTTACCTAGTAGGCCCACACCTCATTATAGTGTTGTCTGGGTTTCTACCACATTACCTATGGAGGGACGTTTTGAGGATCCAACCGGCCTCCAGGTTACTACCTAATAAACAGACAACTTAATATAAGTTTAGATTAAAATTGTTGCAAAAATAATGTATTTGTCCACGGAAGAGCTTATAACACACGTGTACTATTGATGGTGTTGTGGTACGTTAGGTGATCACTGATCACAGATACATTATAACCACTAATGAGGATTTACTATGCCTTTTGGTGTTCAACGACAGTAACCTGCAGCCATATGATGATTACAGTATAAGCAGAGTACAATCCTGTCACAGTGCACGGCCTAATTCACATTCTATCCTATTCTAATACCGTATATGACTGGGTGATTGATTTTAAAAGCTAATATACATGGTGTCTGAAAATAAATTTAAAGACATAATATTTCCAATAATGTCATCAAATTTCCCTAAAATGTTCGGATAATAATCACTAATGGTAACTGCATCATATATTTTAAGACCTGTAATATAGAGCACTGATACCGCATCAAAATGTTAGCGATGTAGAATTTTGAAATTAGCACTCATATTTCCCTAGGAAAATGCATGGAGTTTGCAGAAATGTTCACAAACTTTATTACTGAAGGAAGAACAGACATGACCAAGCGACTTATAACCACGCTGTAACGGCTGTTTACATGGCGTAGCACAAAAATGTAGTGGAGTGGAGGGGACTGGCCAGGGCATCGGAAGGAGAAATTCAAAACATTCTTTACGTGTCCTTGATTTATAGGACAAGACGATGATGCTCTGTGATACGCCCCTATTACAAGAGCGACACATCAAAGTTCTCCGTTAGCTCCGTCCAAGATTATCAAGGAAGACTGCTCGGCCGGCTTCACGCTGTAAGTCTAAGAGCTGATGCAGAAATTATCATGATTCAACTTACATTTCTGTCATTTTACTGGTAAATGTTTGCTTGGAGGACATGAGCTGGAGATCGCTTTTTGGTTCAACGCAATATGTCCTCTTACACTTTCCGCAATTTATTTTCAAATACCATGTAAGCATAAACTACTACATATATTAAATCCAAAGTTTGTCTGTTCTTTACGTATTTACCCATAATTTTACTTTCCTTTGAAGTATTTAAGATTGCTTGATGACGAACACGAGGAAACATATTTTAGTTTTGTCTGCCTACCTACCTAGATATTCAATTTTACCTTGAGAGCGACTGGGTGGTTTAGAGTAAATTTTGGTACATATTTCCATCGCTGGCGTAAATCAAATCTTTCCATTAATGTTTCACGATAACACTCATTAAAAGGGAGTGGGGGAGGTAATTGATTAATCCATTGTAATATCAATTAATGCATTGGTTCCCTATATTTTTAACATAACGGGACACCTAACCTGGGTTTTCATTGTAGCGCACTTGTTTAAATGCTGTTATATCAGCTGAATAATTCCCAATGTTGAACTGTTATCGCCAAACATTTTATTACATTTCAGTTTGTATTAAAATTATCCGTACCCATATGCAGTCAACAGAAACGTTTTTCCTTACAAAACAAACAAAAACTAAAGATCTTCAATTTAAATTAGTTCCATCAATGCGACAGTTGAGGTAGATGGAGCTTGGAAATCTAGACAAATGGGTCAATTATTGAAAATACAACTGGTTGATCGGCTTCAACGTAAGATGATTTTTGAGAAATGTTTATCAATGCAGAAAATGTTCAGGAGGATATCAAAAATGTAATTCTTAAATCTTTAATTAATTAATTAATTAATGTATTTATTTAGCCATACAGAAATAAATTCTCACGATCAACATGTTTCACTCTTAGTGTCGAATTATAGCGTACATAAAAGTTGATTATCGTGCAACTGAATAGTGGGAGTATTCGAGTAATAGTGTATTTTCTTATTTAGATGAAGAAATTCCACGGCGCATTTACAAAATCTCGCGACTCACCGGTCAAGAATCCCTTGTTTAAACCCATTCAAAAATAACTGTTTTGTGGTACAAGGGCCGAATAACGCTCAGTTAAAGGAACAAAATTAAGTGGCCCCCTAAAATCACGCTTATTGGCGTACGAGACATAGTTTTTGAGATAATTGCACAACGCTGTAATCAATCAGTAAACTGTATAATACCTTATAGACCGGTAGATTGTTAGTACGTAAATAAACGCATACCTTACATTGTAATATTAAAATACAAGTAGAAGCACCTTCGTAGACCAAAAGTCTTGGGTTAAACTACGAATCTGCAAATCAATTTGAGGGATGATTCAGGTATACTCGGCTTCAGAACGACTGGTAAGAGGTTGGTAGATTCCCAAGTATATCATCTTGTAAGTGGTTCTCCGTGGTTACCCAGTTATTTCACATACCAGGATTGTGACAATTTCATACATCATAAAATACAGGAATGGAGAGTTAACACTCCATCCCAGTCCTAGAGCTAATTGCAAATTAATGCAGACACCACAATAACGCATCTTATCAAACAGATTACACACGTGTACAAGGGGATGGTAACCACAATGAATGCAGTCCCAAGCAACCACTACTGTAGGATAACATAATCGGACACCATAAAAATGTTTACTCGCCACATTTAATTATTAATTAGCGGCTTCGGTGGCGTAGTTGGTAGCATACTGAACTGCTGTTCCAAGATCGCGGGTTCAAACCCGGCCGAAGTCGTCGGATTGTTTAAGAACGTTAAAATCCTTCAGTATGCCTTCCTTCGGAGGGGAAGTAAATCCGGCGGGCCCATGTCATAGATTTATGGCATGTAAAAGATCCTTCCACTAATAAAACTTGTGTGAAGCTAAATTTCTAAGTTAGATTTCGTTGTAACGCTCTATCAAATTTCCAACGTTCACCACTTGGTGTCAGTGATATCTGGTAACGAAAGTTGGAACTACTTGAAATTGGACGGAACTTGTAGCTTACCCCATGGGTGTCCGCTTGAAGCAGCTACAGCATCTGGTGAGCCGAACATGTCCTCAGACACCCCCGGCATAAAAGCCATACGCAAAATAATTAATTAATAAATAATTATTGATTAAATTATAGTCTAATATTCAAGCATTTAAGTGAAATAATGTTTCAATGAACAGGTCTACGGAAGGATGTAAATTTTCTATTTTTACTTTATATCTCCATAAAATACCCCTTTGATGGTGTCGAAACTGCGAGATAATTTAAGAGGTATTTTCTGCTCTGCATGTGGCCGGTAATTCAATTTTTTCTGAATACATTTTCTTTGTCAGATAGATTTTTTTAAAATAAAGTACATTGAAGTAAATGTATTCCTTTTCTAAGCACAAAAAATCCTGCATATTTACATTTACATTCCCATAAATACGTCTAAAATGCAAGGCTTAAATTTGACAATCAGTGACTTTTAAGCCGTAATTACTTCCAAAACGTAGTAAATCCTGCGCCCCAATAATAGAATAGCACGAGAATGTGAGGTTCCAGGAACAATGCGCGTGAATGTGGGTTGCAGCCATAATCAAGAGACGGCTGTGCCTCAGGCAGACACCGGAGCCACGCGGCGTGAAATTGTCTCCGGGCTGGGAGATCAATGGGAGGAGGCTGGTACCACGCCAGCACTTCCAGCCGCGACTTTCATTAGCACCAGCATGTCACAACCATCACTTATTAAGCCCATCTATTTATTTATTGTATTTTATTTTATCAATTTAGTGGCAGGCAGAAGCATTTCGGAGGAGTGTGAGAAGCATGTTATGGAGCAAGGATGTCCCTCAGAACAGCAAAAAGATCATATATCGGACGTACTATGTCCCTATCCTGACGTATGCCTCGGAGACCTGGGTTATGAAAGGAAGGGAGAGGAGCAAAATACAGGCCAGTGAGATGAGGTTCTTGAGAAGCAGTATTGGAGCTACAAAGATGGACAGAATAAGAAATGAGAGGACCAGAGAATTAATGAAGGAGGAACCATTACAGGATGGTATAGAGAAATCTAGACTTAGATGGTATGGACATGTAAAACGAATGGAGGAGAAGAGGATACCCAGGAGAGTACATGAGACGAAGTGGGAAGGAAAGAGACCGAGGGGAAGACCGAGAGACAGGTGGCTGAAGGGGGTGGAAGAAAGCGTGAAGAAGAGAGGAGAAGACTGGACAAGGGTGGAGGCTGAGAGATGGTGGGAAGACAGAAGACGTTGGAGAGGCTTGTGTTCCAAACAGACCCGGCCAGTGGCTGGAAACTGTGCAAGATGATGATGATGAGTAGTGGTAATTGATTTTTAGGGGTGAAATATTCAAGTTAGTTGGTTAGTAATTTTATTGATTGATTGTATATTTATTTATTTACTTATCTATATATTTAAAAAAGTAAGCTGATTTTTGTTACCGCGAGATGGACAGAACGGCTGAACCGATTGACTTCGCAATGCACTCTGACGAAAGTCCTTGATCTGTATATTTGCAGAGTGTCTTTTTAAAATAAACAAATATGTTATAATATATATTTTAAATTTATAAACAAAATGCAAATTTATTGGCCCTAGCGCATGCGCAAAATCAACTTGCCTCATGAAAGTCATGGCGGTTCAAGTGCATCGCGTTTCAATTTGATAGTTATTTATAAGAAGTATAAAGGAAGGGAACATTATTTATGACGTTCCCACGATATATAATGGAATACAATTATACACGACGGAAAATGTTGAAATACGTAAACTGACAGTTGAGTGTGTAGGGCCTATATTGTTTAACTATCTTAATATTGCGTCGCATTACCAGTGGTTCGGTAGCTCATGTCGTAGCGGCAAAGACTCTAAATTTATGCATCGCGCAATGGAAGCTGTTCGAGTCCCACCTCCTACACATTTTTTTATTTCCGTATTATTATTTCTTGGTATTGCTATTCCATTGTCAAAACATATTTTACTCTTAGCATTCCCGTAAACTAAGGAATTCGTATATTTTAGGTAGATTTCATTAGAAAGCTAACTATTACAATGGGTACCATGTTTCGACTTCCGGAAAATTTCGACATATTTTCGCGTTTCACATCCCCCAGACCCCAAAACCACCGTCAGTTCAAAAGTTTATAAATAATTTATGTATGTATGTATATATATGTATATCAGATTCTTGTGGACACGATAACTGCCGTAATTTTGCACCAATCACTTTGAATTTTTTACCGAATATGTATACCTATAAAATCTCGGTCGAGTTCGTTACTGGGCTAAATCGGTCGAAGGGGGTGAAAATGGGGGTCTTTTTTCGAAAAAGTGAAATATTGCTATAATCCTCTTAGTATGTGAAATATCGAATCCGTTCAAAGTTCATACTATGTGACGGATAAAGCCCAAAAATTTATGTTTGAAGATATTTTTTATAGCACCAACCATTGACCAAAGGGGTGGGAAAAAGTGGGTTTTTCGGGAAACATTAATCATATCTCTCATAATAGGCACAATATCAAAACCGTACAAAATGGACAATATTTCCCTAATAATTACCTAAAACTTTTGTCTGAAAGAATTTTTGATATGACCGACCATTACGCCAAGGGATGAGAAAAACAAGATGTTCAGCAAAGAACATATAGCCTACTTTCTCCTAAATGTATGGGTATATTTATGACTCTTTGTCCTCATCCCTAACACAATCACCTCTACCATAATGTATTGTTTGTTTTCTTTTATATTGATAATTAGCCAGTAAGTGTCAAAATCAATATTATATACTTTATGATGATTGACTAACAAAACTACTAACTTATTGTAATGCATTCACGTCCATTAATCTCTATATTAAGCCAGCCTGCAAAGTTAAGAATCTTTCGTTTTGGGTATCTTCCCCTTTAAAAATCCGCGCAGATCACAGTAGGTTGGTGCTGCGACCTATCAGTGAATTAATCTTTATGTTGTACGCCTATGCACTGCCATCGTATTGTACTACGATGGCAGTGGCCTATGGGTGTTGAATGAGTAGACAGTTTAAAGTAGCCAAGAGGGAGGCGATCCAGCTGGCAGTGTTTAAAGGTAATCGGAGCGCGATCGTGGCTAATAGTTGAACTACCAGTATTACAAAATTGCCATACTTCAGGAGGCCAGGTATTTACACAGCGGTATGTTTGGAACAATATTACCCACATAACCCACAAGAGGACAGCACCATACAGAGGCATTAAGAAGGCTGTGGTTAATGACAACGTGTATCTAGTTCTTCTATTCTCCTTTTCCTAATGTCTTCTGTTTATGTGCGATGCTGGGGCTGTGATTTTATTAATAAACGAGTGTATACATTAGCCTCTCCTTTGAGCTAAATGACATCTTATTCAGTATATGTGGAAAGAGCTCGTGCACATCATTTGTAAAAGAATTCAAGAAAGAAAAAAAGTTAACTGTAGCAGTACTCGATCCCCAGTCAACTGCGTGACAGACTAACACGCTAGCCCAGAGCTAATCCTATCCTTAAAAAAAAGGTGTCCTTAACTGACATATTAGATACAACCTGTTGGCAAATAATGACTTTAAATAAACGATTTCTTCACAGCAGTACATCTTCATTAAAGATAATTTCATACAAAGTTTATATTATTGTATCAGTAGGGTATATCACATACAACATACTAAAACTATTGAAATATAAGACAGGCACATGAGGACAGCTGCCATCTTGTCGTGTGACACAGACGGCTCAGCTCTTTTAAGCCACTCATACAGTATAATATTATAATATTAAATTACAATAAATAACTGATCACGACCTTCAGGATAGCTTAAACCACCCTAGGCTCGATAATCGGAATTGGTGGGTCTTAAGCTATTGATTAAAATGGTTGAATAATGCACACGGCCGCCATCCTGAAATGGCACGGCCGATGACCTTGAATGTTGGGTGAAAGACGCGTCCTATATAAAGGTATGTTGTCACCAAATTTGGTAGAGATCGGATGATTAGTTTAGCCGTAATTTGATTTTACGTTTTGAACGTTTGAGTGGCCGCCATTCTGTTTTGGTAAAGATGGCGGCGATATAAAGTATGACACTGAGGTGCCCTTTGCTAGTGCTACCTCTGTACCAAATTTCGTTCAATTCGGTTTCACCGTGTTCGAATTGATAGGGGGGGGGCAGGCATTCAGAGTACACACACTCACACACACACACACACACACACACCCACAGACTCACACACACACATACACACACACAGACAGACACACAATTTTTCGCCCTGTGTTGATCTCATAAGTATACTTTCATTTTTTGCAAAAAACGAATGTAGGCTAATGATATCGGAATTATAAGAAAATGCCAAGAGCTATCAGTGGTTGCCATGGCAACACTACTAAATTGATGAGGGATGAGCCATCAGACGTTGCCATGACAACGCACTTGCACGAGATCAGATTCAGATTTCCATCTAAGTGTGAAACGGCTTCGGTGACGTAACTGGTAGCATGCTGAACTTCTATGCCCAAGGTCGCGGGATCAAAGCCGTCCAATGTCGTCGGATTTTCTAAGAGCGCCAAAAATCCCTCAGTATGCTTTACTTTGGAGGGGAAGTTCCAACGTTCGTTGCTATTTGCTAGTTGCGGGGGCTACTAGTAGCCAAGTTCACAGCAAGGTGTCGTTGACGGTAGTATCTGGTAGCAACATTAGGAACTTCTGCTTGAAATTGACCGTCTGCAGTCCTTACCTGAATTACAGACTAATACAGCCATCACAATTCACACCGTTTATCAGACAGATTCTACACTCATCCAAAGTACACGGGGTTACATGACCGCGTTGTCGCAGCCTCTAAACTGAGGAACCAACCAAAATCTCTGCGGGAGATATAATTTTGCGTGAAGAAGTAACAGACCGTTACATAGTTACACATCAGTGTCGAAACCTTGCATAAGGACAGTGTGACCACAAGTATAAAAATGGGCACCAAATGGCAAGAAGGTTATCGTCATCATAAGACAATAAAATGTTTAAAATATGCATAAAATGACGAAAAACAAAGTTAATTAATCTCCAATTATAAAATACTTTCTCGCAATAAATGAGGTCTGATCCTTCTACGAAAACCTGCATATTTTGCCTATTTTCGCCTATCCCCAAGTTTGTGCGGGGAAATCTACCTCCGCCTTCCGGCGTGCCGAGAGGACTTTTTTAAATTAATATAGAAAATTGCAGAATTCTTGCCCCTCACGCATGCGTACAAACACCTTGCCTCATGACAGTCATGGCGGTTACAAGTGCATCGCGTTTCAATTTGATAGTTATTTATAAGGTCGCCTCCGTAGCGTAGCGGTCAGCATGGTTAGCTGCCGCCCCGGAGGTCCTGGGTTCGATTCCCGGCTCTGCCACGAAATTTGAAAAGTGGTACGAGGACTGGAACGGGGTCTACTCAGCCTCGGGTGGCCCAAATAAGTAGAGGGGGTTCGATTCCCCCTCAGCCATCCTCGAAGTGGTTTTCCGTGGTTTCCCACTTCGTCTTCGGGCAAATGCCGGGATGGTACCTTCTTCAAGGCCACGGCCGCCTCCTTCCCTCTTCCTTGCCTATCCATCCTAACCATCCCTTATCTTACCTCATGAGGTCCCTGTTCGCTTTGCAGGTGAGGCTGCCTGGGCGAGGTGCCAATCCCACCTCACCAGTTGTATCCCTTCCGATTCGATGTTCCAGGACACTGCCCGTAGAGGTGGTAGTGGTGAGTTCCCTCGCTGAGTCCGAGGGTTCCACCAACCTGGAGGGTAAACGACTAAAAAAAAAAAAATTATAAGAAGTATAAAGGAAGGGAACATTATTTATGACGTTCCCACGATTTATACTGGAATACAATTATACACGACGGGAAATGTTGAAATATGTATACTGACAGTTAAGTGTGTAGGGTCTATGTTGTTTAACTAACTTAATATTGCGTCGTTTTTCCAGTTGTTCGGTAGCTCACGTCGTAGCGTCAAAGACTTTCAATTTATGCATCGCGCAATGGGAGCTGTTCGAGTCCCACCTCCGACACTTTTTTTATTTCCGTATTTTTATTTCTTGGTATTGCTATTCCATTGACAAAACATATTTTACTCTTAGTATTCCTGAAAACTAAGGAATTCGGCGCGATTAACGTTGCCATATATATATATTTAAAACACTAAGGTAACAAAAGTATACACCACTGTTACAGATTAAATAATGAATATGAAATCCAGATACTTCTTACAGAATTCTTGAATTCCTCGGAATTTTGCTTCCACATATTCATACTCCTAATGTTCGAGCCACAGTTATGCTCCTAAAGAATCTGAACATTTCCCAAGAGCTACTAAATGGTGCCAGATTAATTGTAAGAATTATGCATGAGAATTGCTTGGATTTGGAAATAATAAGTCCAGATACTATTGGGCAGAGAGTTCTAATCCTTCGACTTTATTTAACACCATCCGATAAAACATTTCCATTTTCGTTTAGAGCACCAATTTCCAATCCCTTGCCATACCTTATCACAATCAATAAAGCAGAAGGGGGAACTCTGGAACGTGTATGTCACTATTTGCCTTATCAAGTTTTCAGTCGTTGCCTCCGTAGCTCGCCTCTGTAGGGTAGTGGTCAGCATGGTTAGCTTCCGCCCCGTCCTGAGTTCGATTCCCGGCTCTGCCACGAACTTTGAAAAGTGGTATGAGGACTGGAACGGGGTATACTCTGCCTCGGGTGGTCCAAATGAGTAGAGGGGGGTTCAATTCCCACCTCAGCCATCCTCGAAGTGGTTTTCCGTTGTTTCCCACTTCGTCTTCGGGAAAATGCCGGGATGGTACCTACCGTAAGGCCACGGCTGCCTCCTTTCCACTTCCTTGCCCAACCCTCCCGCTCTTCCCATCCCTTCATCAGGCCCCTGATCGCTTTGCAGATGAGGCCGCCTGGGCGTAGTGTTGGTCACACACCCGAGTTGTATCCCGGACTCAGCGTCACAAGCTCCAGGACACTGCCATTAGTGACGGTAGAGGTGGGATTCCTCGCTTACTCCGTTGGAAAAGACAACCCTGGAGGGGAAAAGGGTTGACGAAAACGTAACGTAACGCAAGTTTTCAGTCATGGTCAGTTATATGTTGCAAAGTCGATCTTTCTCTGTAATCGTACAGAGAATGCATATAGGAAAGTCCTACAGTAAATATTTTCCCAATGACCGTCATGTTTTGCACATCATCGCATTTCTTCGTTATGTTCCAAAATTATAAGCGACGGTTTGCGGCCAGTTGTATTAGATTCCTCAGAGTTCTTGAATTCCTTGGAATTAAAAGATTTGCCTCCACATACTCTAAACGCTTGACCCATAGTTGTGCTGATTAGAAATCTGAAGGTTTCCCAAGGGCTTCTAAATGCAACCATATTGCTTGAATTTAGAAATAATAAGTGCAGTTAAAATTAGGCAGAGAGGTCTAATCCTTCGACTTGATTTAATACCATCCGATATAACACAATAATTTTCTTTTAAGAGGCAATATTTTCCAATTCGTTTGACATACTCTATCACAATCAATAAAGATCAAGGGGAAACGCTGGAACGTACAGGTCTCAATTTGCCTCATCAATTTTTCAGTCATTGCCAGCAGTATGTTGCAATGTCAAGAGTGCAATGCCAAGAGTGCAATCTTTTGACGCCCTTATAGTTTCAATAGAGCCAAAAAATAATCGTACAAAGAATGTACATTAGGCCTATATAAGGAGATTCTTCAGTAAATATTTTCCCTTTGACCGTCATGTTTTGACGGGTTTCAACTAGTTACCTTGTTAATTCACTTAGGAACTTGTGATTGTCGTGGTCATGAGCTCCGTGTACTTGTGTGCCATAGGGATAATATTGTTATGAAATTTACTGTATAGGCCAAAGTACCATATTTAAGAATATCGACCCGTTTTCATTTAACTGTTAGACCTATACCCGATATGTTAGACCCCTTGGCGCCTTAAAACAATTATTTTAATAAACATCGTCATTTGACTGTTGGGCTGAGTGGCATAGTCACTTAAGCTTTGACAGTATTATTAAACCTTATGGCATACTACTACTACTACAATACTACGGCCAATAATATGATTATAATTAATAATATAATAATAAAAGTAATAATAATAACAATTTATTTATTTATTTATTCGATTCCCACTTCTGCCATATTGGAATTGGTTTTCCGTGGTGTCCCCACTTCTACTCTAGGAAAATGCCGGGATGGTTCCTAACTTAAGCCCACGGCCGTTTTCTTCCCAATCCTCACTTGACTTACAAATACACACATCAATACAGCCATCAGAATACGACAGGTTATCAGACAAATTCCACACACACACCCACCCAAGTACATGGGGCTAAATGACCACAATGTGGCAAAGTCCCGAAATAAATCATCAACAACAACAACAACAACAACAACAACAACAACAACAACAACAGTTGTACAAAAGGATTTTAAAAGCAATTGTGACAATTATTCTTCATATACAAACTTAAGAGTTCGAAATACCTTCCAAATGACGGATGCTAAATACTGGAGAAAAGAGGTAAGCATGGATCATAAATAATTTTCTTCTCGTGGTAAACCTCAGCAGCTAGTTTGGAGTCTGTTTTTATCCTGATCATCGGTCAATACCCCGCGGCGTAGCCGCCCGCTAAATCGGTCTTCACAACTGAGATGGGGAGCTACAAGTCCGGAGATCAGAGGTTCGAATCCCAGTGATGACAGTGGCTATGCTGAGTGTGGTTTCGCCCTCGGATTTCTCCATACTCCTTCTAGGCAAATGCCAGGATAGTACCTTATTTCAAGTTCCAACCATAGTCTAATAATTACAGTTATACACACTACTATAGAGACCATAGAAACACAGACAGGTTATCAGATGAATTGAACACACCCCCAAGTACATGGGGCAGATGACCTACATGTCCCGAGGCCCTGAATCGAATTGACAACAACGATAATCAATGTGAAATTTCCATGTGGTTGAATAATTATGATATCAACTCTTCTTCTTCTGTTCGATCTGGGTCACTATGGACCACGGAGGAGCAGCTACGGTATCTTGGATAATCTTTTCCCTCCACTGGATTTGATCTTCTGCCAATACAGCTTTATTCGATGGCTCATATTCTTCCTTCTTTCTCTGAAAATACCACATTAGAAGATTTCTTTTCTCCTTCTCCTCGGAAACCTTTGAAGTCTGAAACTACAGTAATTGATAAAAGTGGTTGCTGTCTTGAACATCTTTTTGACTGATGCCCATTATCTCCAGAAACCACCTTTCCCTTGTCTGGTTAGTATTAATTAAACAATTAAGCTTATGGCAAAGAACACAAAATATATAACATATTATAAACAATCTTAAAAACATTCAACTGGGACCCTGATAAATTTAAAGTTTTAAATCTAAATTGTCTTGGTTGGTTGGTTCCTCAGTTTAGGGGCTGCGACAACGCGGCCATGTAGCCCCGTGTACTTTGGGTGGGTGTAGAATCTGTCTGTTTTTTTTTTTTTTTTGTCGTGTAGCCTCCTGAGTGGCCGAGTGCAGGTCTTTCTAGTCGACGCCCGTGGGCGACCTGCGCGTCGGGATGAGAGATGGAATGGATGAAGATGAATGAAACTGGGCAAGGATGGGGAAGGAAGCGGCCGTGGCCTGTCAGAAGGTACTGTCCCAGCATTTGCCTGGTGTTGAAAATGGGAAACCACGGAAAACCATTTCAAGGACAGCCGACGGTGGGGCTCGAACCCACGCGTCTACCGAGTCAGCAGAGAGCTTGGCCCCTTGACCTAACGCAGCGCTTTAGCCCGCGTAGCCACTACTGTCGGTATCTGTCTGATAACCGGCGTTAATTGTGATGCTGTATTAGTGTGTTAGTTAGTTATTGTTGTTTTAAGGGGCGGAACTAAGTATTAGTGTGTGTTATCTGTTTTAATTCAAGTAAGGACAGCAGACAATTATTTCAAGTAGTTCCTACTTTTGCTACCAAACGCCACCCTCAACGACAACTAGTTCTGAACTTAGTTACTAGATGGCATCGCAGTCAGCACCTGGCGGCAAACATTGGAACTAATAGATATTTATCAATACTAACCAACAAATTTTGGCATCACACAAGTGTAATTAATGGAAGGTTCTTTTTCATGCCATAAATCTATGACGGTCAACGGCCTAGCCGTGTTGAAACACCAGATCCCATGAGAACTCCGCAGATAAGCAGCATTGGGCGAGGTCGGAACTTAGATGGTATACCGGTTCTAGGCACTGTGCGCTGTTGGCCAACATAAGGAGGAGCGGAAAGACCCTGGCCACCCTACCGCACGTAAACTCCGGCTGGGGGTAGCCTCTTCGGAGGCTGGGACCTGTCTTCGGGCAGAATACCAATTTTAAAAAATCTCTGACATGGGACCGCCGGCTTTACTACCCCTCCGAAGGAAGGCATAAAGAGGGATTTTAACGCTCTTAAAAATCCGACGACTTTGGCCGGGTTTGAACCCGCGACCTTGGGCATAGAAACTCAGCATGCTGCCAGCTACGCCACCGAAGCCGCCACATCTCTCTAAATTGTCTATAGCCTTGGTAGAAACTAGCTCAAAGTCTTACAGCAGTCCCAAGTATATTCTGTCACAAAACACAATAACAATATGACGGACTGTGTCTCGGCGCACCACTGTCACAGTTGGGTGACGTTTTCATGCCCCACTTATACAGCAACGAAGCCACACCAGTCATGGTTGGTTCGTACCCTATTAAGGGCAACCCACGTTTTACGAGTCAGTCTTCCTTGATTAATTGCGCAGATGTCCATAGAATCGTATTCGTCTCTTCTCAATCGACTCTATATTTCCCTCAGTTTCTTTGTGAAATTCTATGTTAGGTCTCAGTCTCCGTTGTCCATTCACTCTTCTAATTGATCCTCTTTCAAAAAAAAAAGCAACTGACCTCGTCACACGTATCCCAGTTCATTTTGCGAAATACATCAGTAATCATTGTTCGGACTTCATTCCATATTTTCCTATTCTTCTACTAGCCGACAGAAGTGCAAAGAGGCAGTCTTTGAGCATATGATCAATACATAGCTACAATTCTCCCTTGGTTCTCGTGGAACTCCAATTGGTGATCTATCACTCTAAATTCTAGTAGAATGGTGAACGGCAAATTACCACAAGCTGGCTTTGTAGCTGCGTAATAATTTATTGAAATATCCCCGATCCGGGAGCTCGCAGAGTGCAGTGCATGCAACATAGCTATGCAGCAATTTGTACGGATAAATGGTTCTGTTCATAGCTGCGGGCATTATTTGTGTACGTGACAACTGCATGGCTGTTGTCCCACTCTGGAGCATGTTAAACCACAAGGAAATGTAGGCTGCATTCTCAGTCGTATTCAGTGTACTAATTCAGAAACTCTCGGCAGGTTTATGCATCTTTTGCTGCCTTATTCCACAGTTTAGTTAGGTATTATTATTAGTGGCTTCGGTGGCGTAGTTGATAGCATGCTGAATTGCTGTGCCCAAGATAGCAGGTTCAAACCCGGCCGAAGTCATCGGATTTTTTAAGAGCGTTAAAATCCTTCAGTATGCCTTCCTTCGGAGGGGACGTAAAGCCGGCGGTCCCGTGTCATAGATTTATGGCATCTAAAAGATCCTTCCATAGATTAAACTTGTGTGAAGCTAAATTTCTAGTTTAGATTTTGTTGAAACGTCTATATAAGTTCCAACGTTCACCACTAGGTATCAGTGACATCTAGTAGCGAAAGTTGGAACTACTTGAAATTGAACAGAACTTGTAGCTCACCAAATGGGTGTTCGCTTAAAGCAGCTACAGCCTCTGGCGAGCCGAACATCTCCTCGGACACTCCCGGCACTAAAAGCCATACGATAAATAAATAAATAAAATAAATTATTATTATTGGCGAAGGGAGAGTGATTGCCGCACAGCATAACTACTTAATTTCTCAACTAAATTGGCCAAAAATTGGCTGTAGCGACGTTGATTATTTTCCTTGATTAACTAATTTTATTGATCAAAATTTCAATCACTGTATTTAGCTCTGTGGCTTAAGTGGTTAGCATATCAAGCTTATGCCTGAAGGGCTCGATTCACGGCTACGTCATGGGGATTTTAATCTCCAGTTGCTAATTTCGCTGACTCGGGGACTGAAGATTTGTGACGTCATGTCATCCTTAACATGATGAACAGGTCACCATCGGGCGTAAAATAGAATGAACTGCTCCAGGCCTCTCCGGAGGCCACACTTCATTATTTATTTTATTTCATTTTATTTTATTGGTTGTTCCCCTTTAGGAGAGCGACTCAACTCGAATTCACGATTTCATCTTCGGGCGTTTTCCCTCTCTTCTTCCCAAAATATTTTCATCCTCTCGGAATGCTCCTTCTTTCACTCATCTGTCCATTTCCTTCCTGGATGTCGTGATGTTCTTTGCTCAAACTTGACATTTGTGATTTTATTCCTCGAGATTTTCTATGTTGATCAGTTATAGGTCCCTCTGGATCTCTGTCACACGTCATTATTATTATTACTATTATTATTATTTCAATTATTATTATTGCTGTCGTTTCGGCCAAATAAGGACCACGCTATTTCAACTGTCTTTTTCCATTTCTTTGCGTCTGAACTGTAACATTCACCCGCAGTAGGTCATTATTATTACTATTAATAATACTACTAATAATGAAAATCCACAACCTGCTTCCAGTCTCCGACCGGGTCAGGAATGGAATGAATGAAGCCCCCATCTAGCGGCGAGGATATGAACTGTGCCGGCTGCCGAGGCCTGACGCACTCCTCTGGGGCAATGATTAAATGAATGACAGATGAAATGAAATGATAGTGGAGAGTGTTGCTGGAATGAAATGTTGACAGGGAAAACCGGAGTACCCGGAGAAAAACCTGTCTGCCTCCGTTTTGTCCAGCACAGATCTCACATGGAGTGACCCGGATTTGAACCACGGACTCAGCGGTGAGAGGCCGGCGTGCTGCCGCCTAAGCCACGGAGGCTTTAATACTACTAATAATAATAAGTTTAATAATAAAATCATCACCATCATTATTATTTCTTTTTCGTATTCCTTTTTTTTTTTTTTTTTACTTGCGAATTGACCACTTAGGATCACGCTACATTTTCACTATCCTAGTTGTAATTTCCTCTGCCTCCAGTACTCCTTCATACGTTTATTATTTGTAAGATTGATAATGATGTGTGGAGTAGAATACCTAACAATATTTTGAAAACAGAACCCCGGAACTTAGTTAATGTAAATTAATTGAAATACAAGAGTTTATTCTGTGTACATGTACGTATACCTGCCCATCGGTAAACACCGCGAGCCATATACCAGCTCGAAGAGCACAAAACTTGCGCAGTAATGGTCTATGCAGGGTGAAACCATGACGAATAGAAGGAGGTCCTTCTATTCGTCATGGTGAAACTAAACTAAGGTAATCGTATTTTACTGGGGATAGACGATATCATTCTGAGCGAACTATCACAGCAAACTCCCCTCATTGAGGAGGAGATACAGATGACTGAGACTTCTTGAAGCATACCTCTTTACACGTCACATTTGCACCACGCCTACATACTTCTAGGTGGAGTGTCGTTGAGCCAACATAAATATGTCCACACACGAAATCTCTAAGAGAGGGGAAATATAGGTCATGTCTTGTCACTGTGGAATCAGAAGGCATAATTCATGAAACCAACGTATACCATTTTGTTACAAAAGGTAAACCATTCTTCGTCCAATTCCTGGTGTAGCGGTTAGCATTCTTGGCTATCGGCCCGGAGGTCCAGTTTCGATTCTCTGCTCTGTCAAGAAAGTAAATTCAGGTCTGAGGGCTGGATTGGGGTCCACTCAGCCTCATGAGTCAAAACTGAGAAGAGGTGGGTTTGATTCCCAACTCAGCCATCCTGGAAGTGGTTTTCCACTTCTACTCCAGGAAAATACCGGGATGGTTCCTAACTAAGACCACGGACGCCTCCTTCCCAATCTTCACCTGCCTTACAAACACACACACACACACACACACACACACACACACTACTATAGATACCATAATAACACAGGTTATCAGACTTGCAAGCCGGACGTATGTTTTAGACCAGTAGTTCTGAACCCGTAGGAGTCTGCGGACCACTCAGGGTGAAATTGAATCATGTACTGACCACCCCTCCTCCCCCCACCTCCCCCTCCCCTAATACACCTTATCAGTTGCAACCGTTCCTCAATAACGCTTATTTTAAAGATATTTCAATTCAAAACCTGATAGACATCGGCGCGAATACATTCCGACGATTCTCGTTCAACGCACGTAGTTTTCGAAATCCCCATTTATTGGCCACTTTTTATACGTGCTGGTGGACCCTTTTCTCCCGCGGACCACCTGTGGTCCGCGGACCACCGGTTAAGAACCACTGTTTTTAGACAGTTGCCCTTTGCGGGTGGGCCTGCACAGAGTCACTCTCTAGCCCAATCGCTTCACATTTGTCATCACCGGTCTGATGTAATGGAATTTCAGACTTGAGCAAGTGACGACACCACCATGCAGACAGTACAGTCGACGTGTAAGTATTGTGTAACGCGGAAGTACACTTTACATAGTTTCGAACAGAACGCCATTATATTTGCCAATGACTGTACTTCAGCAGTAGTGTGAGATAGCTTTGTCAATCATCTGACCGCATGGGGCAAGTGACAACAACACAGGTACTGTAGTAACTCTCCTCCAGGCTTCCATTAAGATTTTTCACTCGTCTAAAACAAACGTCCGGCCTGTAAAACATAATATCAATATATACACACCCAAGCAAAAAGTAACACTGTGGTATATACTGCCTACCAACTGAAGGTTGATGGAAAAAGACCCAGTTATAGTTAGTCATTGTTGTTTTAAGGGGAGGAACTTCGAGGGGAAAAGACCAAGAGGAAGGCCCAAATAACTGTGGAAAAGACACTTCAACGTCGATATGAAAGCTGCAAATCTCCAACCAGAAGATGCAGCTGACCGAGTGAAGTGGCGCTCAATGATCCGAAAAGTGGACCCCATCCCAATGGGAAAACGTTAAGAAGAAGAAGAAGAAGAAGAAGAAGAAGAAGAAGATACACACCCAAGCGCACGGGGCTAAATGACCACGATGTCACAAAGTCCCCAGAAGAATTAACAACAAACATCCTTTATAAAAATCTAAAGTTAATTTTCGAGATAAATTAAAATATTACTGTCACAATTATTCCAAATGACGTCATCTGCCAGTAATTGGACGCAGATATCTTACTGTGTTTCATTTACATCCTGTACAGTACAACACACTTATAGAAAGTTGACTTTTTTCCAGCAAACAGTTCTTCGTGTCTTCTACAGAAAATTCACACTGAAATGTAAGCTTAATCACATTTTACTGCAAAGATCTAAAAGACTTATTACATATGTCCAGAAAGTTAATATTCTATTTTACGCAACCTTTCGTGGCACAGAGGTTGGGAAAGAAGGCACAGTATTTCTGTACAACTCTGAGATAAAGGGAAGTGATACGCTTTACCTTATGCTGAAGGGATATCATTTTTAACCAGAAAGGGGATGGACGATCCAAGACAGGTTTATTGCTTCGCAGCGCAAAGCCAGAAGTATGCATCACTTATCGTCGAGCATTTTTCATTTCAAAGCTATGTGGTATTAGACTATTCATGAAAGTCGATGAAACAGGGAGCAGAGAATTTTTCAATTTAAATAGGCTTCCTAATGATCACTGCACTGGAGAATTAAACTCCAAACAAATACAGTGGTTTCTACTTGGCTCAGCTATGAAATTCCACGAGTGTCACAGATAGTAGCGCAGTGTCGGAGACAACTTGAACCTGTTAGGCTAAAGCAGGACCTGACACTGCAATCTAAGATGGCCACCGTATTTGGTGGTTGGACATCAAACGCATGACGTGTGACAAAACAACATCTTGACGTGATTTTGTATGCTGTTAATTCATTTTATGGGCTTGGGGCATCTTGGTCTTCAGCACCGTGCAGTTGGTTGTGGGTTGAATTCCTCCGATTATGTGATAACTGTGGTAGTGTGTGTAGATGTATAAGGGACAGGCATGGGGAGGTGCCCCAGGAGTTGAAATAAGGTACTACGGAGTTCCATCAGGAAAATAATACAATAAAATAATGTTGAGGTCGGACCTCCGTGCGCTCATATACCCAGTATAACCGTGGGGAACTCGACTATGTTCGACTGTTGAATCATTTAGGAGCTTTGCGACATCGTGATCGTGTAGCCTCGTGTATTTGGGTGTGTGTGGAAATTTTATGATAACCTATGTCAATATGATGTCTGAACTAGTGTGTGTATTTGTAATTGAAATAGGTTTTGGGTAGAAAGCGGCCGTGACTTTGAGTTAGGTACCATCCCGGCATTTATCTGGAGAAGAAGTGGGGACTCCACGGTAAACCACTTCCAGGATGACTGTAGTAGATATCAAACCCGGACCTGTGCGGTGAAAGCCCAGTATGCTAGCCACTACTCAACGAGGCGGACAACTATGTTAGAGTTTAAACCTATATTTATGAATAATATTTGCTACGATGCAGTCAAAGTTTAAGAAAAACATCGAGCAAATAATGTCAAACAAGTAGTTCCGTGAAGAACTATATAGCCTATTTTCATATATCCTACTTATGTTAATTGCCTCTATCAACATACACAATTTCAGTTTGATTGCTGTAATAGTTTAAATATTCCGTATGGTCACCATGTTGGATTTTTATATAAGTAGGCCTTAGAGTTATGTACTATTGGATGGAGATTATTATTATAATTCAAACTTCAATCGCATGATTAGGACACAAGAATTAATAAAGAAATTTTGAAATTTCGCACACCTGCCATCTTGTAGTTATGAAAACAATTGAAATAAATTAGATGCCAGTGGATTAAAATTTGTGTAAGCCTATACCGTACCAAGTTTCATTGAGCTCGGGTGGTTAAATCGCGAGAAACGTCCATTTTAAATATTTAAATTTTGCGTCACCGCCATGTTGGATTTATGCTCACCAGGTTATTGAAAGTTCCATAGGTGAACGTATGTTTATAGCCTTTATCAACATACGACATTTCAGTTTGATTGCTGTCATAGATTAATAGATAATGAGACCCGTCTAAATATTTCGGATGGTCGCCAAGTTGGATTTTAATAAAAGTAAGCCATAGAGTTATGTACTATTAGATGAGAATTATTGCGTAGGTTCTTCATTCAAACGTTGACTTTGATCGCATGATTAAGACATAGGAATTAAAAACGAGATTTTAAAATTTCGCACAGCAACCATCTTGAGGTTATGTAAACAACTGAACTAAATTAGATGTCAGTGCATTACAACGTGTATAAACATTTGCTGTACAAAGGTTCACTGCGTTCGGATGGTTAAATCGCGAGTAAGTCTATTTAAATGTTTCAACTTCGCTTGGCAACCATGTTCGTTTTGTAGTTAACAGGTTTATGAAAGTCACTTAGGTGAACTTCTAGTAGTGCCTTTTGTTGTTGTTTGAGTCTTCAGTCTTTTGACTGGTTTGATGCAGCTCTCCATTCCTCCCTGTCCTGAGCTAAACGTTTCATCTCTACATAGCTACCACACCCTACATCCGAGGCAATCTGTTTAACATATTCTAACCTTGGTCTACCCCTACAGTTCTTGTCCTCGACCCTTCCTTCCATAACTAAGCTTGCTATTCCTGGGTGTCCTAGTATGTGTCCTACCAACCTATCTCTTCTCTTCATTAGCAGTCGCCAGAAACATCTCTCCTCTCCCACTCGTCTTAATACCTCTTCGTTTGTAACCCTATCTACCCATCTGATCTTCATCATTCTCCTGTAACACCACATTTCAAATGCTTCAATTCTCCTATTTTCTGCTGCACCAATAGTCCAAGTTTCACTTCCATAGAGCGCCACACTCCAGACAAAGGCTTTCAAAAATGACTTCCTAATACCTAAATCTATATTCGATGTCAGCAGATTCCTTTTTTGTAGAAATGCTTTCTTTGCTTGAGCCAACCTACTTTTTATATCCTCTTTGCTTCGTCCATCACTGGTTATTCTGCTTCCTAAGTAACAGAAGTCTCCTACTTCCTTCAGCTTTTCACCTGCCAATTTTATCTCCATAGAGGTTTCTGATTTATTTCGGCTGCATTCCAGTATTTTTGTTTTACATTTATTAATTTTCATCATGAATTCTTTCCGTAAGACGGAGTCCATACCATTCAAAAACTCATTCAAATCCTCAGGCTTGTCGGCCAAGATGACGATGTCATCAGCAAATCTCAGAGTTGAAATAATTTCTCCTTGAATCTTCACTCCCACTTTTCATTTTTCTCTAATTTCCTTCATTGCTTGTTCAATGTAAAGATTGAAAAGTATGGGTGATAAGTTGCAGCCTTGCCTTACACCTTTCTGAATACCAGCTTCTCTCTCATGTCCTTCAACTCGAATGACTGCTGTCTGGTTTCTGTATAGATTGTATATCACCCTCCTATCCCTTTACTTTATTCCAATCGATTTCAAAATGTCAAACAATTTAGTCCAATCAACGTTATCAAAAGCCTTTTCTAAGTCTACAAAAGCCTTTTATCACCGTACAAAATTTCAGGTTGATATCAGTAATAGTTTTGGAGATATAGAATGCCAGTGAAATATTTCGCACAGCCGCCATGTTGGATTGGATTGGTGAGACGTAATAAAATTTGAAGGGCACAGTCGGAGTCAGCCAAAATAGTACTATGACCTTACCGAGTTTCATTGAAATCGCTCCATCCGTTTAGATTTTATTACGGGGGGGGGGGGGGTACACCCACACGCACGGACAAAATGTGATCTCATAAGCCTATTTTTTCATTAATGAAAATAGGCTAAAAATACCACTGCATTTGAAGTCTAATTTTTCCACGATTTTCGGAGGGGTCTACACCCCCAATCAACCCCACCCCCTGCTCTCTATACGCCCCTGATGCCAACAGATGTATTACAAAAGATAGATTTTCTGAAACATTTTGTGATTTTCCTTTATGTTTCAAAGGAAATATAGTATAGACCTAAATGTTAGTCATAATTAATTTGATACATGTATAAAGTGAACATAATGAAGATGTTTTGTATGCCTTATTGGCTATTTGGTTTGTTTATTTTGGTTTATTTAGTTTGGAAGCATATAACAATACATTGCTGTCCACCTTAACTGCCAAGAGCCACACCTCGCCTGTGCCTGGTAATGTAGAAGCGAGCGAATGTGGTGGTCGCATACAAGTGTAGCGAGAACATTCTCACGGATTAGCAGCCATTACTGTTCTGCAACTTGCTGCCAACTTGCCCCATAAGCCCTGCGGAATGGAGATGAGCAGTGAAAATGATGTTTATCTGACTCTAAGCTCATTAAATTACTAACCCACTAACGGCTCCAACAGCCTACAGTGAAAGGAAGGCTTGGCTTGGCTTATTTCGTCATTAGTTCACTCGTTCCGAATAATGACCACGAAATTCCAATGAGAATTACAAATAATACGGAGAGATTGACAAACGCCCCTTGGCAAGCACTAGTGATTGAATTTCAGTAGGAGTTCTAGTGAGCTACATGCTAAATCAAACGAGGTATGAACACTTTTTTTTTATCCACGCAAATTTTCTTAACCCTTAATTGGTCGCACATCGGTCTTTTCACCGCCATTTACGTTCATCTGACGGCAACACGGGTTATTGTCTCCTACAGTGTCGTTATCCACCGTAGCTTCTGTTCCTTCACTAAAATGAAATTTGCTGCCGATATAATGTATATTTGTTGCCTTGCTCTTGAGTGAAGTGTTGATAAACATACAGTAGTTGCTGTTGTTGCTTATTTTAGGGGCTGCGACATAGCGGTCTTACAGCCCCATGTATTGTGTGTGTGAAGTTTGTGTCATAACCTGAGTTATTATGATGGCTGTACAAGTGTGTGTATTTGCAATTCAGGGTAAAGATTGGGAAGGAGGTGACCGTGGCTTTTTTTTAGGAACCATCCCAGCATTTGCCTGGAGTAGAAGTGGGGGGGGGGGGGGAGAACCACGGAATACCTCTTCCAGGATGGCTGAGTTGGGAATCGAACCCTCCTCTACTCAGTTTTGCCTCACGAGGCTGTGTGAATCCCGTTCCAGCCCTCAAACCAGAATTACAATTTCTTGGAAGAGCCGAGAATTGAACCCCGACTTCCGGAACAACAGCCAAGAACGCAAGCCGCTACACCACGAGGAGGTCGATAAACATAGGGTCGATTGGTTACACCGCAGCGCGCTTTGTTAGGTGGATGATATTGTATTTTAGCTATGGAGAGTTTCATTCCGCAATTCCGAAAGTTTAAATAAATCCATCAATTTCTGCAATGTCTTTTGCGGGCTTCACCTAGGTGCAGCAAGTTAGGCTCTTGAGTAGGTCCCTTTGTGCACCTAGGCGAACCCTCGCATAAGACACGGTAAAATCAGAGAAGAATTGGAGTATTTTTATTACTTACCCGTGAAAGCCAATAGGCAAAGCCCTGCATGGAAGTGGATATTCGCGGATAAACCCGCGGATATCCCCAAATGTTTTCGCCATGAGGATATAGTTTGCATAGCTGTGCGGATAACGGATAAGCTGCGGATAATGTTTAGAATACATTTGAGGATAGTTTTTAGAATACAATGTAGAACTGGAGTTTTTAAAAATAATTTTAGTTTTTGATAAGATCTGTGTCTTTCATGTTTCTTGTTATTTCCCCATTTGCTTGGATATCACATCTTGAGATACAGTTTTCACGGTTACCGCCTTGCATTCCTTCATTAGTTTATTAAATGAAATTAGTTTTCTGGGAATATCTCAGAAACTGTTGGTTTTAGAGCCTTAAAATGTAGTTTTCGGAGACCCTTCAGGGCCCCCGAGTTTTGTTTCTGACACCAAGGGGTTGAGAATGAGCATTGTCTCGCCCTTCTACGCCTATTTCAGCATGTATTTTAACGGTGTAGGCCTCCTTTTATGAGAGGTATGGAGAAGAGTTACATCAATGATTGATATCGTGCCTCTGATGGATATCTTGTAACGTAATCTTGATTACGGTACAAATTATTATTATTATTATTATTTTTAATATCATTGTGTAATTATTATTATTATTATTATTATTGAAATATCAAAGTTATATCGTTTTATTCACCCATTAATATCAAGGGAGGGGCCATACCATATTCACGTCATTACCATAGTCATATATAATATTGTCAAGTGCTTAGATTAAGAAACAGGGTTTTTATAGAGGTCTAGGGCTGTTTTATTAGTTAAATTGTAAAGACAGGACGGGCATGGTTGGAAGAAGTTACGGACGGTGAAGCAACATATTGCAAGAAAATGTATTTCTGGAACGAAGCCACGCTGACTGGAGACAAGGGCTTGGAGAAAGATTTCGGCGGAATATATATATGCGCAACGAGAGGAATAGCGGGTTCTGAGTGGAATATTTGAAGTACGCGGGCCTGTATTCCCGCTCGGAGAAGTTTTAGCGTCGCTTGAGGACTGAGAAATGCTTTGCTATAATTGGTCTGATGGGTCGCGGGCAAATTTATGCCGCGAAACATCGGGACCATTCAGAGTGTATAAAAGCCCAGCGCGACTTCAGCACTGGCTATTCTATAGATTCTATTCTGTCATTCACTTATTCGATCACGCACTCACTCATTGACTTTGTGAGTCGTAGACTCTGTCAGTCCCTCAGTAAGATGGGACTTAGTGAATTCAATTAGCCTGGTTTGTTCAAATTTGCTTACCATGGTGATCAAACTCAGAAACAAGCAGCAGCAGCAGCAACAACAACAACAACAACAACAACAACGAGAAGAAGAAAACATATGTTTTCAAAGGTCAATAAACGTGTGTTGGCGTAAGATCTCAAATTAGACTGCAAGCAGACCAACGAGATGGACTTTGAACCACAAGGCACCAGGTATGTGGACCGAGTTATTATCAACACAGAAGATCAGCGCTAGCGAGAAGACAGTCAATATTGCCCCGCAATTAGGGAATATTAATGCACATATTGTACACAGCTCGAAACCTCAGATCAAATGTTAATAATTTTGTTGTAAATAAACCAGTATTAGTTAAAATGTCTTGTTCATTGGGAGTTGAATATATAGGATAGTTGGAATGCAAAGAGTATCTCATAGAGCAAGTTTATTGCCCTACGCTCCGATGATAGATCTTGGCTCAAGGAAGGGAGCGGCCGTGGCTAAATAAAATTTTAATGTGTTATCTTTACGATAACTGGCGCCCAGTAAATCTAAATTAATAAAGTGTATGTCGTCTGTCTAGACAGGCCAATGCTAAATAAGAACGATGAGGTGGTTTTAAGGAGTCTTGAGTGTAATATCTATAGAAACGTTATAAATGATCGCCCAACTTGTAGAGCGATATCCAACGACAAAGGTAGCCGTTACAAATGGCACAACCAATGTGGGGCTACGAAATATCGTACTGAAGTGAATGGATATTATGTATAAATTCAGTTTATTTCAAGTATGTTAAAGTTTAAAGTTGTTTTCATGTACGATATAAACGAGTACTCTTTGCATTCATTCCGAGTTTTTCAATAAAGAGGCATATATCAAGTTAGGGAACTACGGTTATAAATTAGGAGTGTTCCTTTGATGAGTTGTTTTTTGGGTAATGAGTAACAGGGATAATTTGGGGAACATAAATTTGAGAAACCGTAGTATTATAAGATCAGTTAAAATGTCGAAATTAGATGTGCAGGGTACCAATGAGGAGATGTCAAAAGTAAGCGAAAATCAGGAAACTGAGGAAAATAAACAAGACGGGGCTACAAACATCCAGATTAATGAGGGGGAGAATCCTTCCTGGCTTCGAAACCTGACGATGCTGATAACAGAACAGAACAGAAACATAGATATTAAGTTAGGCGAGCAAAGTGCAAAGTTAGCTGAACAGAGTAAGAAGCAAGAGGAACAAAGTAAGAAATTTGACGTGCGTAGTGATCAATTAGAAAAAGCAATAGATCATAAGTTAGCTGAGCAGAGTAAGAAGCAAGAGGAACAAAGTAAGAAATTTGACGTGCGTAGTGATCAATTAGAAAAAGCAATAGATCTTAAGTTCACTGAGCAGAGTAAGAAGCTAGATGAACAAGGTAAGAGGTTTGATGAAGCCACAGAAAACTTCAATAGACAAATTAAAGAAGTAGGCCGAGAATTTCACAATAAGTTAGAAAACAGGATTAGTGAGGTGGAGGAATCATGGTCACTTAAGGTTGACGCCAGAATGCAACAAGTGTCGGAGCGAGTTGACAAAATTGACGAGGAAGTGAAAATTGAATGTTGTAAGGTTAGGGTTGACTTAGAAGGTGAAGTCAACAGCATGAAGGTCAAGTGTGATAATAATATTGCTAAAATAGGTCATTTAGAAAATAAAGTAGAGAGCGATAATCAAGAAATTAGGGAAGAGGTTAACAGTAAATTTAACAGTTTCAGTGAAGAAGTAGCGAGTAAAACAGATAAAATAGAGGAGAAATTGCAGAGATGTCAGAAGCAAATAGCAACAAATAGCGGTAATGTACAAATAGGAAATTTAAGTAGATTTCTAACTAAAGAGGCAGATTTGCCAGTATTCACAGGCAAGGCATATAACCCAATGGAATTCTTAAAAACAGTAGAAAAGAAGTTCGCTAAAGATTTAGAAGAGGGGATCGTTCAATGGGAACAAGTACTTGAGATGCTAGATAAATCTTTTGTTAGGGATTCAAGGTCATGGTTCAGTGTGTATAAATACCAGATGACTAGTTTTAGAAAATTTAAAGAGAAGTTCATAGCCAAGTACTGGAATGAAAATGTGCAAGAAAGAGAAAGATGTAACATTATTTTTGGAAAGTACCAAAGGAGAGATGGTGTTTCGTACACAGAGTATTTCTTAGCGCATGTACTTATATGCCAGAATTTAGAAGGTTTAGAGACTGAATCACAGGTAATTAAAACATTATTAAGGCATTTTCCTGATATAATTAAAGAAGCATTCTTCATGCAGAATATTACTACTATTGACGGGTTCGAGAAGCTATTGGAAAACTTTGACTCTCTTGAAAATAGTAGGACCGAACGCAAGCCAATAAGTAGAGGAGATAATTTCGGGCAGGGTGAGAGAGAGAGAGGGGAAGAGAACAAGGCAGGAATGCGAATTACGAAAGACGACTTGACAATGGGGGACGCACAGCAAATACGAGGAACGAGAATTTGAACAGAGGAGGGGAAGGTACTAGGCCAGACAGACGTACAGGTCAACAACAACAACAATCTACACCAGGGGCAAGTAGGCCTAATTTAAACGAATAACGGGTTGCATTGAGGTCAACAGACAGCCCGAAGTGATTGCAGTTCAATGTCCTAGGAATATTGAGTATTTAGGAGATTTTAATATAGATGTTAGAGAAGAACTGCTTTATGACCTAAATGGTGGAAATTTAGATAATGTTGAGAATGAGATTATGTCACCAGTAATTAAACTTAATGTGTGGGGTAAAGAAGTTGATGTTTTATTGGACAGTGGAAGCGAAAACTCTTGTATAAATTTAAGATTTTTGGAAGATGTAATGAGAGAAGGTATTCATGTTGATATAATTCCAGTTAAGTCCACTTTCATTGTCACAGCTGTAGGTAGTAGGTCTCAGAAAATATCTAAGCAAGTCGCAGTTCCAATTAACATTAGTGAGTTAGTTAAATTTCAGCCCTGTTTGGCTGTTCCAAATTTAGTATATCCGGTGATTCTCGATGCGGAATGGTTATCATTATATCAAGTTAAATTAGATTTTCATTTTGGCAGGATATGTTTATTTTGGCAGGATAAAGAAGTTCAGGTTACGTATAAGGTGTCTAAGACTGACAAACAAATGAAAGTGTGTATGTTTGAGGAAGAAAGCAACGTGGTTGTGAGTGATGAGATTCCTGAAGTAAATGAGGTAGACCGCGGAGATGCTAGTGAGAGCAAAGTTTTTAAGGTGTGTCAGGTTGCAATGGAGTCTGAACTTGAGAGTAAGATCCATGATGCATTGTCACAGTGTAAGCTGGATGAGGTGCAAGGTCATCAGTTACATGAGGTATTAATAAAATATAAGGAAATTTTCAGCACAAAACCCGGAGCAACACACTTATATGAGCATAGTTTTGTCGTTAAAGACACAAGTAGTTTCGTAGGGCCTAGGTATCCTGTCGCAACTAAATATATGAAAGCCGTCGAAGAACAGATAGAATTAATGTTGGAAAACGACATAATTGAGCCTTCAGCTAGCCATTGTTTAAATCCATTAGTTGTAGTAGCCAAGAAAGACAATTCAGTGAGACTATGCATAGACGCCAGAATGTTAAATACTAGGGTCGAAAGCGACCAGCTGAGAACTGAAGCAGTGGAGGATTTAGTTCAACGTTTTCAGGGGCGGAAGTGGTTCTCAACAGTAGATTTTAGTAGTAGTTGCTCAACGTTAGTGAGGAAATTAGGTAGGACACTAGGTAGTTATTTCAGGTATGTATTGTTGACTCATGTGATGTTATCGAGACTAGTCAGTGTTTTGTTGAGAGGTAGGAAGTACATGGAGGTTTGTAGCAACGATTGTTACGTAAGCCGTTGCCATCTTGTGCATTGGAAGGGAAAATGTCAAAGCTGTTTTTATTGTTTACTGGACCTTATGTCGTTTCGAAGAGGATAGGAAAGAATGCCTACTTATTGAAAGATCAGGAAAATTGTGTCATAGGTACATATAACATTTACAATCTGAGGAAATATCATAGAAAAGAGCAAGTGCAGCAAGAAGGGCAGACTGCCGTGTGTTTATAATTAGAGTCGTGTCGTGGCTCTAAGGAATTGGTGGAAGTGAGATAAATCACTTGTGTTGCGTGAAACAAGAAGCAATATATATTGTGTTCTGTTATTGTAAGTGACTACAAGAACAAATGTAGCATGTAAATCCTGTATGACTGCACAGGACAATCAGAATGTTTATGTAACATTGCAAGAAGAGTGCAGATCAATCAAGGAAAATGAAAAGGGTATAATCATTATGTATGTAATTTGAAGGGTCATATATGTATATTCAGTGTATTTCCTGTTAAGTTTTAAAGGGAAGATTTGTGATTTCATCATTCATTACATTCTTTATGAAACCATGGGGACGTTTTGTAACGTAATCTTGATTACGGTACAAATTATTATTATTATTATTATTATTTTTAATATCATTGTGTAATTATTATTATTATTATTATTATTGAAATATCAAAGTTATATCGTTTTATTCACCCATTAATATCAAGGGAGGGGCCATACCATATTCACGTCATTACCATAGTCATATATAATATTGTCAAGTGCTTAGATTAAGAAACAGGGTTTTTATAGAGGTCTAGGGCTGTTTTATTAGTTAAATTGTAAAGACAGGACGGGCATGGTTGGAAGAAGTTACGGACGGTGAAGCAACATATTGCAAGAAAATGTATTTCTGGAACGAAGCCACGCTGACTGGAGACAAGGGCTTGGAGAAAGATTTCGGCGGAATATATATATGCGCAACGAGAGGAATAGCGGGTTCTGAGTGGAATATTTGAAGTACGCGGGCCTGTATTCCCGCTCGGAGAAGTTTTAGCGTCGCTTGAGGACTGAGAAATGCTTTGCTATAATTGGTCTGATGGGTCGCGGGCAAATTTATGCCGCGAAACATCGGGACCATTCAGAGTGTATAAAAGCCCAGCGCGACTTCAGCACTGGCTATTCTATAGATTCTATTCTGTCATTCACTTATTCGATCACGCACTCACTCATTGACTTTGTGAGTCGTAGACTCTGTCAGTCCCTCAGTAAGATGGGACTTAGTGAATTCAATTAGCCTGGTTTGTTCAAATTTGCTTACCATGGTGATCAAACTCAGAAACAAGCAGCAGCAGCAGCAACAACAACAACAACAACAACAACAACGAGAAGAAGAAAACATATGTTTTCAAAGGTCAATAAACGTGTGTTGGCGTAAGATCTCAAATTAGACTGCAAGCAGACCAACGAGATGGACTTTGAACCACAAGGCACCAGGTATGTGGACCGAGTTATTATCAACACAGAAGATCAGCGCTAGCGAGAAGACAGTCAATATTGCCCCGCAATTAGGGAATATTAATGCACATATTGTACACAGCTCGAAACCTCAGATCAAATGTTAATAATTTTGTTGTAAATAAACCAGTATTAGTTAAAATGTCTTGTTCATTGGGAGTTGAATATATAGGATAGTTGGAATGCAAAGAGTATCTCATAGAGCAAGTTTATTGCCCTACGCTCCGATGACAGATCTTGGCTCAAGGAAGGGAGCGGCCGTGGCTAAATAAAATTTTAATGTGTTATCTTTACGATAACTGGCGCCCAGTAAATCTAAATTAATAAAGTGTATGTCGTCTGTCTAGACAGGCCAATGCTAAATAAGAACGATGAGGTGGTTTTAAGGAGTCTTGAGTGTAATATCTATAGAAACGTTATAAATGATCGCCCAACTTGTAGAGCGATATCCAACGACAAAGGTAGCCGTTACAATCTGTACCAAATTTTACGTTGATCCACCCAGCCGTTCTCGAGTTATAAGGGAAAGTTGTCCACAGACAAACAGACAGACATTTTATTTTCGCACGCATCCGTCATAAAACAGTCTGAAACGCAATAATTAGGCAGATTTCCGTAGAAATTCAGAAAAAAAACAGACCAACTTTCATTTTTATATAGGCCTATATAGGGATTCAACATATTATTGTAATGTCAGCGGATTCGGGGCGGATGCGGGCCGGATGCGGAAAACGTTTTGTTTATCCACGCAGGACTCTACCAATAGGCCACGGCAGTCTCCTTCCCAATCCGGGCCTACCTGAACATAATGTCACAAAGGCCCTAAATAAATCATCATCATCATCATCATCATCATAATCAACAACAACAACAACAAAGTGACAAAAATATTAAATGACATATGACAAGTATTTTGCAATATCCTGGCCGTTGGGTAAAACCTTCACTACACCGTCCATGGCACACGGGAGGGAACAGTAGATGCAATTGGGGAGGTGAGCCATGGTTTGTTCTCACCGCAATCACAGCGGGTCGACTCACAAGGCAGTCCCCCGCTTCTGCTGGTCTTTGATCTACCATCCCCAGACTCTTCCATGTAGTCGAAGGCTTGCTGGAATATTTTCATATGGTTCCATCCACCCGTCAAGATGAGGGCTGTTACCCGTGGTGATTGAGGTGGACCCTTGAGGCATTCAGTTGTACGCATGAACCTTCTCCAAGACTTCAATCGCTGCTGAGCTAGTTTATAATCGTGCAACGGATGTGCTTCAGATAAATCTGCTTTCGATCTTTCATATCTGACTGCCACTTCACATCTGATATCTGGGGCTGGAATGCCTGCTAAGCGATAAAGGTTATCACATGGTGTAAATCTCAGGCAACCAGCTATAAGCCTGCATGTTTCGTTTAAGGCAATGCCCACCATTTGGCATGGCAAGATCTATGCCGAACAGGGCATGTCTGAAGAGAGGACATATGAAATGGTTGTGGAGTACAAGGCAGTAGATTAGAACAATTGCTCTATTTCAAGTAGAGGCTGTACCTATTGCCAGGATTGCAGCACATCGGCAATGGTCGAGCTTAGCCGCCAATAATAATATTATTATTGGATATCTGATAACATGTGTTATTGTGATAGCTGCATTAGTGTGTGTATTTGTTATTCAGGTGAGGATTCGGAAAGAGTCGGCCGTGGCCTTAAGTTAGGAACCATCCCGACGTTTGTCTGGAGTAGAAATGGGAAACCACGGACAACCACTTCCAAGATTACTGAGGTGGGAATCGAATTCACCTCTTCTCAGTTTTGCCTCACGAGGCTGAGTGTACTCCGTTCCAGCCCTCAGACCAGAATAAAATATCTTGCCAGAGCCAGAAATCGAACCCGGACATCTGGAGTGACAGCCAAGAGTGCTAGCTGCCGGACATCTGGAGTGACAGCCAAGAGTGCTAGCTGCTATACTACGAAGTTGTTGAAAGTTAATGTAAGGCTCAGTTGTTTGATCTACGGTGAATTAGGCACTAAGAGATCGTTCAGATTTCTGTCCAGTCGTCAGATAGGACAAATATATTCATCCCTACTTCATCCTTATTCATCCTTGCTACAGATGAACACCAAGGTGACGATGCTGCATTTGTTATTGACAACGCCGTAAGAATCTGATTAAAAAATATTATATAATGCAATAACGTAGTTTTGGAAAAGGCATGTAGGCCTACTTTAAATTGAATTACATCAATGCCAGTGTCTGTCCTTAAAAAAAGCGAAAGAGAAAAAAATAATTATACTAATGCTGGAGTAGGTTTATACATGTTTCAAGCTTTTCCGGTAACAAACGGTGCTCAGATAAATCTGACTACATGTTTCCTTGATTTACAGAGCTAGCCACTTCCCTGAGGTCATCGAATGCGTAATGGCCTTCCTGGGTGAAGGATATATGGACCCAACCTAGTAGCAAAAGGTTAAGATATTGGAAAACTTCCTGTTTCACTCGATTACAAATACGAGTATATTCTGGTGTGCAGGGATCCAAATTTTTCAGGATAACGGTAGCAGAATTAGAATGCGTGTTTACCCATTCTAATTAGTTTTAGTAGAATTCTACTAATTAATACAGTTCTTAGATATGCCTATTATGATTTTTTATAATTTAATAAATACTTAAAGGACTATTTTAACTTGAACGTTAAATGGACTATAAAGATATCCTCAAAAGTCGACTTAGATTTAATACCTTTGCATCTTGAACGGCTCATCTGCTATAACGAAATATTTTTTACAATTTTTGGATTCCCTATTGAGTGGTAACTGACTGTAGGGCATTTTACACAGAGCTTTAGTCGAGCATATTTAGTAGTTTTGTTGTTGAACTTTCTTAAATTTCTCTATTTTCTTCATACCATTTTCTGGTTAGTTTTATGTTTCATGTCCTTTGGTAAAACTTACTTGAAGACATTTCTCAGTTTGTTGTTCATGTAATTTCGCAGTCACCCAGTCTCCTCTTGACCATTCATAGTTCCATAAACTTGACATCGTTGCTGGTGTTCAATATAGCGACTTCTCAAAACTACAGTACAAAGAAAAGGAGGTCAACGGGCACACGATTAGAAATAATTCATGCGCTCTCAGATGAATCTCTCCACAATATATTCTGTCCCTTTAACCTACTAGTTATTTCTTCTCAGTTACCGATCGAACTTGAGGTTAGCCACCTTTATGATCTTAGGGCGAATTTTAAACTCCAGTATTGTGTAATCTTGACAAGAAAATTCGGCAATACTGCACTTGTCATAGCGTTCAGGTTGGAAAAGCCGCTTGTTTTAAACTCTATGCTTGATGACAAAGGCGTGGATGGTGAATCCCACGCCACCGTTAGTTCTGTCTCCACAATAGGAAGAAGTGGAGGTCAATGGGTACACGACCAGAAATAATTCATGCATTCTCAACCGAACCTCTTCAGAAAATCTTCTTGTCACCTTCTTGCGGAGTATCGTGTTAACATCCTAAAGCAGAACACCTTAAGTATACATATATAGCAGCTTCAACCTTGTCAGGATATCACACTAACTTGAGGCACGCATTGCGCAGAAATTGCTCACTTGTACCTTTAAATTCGTTGCGTATGTGAAGCATGGACTCTGGAGACAGACGAGTGACCAACAACTGCTGGCAGTGCATCTCGATACATACCGTGCATCTCTTTCTGAATATATCAATATGCTGTGTTCCGGGCGTCCAGTAGGTGATTAATTTAATATTCTCTGAAATTTATAGTTTTAAAAGAATGGCATTCATAATCTTCAAAGTAAGAACATGGGTTTTTGACAACATAAGTTATTTTCTACAATACATTTACACATACTATACATGTTTGTATTGATGGTTGGAAACGGCCAATGCCAATATGCGACGTAGGTTGCTGAAGTTCTACGGGCACTTTCTACGAATAGACAACATAATAATAATAATACTATAATATAATAATATCGTATGGCCTCGGGTGCCTGGTGCAAGCTTTGTTAATTGACACCCAGAGGGTAGCTTGCTTGTCGAATTTCGTCGTTCCTTTGAACGCTATGAAAGTCAAGGAGGTTAGATATCTAAACTCCTTGACACTACAGCGCTTTCAAGTAGAGAATGGAGGAACTTTGTGTTGGCGGAAAATCCCGAGATTAATTTTGCCATTGAACACGGCCTACTGAATTCAAATGGGTTCTTTAACATGCCAACAACGTATGACATGAGTATCGTGATTTTTGTCGCCTTCAAAAATCACTTACCATGGTCAGGGGCGAACCTGCAATCTTGGGGTTGGTAGTCCGACACTATAACCACTCACCCACCGTGGCAAGCATAATAATAATAATAATCCCGTGGGGGTTTCAGCCTGTTCCCCTATCGGGCGCGTCCCAGGTGGCGGATAGGGAGGCTCGCCGGACTTGTCCGGAGGGTTTGAGGGAAATAAAATACCTCTCGCGGACCAAAAACAGGCACAGCTTGGCAACATCTTCAGCAACCTCTGAAGCTCACTACTTCAGTTGTAACCATGACACCGACATAGATCGATGTCCCCACTACTTTCAACTTGTTAGCATGAAGGAAACAACCTACAATATAACTACCCCAGGCCCTAGTAGACATACTAGTTATTTTTCTCGGTCATCGGATTCTGGGGGACCGAGAACATCATGCGGGAATGTATCGGAGCTTCCCAAATCTCTTCGCCCAAAATGCAAAACTTTCATTGGTAGCTTAAACGTCAACACACTTCGGAAAACTGGCAAGTTGAAACAATTAACAGACATGTTGGATAACTTCAACATCCAAATTTTAGCACTACAGGAAACCAGATACACGGATGAAAATAATTTTGAATCAGGAAATTATAGAATTTATAAAGGCAAGCCAGCAATCTCCATCCATATGAAGCCACTGCAATTTGGCACTGGATTCGCTGTCAGAAAAAAACATTATAAACTCAGTGCTTAACTTTTCCTCGCCTTCTGAAAGAATTTCAACACTATCCGTTAAATCAGGAAACAAAGCGTATACGCTTATTAATGCGCATGGACCCACCAACAACTACAATCGTAAAGATCCACAAAAGGTGGAAGACTTCTGGGAACTGCTGGAAGAAACTACAGCCTTCATTCCAAATCATCACATAAAAATCCTCTTGGGAGATTTTAATGCCCAAATTGGTAGAGAAAGGAAATTCAGGACCATTGTAGGACTATATCCAGCACACAATAGAACTAATAAAAATTGAGAAAGATTACTTGATTTTTGCAAAAACTTTTGATCTCAAACTAATGTCAACACATTTCCTGGCACTTCCACACAAGAAAAAGACCTGGAGATCCCCTAATTTTCACTTAGGAGAATTTCAAATAGATCATGTGGCTATTTCCAAAAAGAATCAAAAAGAAATTATGAATGGCAAAGTCAAGAAAGGAGTCATTGACTCTGACCACCATCTATCCTTAATCAAGGTAAAATTTCAACCAAACAGGTCCAAACCAAAAGTAACAAAAAATCTGCGCGTCGATCCAGAATTTCTTAAACAGAACGCCAGTACTTTCCAAGAAAGTATCCCCACTCACGATTCTTCTGGCTGGTTAGAACTCAAAGATATACTTTCGAAAGCTTCTCAAAACATTGGCACACCACCCAGGAAACGCAAGCATAGGTGGTGGAACGAAACCTGTGACAAGGCTATAAACTTCAGAATTAAAGCCTGGCAGAATTGGAATTCTCACAAAACGGAACAAAATTGGCACGAATTCACCAAAGTACAGAAACAAACCTCTAAAATCATCAGATCTGAAAAACGCAAGTACGATCACTACAGATTGGCTGAAATTGAACAAGATTTTACTAAAAACAATACACGAAACTTCTACAAAACATTCAGAGAAGAATTATCTAATTATCAGGCACCCAGTCTTTGCTTCAAACGCCCGGATGGGACATTGGCAACAAATAATCAAGAAAATTGCAAATTTCTAGCAGATTATTTCAAGGATCTTTTAAACTGTGAATCCCCTAAAGAACAACTCATCTTTGAAAAAAAAAAACATCCAACCAAGATTCAGAACCCCCATCATTGGAAGAAATTAAAGAAATAATCCATGGACTCAAAAATAATAAAGCCCCAGGGGAAGATGGTATAATTGCCGAAATGCTGAAGATAGGTGGTGAGAACGTAGCCCGGAAAATCCACTCAATTCTTGAGAACATCTGGATCATCGAAGAAATACCTGAGGATTGGAAATGTGCGCTAATCCATCCACTGCACAAGAAAGGGGATAAAACTAACATCAATAATTATAGGGGAATTTCCTTGATACCAGTTATTTATAAAATTTTCTCCAAAGCCCTGCTCACTAGACTTGAGAAACAAACAGACCGTCTGATTGGAGAATACCAGGCAGGTTTCCGAAAAGGAAGATCATGTACGGAACAAATTCTTAATCTCAAAACTATCCTACAAATGCGCAAAACCAGACAGACAGTCATTACCTTCGTAGATTTCAGAAAAGCATATGACTCTATAGATCGTCAAACACTTTTCAATACTCTAGAAGAATTTCAAGTGGATAGAAAAACAAGAGAATTAATCAGACAAACATTAACTGGCACTACTTCAAAAGTTAAATTCCTCGGCGAAATATCTGAGCCTTTGGCAATTAACACCGGGGTCCGCCAAGGAGACGGATTATCTCCGTTACTGTTCAATCTCGAAGATAATCAGGACCTGGGAAAAGGAAACTAAGGGAATAACCCTTGGCAGACTACTCAAAGATAGAATTCATGTACATTGTTTGGCCTTTGCTGATGACATAGCAATCCTTTCTAATAACAGGCAAGAAGCAATTCATTCCATTGAGAAATTACATGAAATTGCCATCAAAACGGGACTTCAAATTTCTTATGAGAAAACTCAGTACATGGAAGGAGCCTCACGATACTTAGACGGACAATCTATGAGAACTAAATTCGGCAAAATCTTTCAAGTGAACGAATTCAAATATCTGGGAGAAATTATTCAGCCCTCTGGTTTAAACCGTGAAGCAAATAAAGAGAGAATTTCCAAATTACAGAAAGCTTACAGAATCACTTGGAATAGGTATAACAAAAAATCAATATCTCGGAAAGCAAAACTTAGACATTATAATACAGTAATCAAACCGGAGGCGTTATATGCATCAGAAACCTTAATCATTGGTGGCAAATCTTTAACCAAAGAGATTGAAAAACAAGAATGGAAAATTTTACGAACAATTTTTGGCCCAGTTTTTATAGAGGGAATCTGGAGGAAAAAGTCATCCCAGGAAATATATCGCCAATGTGAAAAAATGTCTCATACTTTTCGGAAAAGACTATTGAAATTTTACGGGCACATTATCAGAATGAACAATGGCAGATTGACTAAAAGAATTCTCAACTTGGCCCTCTCACTAAAAACCAAGAACAGCTGGCTATGTGAAATTGAAACAGATCTCCAGGAAATCAATATTTCAGACAATATTACACAGGACAGATGCAAATACAGAACCCTAATCGACAATCACCAATTTGAAGACAAACCCAACACCAGGGCCACCATAACTTGGACAGAAGACCGAAGAAAGGCGCTCAGCTAGAGGATGAAGAGATTTTGGAAGGAAAAGAAGGCCAACACATCAGCTAAACAGGTTCAACCGTGCTCCTGAGTCGGGCATAACGATGCAATAATAATAATAATAATAATAATAATAATGTTATGGGTTTTACGTTCCTTTTAACTACTGCGGATTTTAGAGACGCCGGGCTGCAGGAATTTTGCCTCCAAAACGTGCCAGTAAATCTACTGACACGGCTAGCTGACTGCACCGGGATTTGATCCCGCTATCTTGGGATCAGCAAGCGAAAACGTTACCGCTGAGCCACGCAGCCAGTCGAATAGAAAACAACAGGGACTCCAAGAGGATCTCCTTGGTTAGAATGTATACGCCTGTGTCTCAATGAAGTACAAAAAGACTTGGGATCGCTTGAATTTCTGCTCTTCACGTCCAAGATCGTTCCAAATTATGTGATAAGGTTACTCTTGGTCTTCACAACCCAAAGTCTTGGAAACCCGTCTCAAGTGATATTGGGAACCAAAGAGAGCATCGAAGAAGAACTAGTCATAAGCGCTCTTTAGTGGGCTTACATCAATAATAATAATAGTCTAATATGCTGCAGAGTGCCTTACGATGCACAGAAAAGGTCTTCTGGAGAAACTTGAAACCAAAGAAAGGAAGATCTTACGTAAAATCTTGGGCCCAGTCAAGGAAAACGGTAATTGCAGACGGAGGCACAACCATGAACTCTACACACATGTTACCAAGATCACTGACGTGATGAGAAAGAGGAGGATTGTGTTCTATGGTCATTTAACAAAACTGAGCCCAATGCGATTGTCAAACAAAATTTGTACTTACTTTGTCGGTAAAAAGACGAAGGGAGCATGGTTCACAGAGGTAGAAAAGGATTTAAGGGAAGTGGGAATTACAACGATAATCAGATGAATACGCCCTTTAAGATGAAACTAAAAGAACACATGAGTTTCCAAGAAAAGCCCAAACTAACAACAGTCTAGACGTGGACTGAAGCCAGGAAAAGCAGCATCGAGAACACATTAGGCGTTGATGGGCGAATGTTAAAGATTGAGGAAGAGAGCGGTTGAATTAAAGTGGTCCATAACTGGCCGAAACGCCATGAAGAAGAAGAATAGTCAAATAATGTTTAGGAGAGTTAGGTCAGTATTAAGTATTGTTTTATTTGGCAATATACATGAAAATGACGTTAGCAGGAAATAGCCTTTTGTAATTATGTGTAGGACAGAAGATCTACTATTTTAGAAGTTTACTACAAACATTTTCACTGAAGTACAATATTTCAAAAGGAACAAATATGTAGTTCTAAATCTCGGAGCAACCCCAGCATTACCAACTTCAAATAAATAAAATTATACTCGGTTCCTTAAAAAAATGAGTGTCGTATTGTACACTTACAGGGGAAATGCGCAAAAACCAAAAGCAGCAAATACGGTAACGACACGTAATAATATATCTGTTGCTGAGCTATACCTCTGAACCTTTTCAATAATTAGGAAATTTCCAGAGGTATTTTAAAATTCCCTGAGATTTTCTGGTTTTAAAACTTCCAGGTTTCTGCGACTGCCAGACACTGAGAACTTATTTTTGGAAAGAATTAAAACTGACTGATTCTCGGTGCTTCCGTTTAAAAATATGCTTGTTTTAAATGTTACTCAGTGAATTTCGCTGCATCGGCATTGTTGTTGGCAGTACTGCGTGACACCCGGTTTGTAGGTTTTGGATTCGACTGCTGCTGTTGTGTATTTGGGTATGTGTGTGGAATTTGTGTGATAGTCTGTGTTATAATTATTATTATTGCATGTAAATTGGGGATATGATGGGGCAGGAGACGGCCGAGGCTTAAGTTAGGAACCATCCCGCATATTCCTGAGTAGAAGTACGGAAACCACGAAAACCACTTCCAGGATGTTTGAGGTGGGAATCGAACCTTCCTTTCCTCAGTTTTGCCTCACGAGGCTGAATGTACCCCGTTCCAGCCCTCACATCAGAATTAAAATTTCTTGGCAGAGCCAGGAATCCAACCCGGACCACCGGGGCGATAGCCAAGATTGTTAGTCGGTACACCACGAGGTGGTCTGGACTGGACTGATGATGTGTGCTGTGAGCAGAAAGCAGTGAGCCACTCGTTTCATCTCGCAGTGGTGTCACGAGTAATTAGTAGGCTATGTGGTGGTGCTGTCGTACTCATACGTTTTGTGTCAACACAGCTTACAAGTCAAACGCGAATATGCATTGCATACGGTCGCCTCAGTCTGAAGAACACACCAACATTACCCTGGAAATGTATAAATGTTACATGACTCGGGATATATTTTAAAGAATGTACCAGGGATGTCTAGCACAGTGGCATTCAAACTTTCCTGTTTGTGTACCTCCAAAATCCATTGGTTTGATCTTCAAACCCCCAAATAAAATAAACTCTCCCATGATGAGGATTGTTGCCCTCGTTGGAAGCACAAATGGTTTTAAATTATTTGATCAAATATTCGTCTTTCATTGTTGATTCGAATCCATCGTTCCTATAGTTTATATTTTGTTGGTGACTTATAAGTTATTATTGTTGTTTGAGGTTTCAGTCTTTTGACTGGTTTGATGCATCTCCCCATGCCTCCCTATCCTGAGCTAATCGTTTAATCTCTACATAGCAACCACACCGAACACCCGAGCCAATCTTTTTAACATATTCTAACCTTGGTCTACCCCTTCAGTTCTTGTCCTCGACCCTTCCTTCCATAACTAACCTTGCTAATTCCTGGGTGTCTTAGTATGTGTCCTACCAACCTATCTCTTCTCTTCATTAGCAGTCACCAGAAACATCTCTCCTCTCCCACTCGTCTTAATACCTCTTAGTTTGTAACCCTATTTATCCATCTGATCTTCATCATTCTCCTGTAACACCACATTTCAAACGCTTCAATTCTCCTCTTTCCTGCTGCACCAATAGTCCACGTTTCACCTCCATAGAGTGCCACGCTCCAGACAAAGGCTTTCAAAAATGACTTCCTATTACCTAAATCTATATTCGATGTCAACAGATTCCTACTGTATTTTGTAGACATGCTTTCCTTGCCTGAGCCAACCTACATTAGAAGGACATAATACTGATTTTGTTTTTAAAAAAATCAACGTACCGTACCAGTTTCTTTTCGAATTTTACATCATCCTATATTTTCCATGTTGGCGTGCTTTTCAAATCGTGATCGCGTGCCACAGAATACCACGAGTGATAGAGATTTCCTGTCCCTGTCCTTGTGAATGTATCATGTTCATTCAATTGAAATGGTGCCCGGTTCGTTGACCCACGTTTAAGCATTCAACCATAACTACTAATCCTAGCATTAAACAGACTCTACAGCGAAAGTGACCCTTATCGGAGGCTAGGCGGATTTAGGTTGTAGCATGCTCTCTCGACTCCATGCACTAACAGAATGTAATCATTAGCCTATGTTTTATACGATAATGGTATTAAAGTGAACGTTTCCATTAATTCGCTGCCGATACGACTCAAATTATAATGAGAAGGCAAAGAATGAATAAATTATTAGCACCCATTTGCAAGTGCTAAAAGGGGTCTATATATAAAGCTGTGCATCATGGAGCCACTATATACAGTAGAAGTAATGTAATAAAGTTGCAATTTACCCGGAAAAGGCAATGTAGCAATAATAAGCAGGCTACATCGTGCTTTGTAATAAATAATTCCAACTTTATTGGATATAAATGTTGGCACTGATTTATTGAAGTTTTCGTATCTTGCATCATTGAGTAATAATGAAAAAGAATATTGGTCTTCTGGAGTACCTACTGTACAATACATTTTATTTCAAGCGCAATGTTGTAGACCTACATCCACTCGTTGCTGTTGTTGTTGATGATGATGTTGTTGTTTTGAGTCTTCAGTCTTTTGACTGGTTTGATGCAGCCTTCCATGCTTTCCTGTCTTGAGCAAATCGTTTCATCTCTACATAACTACCACACCCTACATCTGAGCCAATCATCTTAACATATTCTAACCTTGGTCTACCCCCTACAGTTCTTATCCTCGCCCACAATAGGTGACGAAATTTCTGTCTATGGAGATTATCAAACTGGCACATTTATGAAATAACCGTTGAACAGTTTAAACCTGACAGATGGTTATAAATTTAGATTCTATATTTCTGCTTCATATCTTTTCGCAGGAAATGAATCCTCATGGATAGGGCTCGGATTTTAGGTAAATAAATATTATTTTATGTAAATACATATTTTAAGCATTTTTTCTATAAATATATACATTCCTGCTTTTCACTTATTAGCACATAAAAAGACATAATATTTACATTTTTTAAATCAGTAAGCTAGATCTTTCAGTTTATTGCATTCTTGTTCTGTGTTATTCAACGGGGAAGAACCTGTGAGCTATCTAATCTTCATGCAGAGCATACAGTATGTCAGCTTGCAACTGTGTTATCCTTAACTTGTCGTCCCGTGCCACTCACTGTGGAAGCCGAGGATTTCCTTATCCGTAGCCATATTGCACCATGTGCTAGATCTTCTACGATCACTAAAGTAAAACCAACTACAAGTTATCGTCTGCAGCAGTATGTTGCAGAATTTAAGGATAATTTTACTTCTGATGGGGTCGTTCTGATCTGCCAACAATGTGGGAAAGCGATCAAGGCTGAACAGCAGTCTCAAGTTGCACAACACCTCGAGGGCATGAAATATATTGCCGCAGTTTCGCCCCTTCGGAAGAAGTGTTTCGCGATAATCGTCGGTCATTTGTGATGGACAACCTGAAGATGTATCTCGTGTATTGTAATGCTTCAGCAGTCAGTGAGGCATAGCATAAATTGCATATTGAGTAACTGCATATTGTTTATATTAACATTAAGAAACTAAATTATAATTAAATATTTTTACATTTTTGTCACATATTTCAGGTATTTTTAAGACATAAAAAATAAATCTTTTCTCGATTTATAGCACCTAAAAATCCGAGCCCTACTCATGGAACATCATGTGAGTTAGTGAGGTTTCTACAATATCCGAGATGGCGAGCGTTGGCTGAGATCGTTCTCAATTCTAGTTGAAAGGCTTTCCAATCCAGCGGACGTCCCGTCCCGTCCAGCCCGCACGAAAACAACAAGAGCTCACGAATTACTCACTTAATATAAACATGGCAGGACTTTCACCCGGAGCTTATAACTCAAGTTTAACATCCAACTTGTCTCGCACTGTTTAGATTAGCCAGGGCTAGCTGTTCATTCCATAATGGACAAGAATATCCTCATTTTGTTTATTTTAACAATGGTCCCACTACTAACACATGCAGGGACTAAAACTCTTGAAATGTTCTGGAGCGGTTGGTAATCCAGAGTTCTAAAATTAACAAGAAGACAGATAAACTAATTAATTAATCAATTATTGTGCTGTCAAGGACACCTCGTAGAGTTTAGGGATGAAAAATCGTCTGTTTTATATACATGTGTGAGGGAAGGTCTATTCTATAAGCTGGCATATGATTTTTGTACCTTCTGGGTCTCTAAATGTCTCTATCCAAGAATGAAGATGAGTAATGGTTGGTTGCTTGGTTCCTCAGTTTAGGGGCTGCGACAACGCGGTCTGATAACCGGTGTTAATTGTGATGACTGTATTAGTGTGTGTTATCTGTTTTAATTCAAGTAAGGACTGCAGACGATAATTTCAAGTAGTTCCTACTTTCGCTACCAAATGCTACCGTCCACGACACCTAGCTGTGAACTTCGCTACTACTAGACGCCATTGCAACTAGCGACCGGTGAAGAACGTTGGAGCTTAAGAGCATTAATCAAACTAACCTACAAATTTTGGTCTCACACAATAGTAGTTAGTGGAAGGTTCTTTTTCATGCCATAAATCTATGACATGGGACCGCCGGATTTACTTCCCCTCCGAAGGAGGGCATACTGAAGATGAGTAAGGACCTGGAAAATTCTAAAAGGCTGGTTTGTGTCAGAAACTCATGTCATTAAGGAGGTAAATGTAGTAATATGTCATAGTTTTCTGAGATGGGTCGGGATCCAGAGCACACCGAATTGGCAATGTAGGACCTATGTCTACCTCTCATTATTCCAGCTTGTACGGAGTCGGGGATGAGATACGATGAATTTATAAGTGACAACTGAATACCCCTCCTGCCATCGACCTCATGATAATAAACTTCTGGAAAATGGATATTAAGAAAGATGGGTCTGGAGACACGAGCGGGAAACTCCTGGTGGATTTTTTTCATCGTCATATCGCATTCATAGGGACAGTTGTAATTTGCGGCTTTATTTCGCGACAAGCTAAATTTCGAACACCTTTACACATGTGTTCCTCTTCTGATTAAGTCATAGTTTATTTCTAACGACTTGGAACATTCGATGCCCGTAATAAACCTTCTGCAACAGAATGACCAATTCACATGCAATCCCATCACCAGTAAAATGAATTCCCACTAAGGAGATGTTTATGTGTCTGAATGTTTGTCAGTTACAAAATCAATAAGTTACCAAGTTTCGTGATGATTTCGAAATTTACTCCTAAGAAAAGCATGTCTTATACGATACTGTTCAAATAGCCAATTTCATGATAATTGGGCAAGTACAGTAGATTCTGAGTAAATTATTTTAATGTTTGAAAAGTTCGCCCCCCACCATTTTGAAGTCGTTGATCTTTGCGCCTAGAACAGAGGAAAAACAGACAAAACACAAATGGACTGATTGGTTGAATATTAACGTATATTATGAACATCAACATTATAAGTTACACAGTTTTCAATTCATTAAAACTACTCATAAATATGTCATAGTGCGTGAAATTACGTTCGTAATATACCTACGAATTTCTGTATGAAATGTTAATAATGTAGATCAGAGTTTGATTGTATATACACGCTGCCAATTACTTCTAAAATGTTTTGAATTACAGTAAATATTCTGCTAATGAGCAAACAATTGCTTTTAAAGGATAAAATGACACACGCACAATTTCCTTTCAGAGCAAGTGGAGAGGATTTCGGCACAAGTGAGAACATATAAGCCTCTTGGAACATTCGTTACCATGTTAGCTAAATATATTCGAAAACAATAGGCATAACTTGATGTCATTTACATATTTTCTCAATTTAGTAAGGCCGTATATGTAAAATCCCGCACACCTTCAGTTAACGGCACTTTGATAAGAAATACTGCTTCGTCGCTCCAGGTCTGGCTCGCGCACAGAATTCCATATGAGGCTGTATTCCCTAAGCTCTGCCTGGAAGATATTCACCTTGCCATAATACTAGCTGTGATACACGGCAAGAGCCTATTCTAAACAGAATATTTTCAACATAAACAAAATTTATCTTGGGATGTAAAACAGCTGACAGGTATTTTATATTAGTTACGGAATATATTAGACAGGCTGTTTAAACAGGGTTTTATACAGTGTGTGCAAATTAATACTCACGTATATAAGTGGGACGAGAAAAGAGGTATTCTTTCCCAAGTCTGTGCTAGTGCCGGGATCAGTGGCGTAACTACGAGGGGAGGGGAGGGGGTAATCAAGGAGCCCGATCCCCCCTCCGCTCCCTAGAGCCAAATAATGAAAATATGCAATTTGATGCAATCTTCAGTTTGATGACAAATGATTGGATTGTGTTTGAAAGCATTTATTTCCATTCGTGTAACATTTTTAGCGTTATCCTAACTTTTAACACATACTGAATGAGCAAAATGGTCAGCTGTCTAGCTAACCAACGTCGCATAAACATAACATCACTAATCCACCTAATCCGAATTTTCGCTAATCCGAACAGGGTTCGGTCCTAATTAGTTCGGATTATTGGGACTCTAGTCAATGTTTCCAACGTCCTAAGATATAATACACAAGCATTCGGTGATGGAGACGTTTCCGGACCGGATTCTCATGTTCATGCCGTCGCCAGCGTCTCTGAAAGTTTGTATCATTAATATGGAAACATCCTGTATATATCGACCAGGATGTTGGCGATGTGGTCGGTGGTCGACAGAAAAGAACTTTCCTTCATCAGCCACTCAGGACGTGTGCAAAAGTGACAATAAGCCGACGGCAGACTCTTGTTAAGCTGGTGCCGATAATCCAATTAGGAGGCTCGAGGTGTGTTCAAATGAAGTGGGGGAGGTCATTAGCCGTCACTGGGGACAGCCTGCCTTCTGTCCCCGTAATAAGCACCTTCCTTACCACAAAATATCCTCTTAATATTGGAAACGGAATGTTGGACTTGACACGCGGGTTGTTGCTGTTTCTGTTCTTTTTCTTGTTGCTTCATTTGCGGTTGTCCGCCTCGTTGCGTAGTGGCTAGAGTGTACTTGGCAGAGCTGGGAATCGAACCCGAACCTCCGGAGTGACAGCCAAGAATCTTGTTTTATAACAACCCATTCAGCAGAAGCTCACATAATTAACCTCCAGATATCGCTCCTTATCCAGACGGAGGAATGGATCATTTTACTTCACCGATGCAGAGTAGAGATCTTGCGCGCATCTTCCGTGATGCGTACCCATAAAAATCACTTTGCAGGATTAACTGAACGATTCCCAGTGTTGATCTTTTCTATAAATAGTCACAAAAGTTATTTCCCGCGGGCGAAGCCGTGGATTAAAGCTAGTCTCCAAATATACATACCATAAGTCCTCTGAAGAACTCATAACAGCGGTGAATCGTAGTCGTTAAGGCTGAAGTGCTGCACTACCCTCGAATGAAAGTAGGCTACAGCATGTAAGATTCACAGCCTTTATTATTCATTCCGGCGGTAGTACAGCACTATATTCTCTTGTAGAATTATAACAGGCCATACTGTACATATCGCTAATTTTCAGGCATCATCCGTCACTTATCTCAAACAACAACATGCATATGACTACATGCAAAACATTCTTAGATAATGGAAGGGAGCTTGCAATTTTACGTGATCGTTAATTTCATGACCTTCTATGTTTTTGTTGTTGATTAATTGGGGGTTTTGCGACATCGTAGTCATGTAGCCCCGTATAATTGGGTAAGTGTAGAATTTGTATGATAGCCTGTGTCACTGAGATGTCTGCACTAGTGCGTGTATTTGTAATTGAGGTACGAAGTGGCCGTGGCCTTAAGTTAGGTACCTTCCCAGCATTTGCTTGAAGTAGAAGTGGAATACCACACGCAAAACCACTTCCAGGATGGCTGAGGTAGGAATCGAACCTCGGCCTTCGCGGTAAAAACCAAGAATGTTAGTCACTACGTAACGAGGCGAACAGATGACCTTCTGTCCACATGGAATCATAACTATCAAAATTTATGTTTCGCCTCTAAAATCCCACATCAATTAACCGAGAATCGAACTCAGTCTGTCTTGGTGCGTGACTGCACCATACCTCTGCACCAGAGGATAAAATGACGTTAATACTAACCTGCTATTTTTAGAAACCAAGTTATAAGCAGAAGCCTATTTAATTTGCCGAGTCAGATAAATGTTTGCATGTTGCATTTTACACTTCGTGAAAGGGCATCAAAACATACAGAAATATCTTCCGGCGCACTGCAAATGTAAGATAGAACCACAGCAGTACGTGATAAAATTACATACAAATAATTTCTCTTGTTCGTAACACATATTCATAAATATTTAAGTAAATTTACACAACTTCAGTCAAAGCTTCCAGACAACACAGACCATTCCTGTACGAAAAGATTGTAAGACGAACACCCGATTATCTTTGGGAGTTAAGGGTAGGTTTAATATCAATATACTGTATCTAGTCAAATACCTTAAATAAATACATAAAATTATACACTTTACTATGGAAATAATTAATAGGGACATGTTTGTTTGACATGAGAACATTTTCAGATCCAGATTAATTAATTATTTATTACGTTTAATAAACGTACTAAGTTTGTTAGTTTTTGTTGTTTTAAGGGGTGGAACAGAGAGGTCATCTACTCCCTTTAACATACGTACATAGACTGCAATATAATTAAGTATTTATACGAATATAAGTCGTCAACATTGAAAACAGTGTTGGCTGGCTCTTATTTTTCTGCTCTGTGCTATTCTTATTAAGATGAAAAAATTTCGGAAGTTAACGTCTAATGGTTCAAGTGATAAAGGATTATACGTATCTAATGAACCCTTCAGAATAGCAGTGTTTTATGCAAGAATCTTAGATCAAGGGGTCGCGTTCAGTTCATAGTGTGGTGTTTACGTCCGCCAAACTACGTGCTTTTCTGAGGCAAGGGTTATAGGATGAAAACTATAACTAAGAAAGAAAGGAGACAAAACGTAGGATAATAACAAGATTTAATAACTAATTTGTGCATAAAAGAATTAAACAAACAATAATAAACAAAATCTTCCCTGAATTTTCCCCTGACAGGAATATTTATCACTTTGAGGAGTCAAATGGATCTCCCCTTTTCTAATAAAATGTGGATCCAAGTTCCACTACCTTGCATGTGAATTTATGTTCGCGTGGTGACTATCTACAGGAAATGAGTACTTGGATGATCATTCGTTCACAACGGGTTAACAGCCACGGTGCTCACGAACAATCACCTCGTAAATCAACTTTTATGGCTATGGGCATAACATTAATAAAAATCCTTAAATCTAATTCTGACACACATATTACAACTCTACTATTTACAGGCATCTCTCTGAGACCCTTATTAGTGTGGTGACACACTTATCCAAATGAGCTGCCACAATGGCCAGATACTCAACAACAAGGAAACACAGCGCCGCACCTGACTCACGAGTCACTGACATGGACAAATAAACATAGAATAAACCAACAACAACAAACAACCTGAGTGGTTAAGATTACTTTATATTAACAAAACTGCATGTTAAAGAAGCGCTTCGAAGGTAATCGTGTTTCGTAGGCAACTCCCATTTATTTAAACAATTTTACCATTGATCAGTTTCTCACATTTATATTTATTTTCAAGAAATTGGGAGCCAGACGTGCACTCCACTTTAATGAGCTCTGCTTGCGAAACTCAGTCAGCCCTTGTGACAACAACTCACCCCTTCCACAATACCAGTCATGTCCCCCATCCAGTGTATATAAATAGCCGACCCGCTGAACTGTTATCTCAAGGAATCAACAGCCGCTAACATCTCCTCCCACTCAACATATGGTCAGACAATAATCACATATCCATAATTGTCCTCGCAAGGATGCAATATGAATCTGGTACCAAGCTGACAGAAATCAGTCTCTGCTGAAGTTCCCGCTTGTAATACCACAACAATATACTCACAATACACACATCTGGGACTGACATAACGCCTTTTCACATGGGTCTGCTGAATTAGAGCTCGCAAACATTTAACACAATATTTAAAACCTACGATAGAGCTGAGTACTCTTCGTCACAAATTACATTGCTCCAAAGGCAATAATCACACTGAATCTGATCAATAATAATTCTCAACAAAATTTTAATTACCCTCCAATCTACTATATAATTAGATTAATTCAGTCCTACTTCTGAAACACGACATATCTCCGAGAGACGTTTTTAACCGCACTTCGTAACCTAGGCGAACACGGCCGTTCACATAGATACGTTAGTTAACACAACACAAAGAAAAGAACCTTCCATTAACTACCATTGTGCGAGCTGCCTCCAAACAAAAGTGTGCCAGATCAAAACTAAATATACTACATTAAATCACACAAGCAAAGTATTTACAAAAATATGTCCCATAAACCATAAGTTAATTTAATAAATAATAAAATATTATTTGTACTCATCTCGTGTTGTAGTCACCCGTCAAAGAAGATCAGACGCCATTCCCCAACGGGATGCTTCTTTATCTCATAGCAGCCATCTGGACGGACTGTTGAGAATTCCACACTTCCTCTGCATTCATCGATGTCATCCTTGCGCTGATACAAAAATTAGGTTAATATACACTTTATGTCTGACTACTAAATTCGCTTGTTCAGGTACTAAATTCCCTGTCACTGTTCGTTGGCGAATTATCGACGCTACTGTCCCTATAATTATAGTACAATGACTATCTATCACTGAATTTACCACTTTACAATGAATATCTTGTGTCCTCGACACAAATACAAGTCTATCTCTTCAGACGAACAGAATCAAAGTCCTGTGTTCTCGACACACGGAATAAAAGTCATGTCTCCTAGACACACGGAATGAAAGTCAATGTCTGTAGACGCACAGAATAATAATAGTGTGTCCTCAACACACGGAATAAAAGTCTATGTCTTGGCTCTTCGACACACTTATAAATGAACTGGCCCTTGGGTCTAGATGGAGGGGGATTTTATGTAAAAATTTCTCGAAGTAATTGTGATACAGGAATGAAATAAATATCACTGAACTCGTAATATTACACAGGTCAAGAATATGCCCATTAATCCTAGAATCGATCGTAGAGATTTTGTCTAGGCGATTTCCCGCGTGAATGCTAGCCGCCGCGTACCCCAGCCGGAGTTGGCGCGCAAGTAGGCATTCTCTTCTCATTGGTTCTCCATTTCTCTGTAATTTGGTGGTTTCTAGTAGATCTTGGCGTCTTGGGAGTGTCTATTTTCTTCATCAGCCATTCACGTTACTGCATCATATTTCTTCTAGGCGCGAATATCACAATGAACATACCAGAACCATGTCTCACCGCGCGTCGCTTCTAAAATTTAGGTAGCCACACCTGTCCCTGTGATACATAGCTAAGCTATTTCTTTTCATAGCTCAAGTACTTAGCCTTTTGTTAAACTGATGCAGGTATGTCCCTACTGTCTCCAACAAATGCTTGAAATTTCCTCATCACTGTCTCGCTACTTTCATGATGCTGGTTGAAATATTTATTAATTGAAGAAATAAAAGTAGAATCATGTAACCAACATAGGGTAAAGGGTTCACTAAGAACGATATTTTTCAGAAATGCACGTTTATATTATAGTAACAGTTACATGTATATTTTCTTTTAAACATATTCACGATCCTCCTCGCCAGCTATCAGCACGCAGTTTATCAGCGAGAATAGAATTGAGAAGTTACTGACCCGTGGTCAAATGAAATATAAGCACTGTCATTGTGTGGTACATGTGGTATACAATTATATTTTTTAAGTGCAGTGAGTTGTTAAGAGTGGCACTGACTCTTTGGATCCTTCCTGAACCTTCGCTTCTCATTGGTGGTGCTGATTGTCCAACCTAATCATGTGTCAAATAACAATATAGTTCACATGAAGGACGAAGTTGCTGATAATTCTATTTATCCCACTTGTTACACCCCTCGTTCAGGATAATTTCAGCGTAAGCTCTCATCCTTTCGTCTTGTTTTCTATACCCTAATTTAGTTGTCTTTAAAGTCACTAGCAATTAAAAGCAGCGCATAAGAGCTCAGGAGATGATGGCAGCAATAACCCTTGCAGCCCGTGTAAGTGTTCTAGCGATCGCCAATTAAAAGTAATGCGTGGGGGTTCTTGCGGTTCTCTAGCCACCGACAAAAAGGCCAATATCGATTGGCCATTAGGTGTCGCGTGGCTCACAATGGGTTAGCTGCAGCAGCGATGCATCCAGGGAGAAGAATCTATTAACACGGCCAACTCACTCACCAGTAGCCATACCAGTTATGGGGATTACGATTGTCTTTCCCTCCCGTATCCCCCCCTCGCGTTACAAGCATTTTTTAAAATTATTGCCGCTTTATTTTGCAAGGTACAGATAGGGAGGCATTACTTACACTCAATTTACTGATTCTGACAGCTGAGATTTATTAGCAAAAACTCAGACATCAGTGGCTGCTACGTTAAAGTAGATGTTAAATCGAAAACAAATACCAAATTACTGTTTCATCATTACTATTATTATTTATTTATTTATTTAATCGATTGTTCCCCTTTAGGAGAGCGATTAAACTTGAATACATGATTTCATCTCCTGGCGTTTTCCCGCTTCTCTTCCCAAAATCTCTTCATCTACATCTCCTCAGAATGCTCCTTCTTCCGCTCAGCTGTCCATTTTCTTCTAGGCTGTCGTGATGGTCTATGCTCAAACTTAACATTTTTGATGTTATTCCTGCACTCGGTGCGGTCCTCAAGATTTTCAACGTTGACCTGTTGTAGGTCCCTCTGAACCTCTATCAGCCACTCCGTGCCACACTTACTCCGTGTTATAACGTTGAGCAATTTCTTCGCCGTTCTTAAGTTTTCCATCCTGTAGATGTGTGTATAAAACTATACTCGGCGTTTTCTGATTACTTCCGTTATCTTGTGGATCTTTTGGTAGAGTTCGCTTTGAGGTCTCTTCTTCCAAATACCGTTATTATTAACTGCCCCGTAAATCTTTCTGAGAATTTTTCTTTCCTGTTTTTCTATATCCTTAATTTTGGAATGACCATCGATCATCATTGCTTCGGCTGTGAAGTTGCTTCCGGAAGAATCACCGTTGTTAAAGTGCCTTAATTTTCAGTCTAGTGAGATGCACTTCTTGTTGTAGTGAGCCCACGTTAGCTTGTAGGCCTTATGTAGTTTGGTGATTCTTTGTTCATTGGTGATTCGGTTTAGTACCTTGGACTATTATTATTATTAAGTAGTTATAAGTTCTTATAAAGTTCCAATCAAATCGATCCATCGAATCAATATTTATTACTGGACGCATACACGGACAACAGGTGATCTCATTAGCATATTTCATACGATGAAAACAGGCTAAAATCAAGCACAATTTTCAAACTGACATCAAGATAAACAATGGCAAGACACATGTCGAATGCACAATATTAAGGTGGGCTTTACTGAACACGAATATAGATAATTGATAATTGATTATATCTGATGAAGATGAAGAATAGGAGTGTTTGGGTTACCACTGTACTATCACAGGGCATCGACCCTCGTGTTGCAAACAAACGCTGGATAGGAAAGCTAGTCAGCGGTGTAAAGCTGCGATTTTGACCAAATTGCCTGGAGAGAAATAATGGAGTGAAGATTGAAAATTGTTTGCCATTGGCTAAGGAGCTCTAGTGTCTGTGCCAGTAGAAGATGGCTGTTATAGCTCCGGTTATACCTGTATAAGAAGAAATTCTTCAAGAGATCCACAACTCTCTAACAAGGACGATGTTGAAAAGGACAAAGGTAAGACAATATTTAAACGAAGGTGTAATTCTCAATCCTAAGGTACCCAGACTAGAAATATTGTACTATCCCAACCTTTTCCAAGAGTCAGAGTGAAAATTACGAAGAGAAACTCAGGATGGCCACTGTCAGCATCGAGATTCGAACCTAGGATCTCTGAACGCCAGCCAACTTCCTATTCGATTGCACCTTAGACTATGGTGCTAGGCTCGGGACTAGATTTAATATCAGACAACCCATTTCGTTATCAATGCTCACAAACAAATCCACCCGGGCGAAAGAAAGAGTATGAAACATACACGGTAAAGTTATTTAGAAATAAAATATATCACATATTTCAGACCATTTGCTACTGGGCAGGATGACATTTCAACATAATATTAAGGGAACCTAGATAATATTGCCAGCTAGAACAACATTTATGCATAGACCTTTGTGAGAACAAAATGGATCGAGAGTAGTGAAGTAGGAGTAGAAATGAAATTCTTGAGAGATTCCTTCTCGACAAAATTCGAAGAGAAAATATTGAATCAGAAACTGAGGTACAAATTGAATTGAATATATTCAAAGAAAGTGCTAAAAATGTCTTTCAAAATGTTTCGATATCTCCTCAGTCGAGAGAGAGGTCATCCTTAGCACCAAAGACAAGATCATATAAGGTTGAATGAAACTAACGAACGAAATAACTGACGCTCCAATACGAACCCAGCAAGTGCTGCAATCTAGTGTGCGTACAGGATACTAGAATGAGAGGGGACGTCTAAAGGTTCCGTGCGACTATTGAAGGATATAATATTGAACATTTTACTAACATGAACCTGAAAGTTCCGACAGGCCATGAAGGGTTAAGCAGGCCAGATCTCTCGTATGGTAAAATGGAATATCAGCATATTGTGACTCAGGATGGGCGATATTACTCTAGACCTGTTCTTTTCAACAACCACAAGTACCGCACTGCACACACAGAGACTCAAGGCTCTCAACAAGGCCCAGGTTGAGATCTCTTTTGAAGTTTCAGAGCAGGTCGATCCTCTCATCATAAAGCACCATCTCCCTCATGATAACGACAAAGCTGCGTTTTCAAAGTAGACCGCTCGCTGGGTCATAGGCTACATCCCGTCTTATCCCTGATACAGTATTACAAGGCTTCGATGAATGTTTCTTCTCATCCGATCTGCGAATTTTAGAATGCATTCTTTTCATATCATGTCCATCATCACATCTATTAAGTGACTGTAACTACAGTGTGTAGGTCCATCTTGTTGCACCTGGCTCTGCCAAGATATGTAATTGTGGTCTGAGGGCTGGAACGGGGTGAACTCAATCTCGTGAGGCAAAACTGAGAAGAGGCGGGTTCGATTCCTACCTCAGCCATCCTGGAAGTAGATTTCCTTGGTTTTCCACTTCTACTGCTGAGATGGTACCTAACTTAAGGCCGCGGCCGCTTCCTACCTAAATCCTACCTTAATTACAAAATATATATACTAGTACAGACATCACAGTGGGTAATATCACCACGGTGGGTGAGTGGTTATCGCGTCGGATTACTAACCCCCAAGATTGCAGGTGCGCTCCTGGCCGTGGTGATTTTCGAAATGCGGCAAAAATCACGACACGCATGTCATACGATGTTGGCATGTTAAAGAACCCATTTGAATTCAGTAGGCCGTGGTCATAATGGCTAAATGTATCTTGGGATTTTCCGCCAACACAAGGTTCCTCATTTCTCTACACCTAGCGCTATAGTGTCAAGGAGCTTAGATATCTAACCTCCTTGACTTTAATAGTGTTTCAAGGAATAACAAAATTCGATACGCAAGCTGCCCTCTGGGTGTCAAATAACAAAGCTTGCACCCGGCACCGAGGCCATACGGTATTATTATTATAGTGACACATGCTATCAGACAAATTCTACGCACACACACCCAAGTACACGGAGTTACATGACCACGATGTCAAAAAAAAACTAATGAATCAACAACTCCTTTATGTGAGAATGTTTGAAAGGGCCATTTTGCAGTTTGAAGAAGTTTTTTCTTTGCTCCACGTGAAACAAGATGTTCCGTGAAGGACACATAACTTTATTTGAAATTCACGATTACATTTTTATCTTCTGTTCGCAATAGAGCAGCAAGGGTGGTTAAATTTCTGCGCCATTTACCAACATAACGCAGTAGAAATCGGCCTAGTTTATATTGTTAGACAAGAATTTTATTTGATTAAGTCTCTTATACGAACCTACTATCTAGACATATTTAGTACTTATAACTTTATTGAAAGCTGAGCATTTGACTTTAATATTTATGTATTCAAGATTGAGGGTGTGAGTAATGCTCAATCTGATAATTTTCTAAACATAGCACAGCAAGCTTTTATATGCGACACATTCTTCTCCCAATGTTTCCTAATTTATGGCTCTTACGTTTTATGTAATACAGATTTCTGATGTGTAACATCTTTCCACTCGGTATCTGTATATTTTTGTGGGGGTGATTTTGAAAAATAAAACGGAAATGGATGGGACGGAAACAATGAAACGGAAATGGATGGGACGGAAACAATGAAACGGAAATGGATGGGACGGAAACAATAAGCGCGCGCGGTGGCAGAGATTGATACCACGACGAACTGTCGGCCATGTGGCTATGTGGAATGTATATCGCATACGGTTTACTTCAAGGTTTGGAGGCCCCATTAAAGATATTCTTCCTACAATAAATCATCTTTAAGTTGTCGTTGTTTGGCGTGAAAATATTCATTATACTGTATCATATTTGCCAAAAACCGGTCAGGATTTGGCACTGCAGTTTTACAAGTAGTTATTTCAATGACCAACAGAGTTCACTGTTAACAAGGGATAACATGTCACATATTACACATCATATGCGACTACTGTAAGGCTCGTTTTTTTAAATATATGCAAGATAGCGGTGGAGCATATTATTCACTACAACATCTTTGTGATTTGTGCAACTGTTGTCTCTCATACAAGACACCTCGTTCATCAAGTTTCATGGTAATTGTTCGATTAAACTCCCATTTATCTTAATTTTTCTAATAGTATACAAGGCCACCATCTTCAATGTATGACGTCGAGGCACTTGCGCCTTCAGCAAAACAAATCACCTGTATAATTCTGCCTTTTTTTTTTTTCAAAGTTTCGAAAGTATACGTATTGAACCCTTGCAAAGAAGCATATGAGACTCAGTTTCGGGGGTGTAACGGTTCATATTCGTAAGTTGCTGTCAGGGCGCTTCATTAACTTGCAGGGTAACATATAACAAAATAACATGCAGGAAAGAGTGAAGCCAGGGTTAAAACAACTGAATTTAATAACAAATCACCATATTTACACATAAAACAATTAACAACAAAAACTCCCAACTGACTCCCATTTAATAAAAATGCCAAAACTAGGCGATATCTCTGGAGAGATTAATTACCTGGACCAAGTGTCCCTAAGATAAAATACAAAGTGACCATATATATGCGTATGCCGTTCTACATGCATCACGATGTGTACATTGAATGCGTGATTCGTTATCATCCAGAATGATCCTTCAGACAACGAATCCACATTTCTTAGAGCTAGACCGACACGGGGGAACACAACAACAATACTTAAAATTAAACCGACACTTCCTAAATCTACTATAAACAAACACAACATTTCCGTGTGAAATTGGAATCAAATTGCCGTAGCAACATTTACTGCCTAAAAACTTAGGACTTCTCACACAAATCAACACAAGTACATTAACACGTGACCAATAGAAAAATACACAAATGACCGCTGTCAAAATTTACAAATACTCTACCACTACACCACACGGGTGTGACACACAAAATTACATGAATCGAGTCATAAACAAAGCAATAGGCACACAGCCAACATTTACGTTAATTACAATATTTTACCCATACAACGTACAACAAGCCGTTACACACATGGCGAACTCCCCAATTAATCATGGCTTAAAAATCACCATCACAACGAACAGGTTTGCTACATGAAAGCTTACAGGGGCCAGTCGGACAAACAGGACTGCCTATCAAAAATAAGTCACAGGCAAAACGGGCGGTTTGTGGAACTCTGCATGTCTGTCAACCCACGTGTCAATAACCTCGACCTCCCAGAACATGGGGTCGAATCTCGAAGAAGTGTGCACCAAAGCACAATAATACATGTGTGTGTCAGAAAAATATATGGACAAGAATCAGCAGTCTCCCAAGAGCACCCTGTCTTTCCATCAAAAATACAGCAGCAAAAATATGAGAGCGGTAGGACAACTACCCCCTCCTCACGTAGAATCAACACACACTAGACACATTAACACACACAGAATCACACGTATGGGTTTTGACAGACCCTGAAATAAAAAGACACAAATAATATCCACATGCTGGCGCCATCGTTCTATGCCGTGACTAGTCACCTGAAATGGACTCAAGAAAAATCTATCAAAATTAGAACGAAGGTGTTCTAAAAATTACTTTTAAGTTGGTGCGCTTGGCAACCCTAATATGACTAATAACCTGTTCAGCAAAATATCTTACAATAATTTCCTCCCATTCCTATTTCAAATATTAACGTTAATAAAGCACCATTTATCGAATGTAACGGGTTCCGCATTTGCAAGGATAAAAATCACGCACGCACGCCGCGCGCATTACAGATGACTCAAGGAAAAACAAAATATCAAAACAAACACTTTGGCCACGCGCCAACGGACATTTAAAACATATAGTGTCGGTGCAAGAAAAACTCTAAACAACAAGAAAAGAAAACATGACTATTTACAAAGTTCCCCGGCCAAATCTAACTACATAATTGAAATAATCCAATTTTAGTACATCACCGCTTCTGCTTGTAGAACTAAGGACATCCTCCTCAACCCATCGCCCCATGGACAAGTTAGCACTCCATAGTAGTAGTCTGCGTTGATTTGTTGAAGCTCATCCCAACTTCAAACCACGTGCTGATCATCTTGGTATCGACTCCTTGGCAGAAAAGTTCAATGTTAAATATTTGTCTATCTATAATCGCTTGCAGGCTACTCAATTCACCCACAATTGTCCTAATGCGATTAATAGCGAAGACTGGCCCTAAACATATCGCACACACGCACCATAAAAACACATATAAAATACACTGCAATTTGTACATAAAATATACATCTCGAGTCCGCGCCACTGGCTCGTTAACAAGTTCAAGGTCCTGGCTGCACTAGCAGTCGCTATCTCGCTCGGTATTTCCGTCCTGTACTATGGACTTCGGCTCCGGTGAGCGCTAATTAGGGTGATACAATACTTCCCCCTTAGAGCTGAACTCGTCGTCTGTAAATGAATGTTACAAGTTATCACGCACTGGCGTGAAATATTTAGCTCACAAATAAAGTCGATTCCAGAATAAAACAAAATGTATTATAGCTTTTAAAATTCGATACTGCAATCACTGTGACTTTAGCTCATCGGAGTTCACAAAATAAATTAACTTCACTGATTTAGAGCGTAAAAATCACGATACAAACTGTCGTGAAGTAAGCCCCTCTGAAGGCTCCACAAAGAAAAGACTTAGATAATTTCGAGCGTCAAAAATCACAATTCAAACTGGCGTGAAGTAAGACCCTCACGGCTCCACAAAGAACGACCTTAGATAATTTCGAGCGTCAAAAATCACAATATAAACTGGCGTGGAGTAAGCCTCTGAAGGCTCCACAAAGAATAGACCTCGAGTGGCGTCAGGCCAAACTATTTATTAGAAACTGACAGGGGCGGAGGAGTGGGGCGGAGTCGGATAAAATCTTCCAGAGTTTTTGTCTCACAAAGATGGGACTAGTGTCATTCTTCTCCAAATAAATCAAACGTCTCAAATTACTCGAGCGGAGATTAATCCGTTCGGCGGTTCTTTAGATACACACTTCCGCGGGCTTTTTACTACTGACGCCGTCCACCTCGTGGTCATGGCTTGGTCTCTTGCGATTGGCTGATTCAATCGTATGTTCGTTGCGAGTACCTCGTGATTCTTCCTTTATGTCTCCAATTTTGGTACAGTAGTTGCACAATTTGGCCTTGAACTCGACTAATTCTGGCCATTCCCCAAGAATAGCTACCAGCTCAACTCCTGTTGCAATCATTACGAAATGCTGGCCTCCCTTATATCCAAGTCGACTTCCTTAAGTGCTGCCTGGGCCGTAGTAATAATAATAATAAATATGAATACTTATTTATCGAAGATCAATAAGGGTTCAGTATATTTGATGGTGATTAAGCTATTATACATACTGCATTCAAGATGGCCGATGCATCGAGTAGTCAATATAATTACTCTGTGACTCAGGCAAAAATCATTCCACAAACGGTCGAATAAATACAAGTTGTCTCAGTGAACTTTCTAATACGGCAACGTGCTCATGTGTATTTACTATAAACGTTCGTTCAGTTTCGTGCAAATTTCGTGGTGTATTTGATAGTGAAAAAATGTTGATGTATTGTCTATGCCAACCACAAATAGACTTGGTCAAATTCAGCTAACGAGGAAGAAGTATTGCTATGTACAGTTGCTCAAGCAAAGAATGAAGATTCTCTTGGTAACTGGACGAAATTTCAAAGGCGGTGTTACACGGGAATCTTTACAGTGATTTCAGAAATTATGAGTTTATATTACGAGGTTACTCTAACCGTTCCCTTGCGTTTTGGCTCCAAGTGAAAGAATTAAACAAGAAAGAAAGAAAGAAAGAAAGAAAGATAACTCTTCCAAGGGTGATCTCATGTTTAGACGAAAATGTCTTTCATAACCAAATGACCAATTGATATGCCATTTGAGGATCCAGCAATCCTAACGTTGATGACGGAACAAACAGATCATCCATCTACTGTAGTAGGGAAGCTCTAACTTAATTCACCAAGCCTCGTGAGCTGTTAAATGACCAGTATTACGACCGACCTTTTATAAATGTGATTAATGCTGATATTTGAGTCGACAGTTTAATTGAAGGTTGATTGAACTCCACGTGGACAGGTATTGATTAGAAATTAACCAATACCTAGGTATAATGATAGCGTTAGACATTCCTCTAGCCCACAAACAATTCTATTAGAACATTGCTTGGCATTTTTCACTGGCTAGCAGCTTTATTAATGCTTCAACAGGGCTATTTAGTACAGGCCTCTCAAACCGGTGACAAGGGGGACACAAGCGGCTCTTAGCCTTTTATTTCTAATTTTAATATAACTTGCCACCTCAGGGTATAGGGGCTATAAAACTAGCTTTCAATAAAAACCACAAAGACCAGGACATCAACTTACAAAATTCACAATTTATTTATAAAGCGCAAGCTTCCATTACCTGCATTTCAGGCACATCAAACAAATAATTCCTCAACTGGCTGTCCATTCAGCATCAATTATCTTCTGTTTACAACAATATTACATTACATAAAATAATTTGCCTCCATCTTGCCTGAAACCTACTACACAACAACTCATTCCCATGTTAACCATCATGACCTCACTCCTATATCAAGGAACCTTTGACCTCATCAGCCGAGGCCACCTGGTCATCTCAAAGCCACCTACCAGCAATAGCCAGACCACCAACGAGAATCTCTATGACCCAAATCACATAAGACACTCGGCGGTGGTCCACCAGTGTGGCCTCGGCTGGCAACCCGACAAAAACAAAACAACCAAATAAACTAATTGAAAGAAACAAGGAGGAGCCTCTGTAACCCACAAATATTAGGTTACATATTGTAAAACGTGTTGTCAGGGACGTCACCACTGCGTGGTCACGAGCTTCTCCAGAATGAGGAACTGACCATCCAATTGCCCACCTGCATCATGTTGGAATGAGAAACAAATAAAATATTGATGCCATACTGATATTGGCTTTCATGGCCATTCATTATACTCCAGCAAATCATCTAGGATTTTGCTTCTATGCTCAAGATCGCGGGTTCAAACCCACCTTCCTTGGGAGAGGAAGTCAAGCCAGCGGTCCCATGTCATAGATTTATGGCATGAAAAATAACTTTCCACTAACTACACTTGTGGAAGCTAAAATTTGTAGGTTAGTTTGATAACGCTATATTAGTTCCAACATTCGCCGCCAGGTGCTAAATGCGATGACATTTAGTAGCCACGTCTGTGGCTAGGTGTCGTGGACGGTAGCATTTGGTAGCACAAGTGGGAACTACTTGAAAAAATTAATCGTCTGCAGTCCTTCTACCTGAATCACAGATAACACACACACTAATACAGCCATCACAATTAACACCTGTTATCAGACAAATTCTACACACACGTAAGTACACGGGGCTACATGACCGCGTTCTCGCAGCCCCTAAACTAAGGAACCAACCAACCTAGGATTTTGCCTTGTCTGTTTCGCACCAAGTCAGGCTCATCAGTGGACACTTGGTGCACCCTACCCGGACCATCGCTGGGGTAGCGCACTTTGATGTAAGTCCCGTACTTATAGCACTTATGGGCCTGGTTCATTGAACTTAATAGAGATCTAAAGGAAGTGGGGATTACATTAACTGACATTCAGGAGCGCATAGCACTGAAGAGAAAACTTCAAGCATGCCAAGGTTTCCAAGGAAAACCTTAGGTGAAAACGGGAAAGGTTTAGACACAGGAAAGGAAGGACACTAACCGAGAATAAATGCGGGCGTACTGGGCAAACACCAAAGCCCGAAGAATGGCACAGTTGGAATGACGCGCTCCATAGATGGCCGATACGAAAGTAACCTTTTATAGGGCAGAACTAATATTAATATATTGTATGTGGTTTTATTTCATTATTTTATCCTAATTTTAATTTATTTAATATTTTTGTATTATGTTTATATATTTTTATCATTTTTTTTTTAGTTTTTATAATTCTTATGATCTTATTTTTTTTCTAATTTTATAAGGTTATTTATTTTTAATAGTTGGTTGGTTGGTTGGTTCTTAAGTTTAGGGGCTGCGACAACGCGGTCATGTAGCCCCGTGTACTTTGGGAGTGTGTAGAATCTGTCTGATAACCGGTGTTAATTGTGATGACTGTATTAGTGTGTGTTATCTGTTATTTTAATTTAAGTACTGCAACTTAGAATTTTTCAAATAGTTCCTACTTTTGCAGCCAAGCGCCACCGTCAACGACTACTAGGCTAAGTTCACAACTCAGCTGCTAGACGCCACCGCAGTCGGCTCTTGGCAACGAACTTAGAAACCTAAGAGCGTTGTTTACAATAACCTATCCAATTTAGCTTCACACAGGTGCAATTAGTGGAAGGTTCTTTAACATGCCATAAATCTATGACATGGGACCGCCGGCTTTACTTCCCCTCCGAAGGAAGGCATACTGAGGGATTTTTAACGCTCTTAAAAAATCCGACGGCTTCGGCCGGGTTTGAACCCGCTATCTTGGGCATAGAAGCTCAGCATGCTACCGACTACGCCACCGAAGCCGCTATTTTTTAATAGTAAAAGCTTATTTAATTTTAATTGTTGGTTGGTTCCTTAGTTTAGGAGCTGCGACAACGCGGCCATGTAGCCCCGTGTACGTTGGGTGTGTGTAGAATCCGTCTGATAACCAGTGTTAATTGTGGTGGCTGTATTAGCGTGTGTTTCTGTTTTCAATTCAAGTAAGGACTGCAGACATTGCATTTTTTCAAGTAGTTCCTACTTTTGCCACCAAACGCCACCATCAACGACTAGACTACTAGGTCAGAACATGGTTACCAGACGCCACCGCAGTCGGCTCCTGGCGACGAACGTAGAAACCTAACAGCGTTTGTCAAATGTTTAACTATAATTTAGCTTCACACAGGTGTAATTAGTGGAAGGTTGTTTATCATGCCATAAATCTTATGACATGGAACCGCCGGCTTTACTTCCCCTCCGAAGAAAGGCATACTGAGGGACTTTTAACGGTCTTAAACAATCTGACAACTTCGGCCGGGTTTGAACCCCAAATCTTATGCATAGAAGCTCAGCATGCTACCAACTACGCCATCGAAGCCGCTAATTTTAATTGTAATTTTCTAAGTTTATTAATTTTTACAAGCACATTTATTTTCAATTTTTTTTTCAGCAAATTTTATTTTTTACGTTCTAATTTTAATTCTTTTTGTTAAAAAAAGAATTCTTTGTTAAAAAATTAAATTTCATCAAGCATCTTAGGTCAAGAAGATAGAACCATATTATTTAGTTTTCTGAAATATTAACACTTCCAAAAGAAAATTCGTTGACATAATATGGCTGAAAGATTCAACCATCAGCTTCTTTGACAATCATGCAGGTGGTTAATATACAGACCACTAACCTATAAATAGTTAATGCATGATATATAATGTTTAGAGCATTAATTTAAAATCCACATTTCCAGCCCTTCAGGCAAGCAACTCAATATTGACAACATCCTTTAATGGCATAGATTCGAACCCGGTTCATCACTGAATTTTATTGTTGGTTCACTGGTAATTAATTAACGTTGTTTTCTTCATTTTTCCAAACCTTAAGGACACACTAAACCTTTTTTTTTACGAGGTGGCCGCATGATGGCAAGCAGTAGACAGGTGATTATTCACCAGAAACTCAACCATATCGGGCGATTAGATTAGCAGTTTGCCTTTTCTACCACTACGAGCGCTAGTGTGAATCAATGAAACTCACTCATATCCAGTCAATTAGATTAGCAGTTAGTATTTTCTACCACTACGAGCGCTAGTGTGAATCAATGTAACTCACTCATATCCGGTCGATTAGATTAGCAGTTTGCCTTTCCTACCACTACAAGTGCGAGTGTGAATCAATGAAACTCAACCATATCCGGGCGATTAGATTAGCAGTTTGCCTTTTCTACCACTACGAGCGCTAGTGTGAATCTATGGAAGTGACACTTGGACTATTGGTGCAGCAGAAAATAGGAGATTTGAAGCGTTTGAAATGTGGTGTTACAGGAGAATGATGAAGATCAGATGGCTAGATAGAGTTACAAACGAAGAGGAATTAAGACTAGTGGGAGAGGAGAGATGTTTCAGGCGACTGCTAAAGAAGAGAAGAGATAGGTTGGTAGGACACATACTAAGACACCCAGGAATAGCAAGCTTAGTTATGGAACGAAGGGTCGAGGACAAGAACTGTAGGGGTAGACCAAGGTTAGAATATGTTAAACAGATTGCGTCGGATGTAGGGTGAGGTAGCTTTGTAGAGGTGGAAAGGTTAGCTCAGGAAAGGGAGGCATGGATGGCTGCATCAAACCAGTCAAAAGACTGAAGACTCAAACAACAACAAAAAGTCCATTCTTGTATTATTTCCAGATAAGATCTAGAGATATAATAGCTTTTGCTAGAAGTGGTGGGCTGGTGGCTGGACTAGAATGTAACCCGTCCGCATGATGGTGTATCAGGTTGCCACTCATCCATTTATCATCAGCCAGATGTACGCATCGTCGTTCTTCTGGGAGATAGAAGCATAACATGGTCGTTAAACGAGAAATTAATAGCTTAAGCATTGCCTGACTTGTGTTAAGGTGGACCACGAGAGAACGAGATACGAACGTCGCCCTATGATACTCTCATCAATAATAGTTTACACGCGCAGCGAACAGACCGGCTCACTAATCCTCCCCATGATTGATATAGCTGAAACCATCCTCTTAGCATCACATGCACTATTGAATGGCTCAACTCAACAAGTCTCCTGGTAACAAAGGGCACGTTTTTAAGATCAAACCAAAAGTTACCATGCCTCAAATACCGTAAAGCCTCATTTATGCGCTTCCCATTTACGCAATGTTTTCAAGGCACAACATGATTTTATTTTATATCATTAGTAGTTGCGATGTACAGAGAACTGGAGCCCATCACTGATACTATTTGGAAGAAACGGGTTTCTTTCTTCGGTCACATTATGATTATCTAGAAAAATTGTTGAGAAACTTTGGAATATGAAACAACAAGTAGGATGGATTAAAGAAATTAGAGAAGATATGAAAGAATTAGAAATAACCTTGGATGACTTGCAAAACAAAATGATAAGATAAAAATAACTGAAAGACATAAAAATAAGATTTCAACCACAAATAGACAAATGTCTTACAGTAGAAAGGGTATTTACAGAGGAGGAACGCCTGAGAAGATCAGAACGAATGAAAAGCTATTGGGTAACTCGGAAAGAAAATTTAACGAAGAAGTGAACCAAGAAATGATTGACTGAAGTGGCCCAAGGCAGCCGAAAAAAAAAAAAAAAATAAGAAGAAGAAGAAGAAGAAGAAAAGTGTCGAAGTAAGGGCTCATGGCCCTCTCTTAATCTTAACCAAGCAATGTGGTAGCAGTTTTTGAAATACAATAAATACCTTGGAAGTTCATTATGATGATCAATAAAGAGTAAATTAGGAATGTTAATACTGATATTCCCGGCCACGTGGTGATAGGGTAGCACACCTGCCTCTCACCCAGAGGCCCCGGGTCGATTCCCGGCTCCATCAGGGATTTTAGAAACTGACGTGAGGGATGGAACGGGGTGCACTCAGCCTCGTGAGGACAACTGTGTAGCTGTCTGACAGTGAGGCAGCGCCCCGGTCACGAGAACTAAGATTAACGGCCGAGGGGACCCGATGCCCTGACAACGCGTCATCCCAATATCTGCAGGCCAAATGACTGAGCTATGGTCGCTTGGTAGGCCTGGGCCCTTAATGGGCTGTAGTGCAGGTATTATAATAAGTTACTAATATTAATGAATACCGACAGTAGTGGCTACGCTGGCTAAAGCGCAGCATTAGGTAATGGGGCCAAGCTCTCTGCTGACTCGGTAGACGCGTGGGTTCGAGCCCCACCGTCGGCCGTCCTTGAAATGGTTTTCCGTGGTTTCCCATTTTCAACACCAGGCAAATGCTGGGACAGTACCTTCTGAAAGGCCACGGCCGCTTCCTCCCACATCCTTGCCCAGTTTCATTCACCATCATTCATTTCATCTCGCATTAACTCCTCTCGTGAGGTTGGCGTCAGGAAGGGCATCCGGCCGTAAAAACCATCGCCACAAAGACTTCCATCGCATCTCATCCCCGACCCCGTTGGAAAACGGGAATAATAAGGGCTAGACATACATACATACTAATATTAATGAATGAGGCATAATAATAAAAATCACAATGCCACAAACCTTTCTATAATATCCTAAATCATAAATATTATCCCTGCTCTGTCATACAGTACGTCCTACCATCCATCACCATTCACACGGGTCAATCAGCAGTATTCAACAAGTACCCTCGGCATGCGGCCTTGCATTTAGAATTTCATATATCAGCAAGAGTTGAATTCAATAGTTGAGACCCAGCTACAACAAAAGAATGGTTAAACATCGATGAGTGATAGATAGGGATGGCGAGAGAAGAGCCAGATCGAGTGTTTCAGTTATGATATGCAGACAAGATGATAATTGGTGTTTTAAGGGCCTAACATCGAGGTTATCGGACCCTAATGGTTTGGGTGAAAATGTAATATGATGAAATTAACACTAGAACACTAGAACTAAAACTAACTACAACTTACAACTAACCTACGGGCAATAAGAAAAAAAGGACAAAAAAGAAAGAATAAGGGAAATAAAAGACAGGGAAAAGAAATGCCCTCAACCCTCGAATAATGAGAACTAAGGGACTTAGAAAGGAGTAGAGCTAGGAAAAGCAGATAGGAAAGGGAAGAGAGACAGAGAGAGAGTTCACCCCAGAATCACTGGAAAAAGGGGAAAAACCGGACACAGCTCAGGATTCCCTCGGGATCCTACATCCGAACTCACCAGCCATGAGGCTTTGAGGGTGTAGCACTATCCAGAATGCACCATAAGTCGTGGGGCTACACACACTCTGCCTTCTCTTGGGCCTTGTTCAGAAGGTAGGAGATACCATGAAAAGAATACGAAGATGTCTGACCCTTCGAAGCATGAGGGTATCAGGCAACGTCCATTTAAGGTGGGAAGTGAAAGACTCCCTAGACCGCAGATACCCTAATACCGTCGGGCCAGAAGATAACACGACCAAGGGAGGTCAACAGGAAAGAAAATAGAGAGGCATCCGACTGAAGTAAGTGGAAGCAACGCTGGACTCAGTTGGGTTCCGTGGTTGCCAATCCACGTCCCATCAGGTATGAGCCCTTGGAGGTTCAAGGTACAAGATCTTCAAATGTGCTCAATGAAATTGAGTTTATTTGCTAATGTCAGGCTCGTGGTGCAGGAATAGCGGCTTCGGTGGCGTAGTCGGTAGATTGCGGGTTCAAACCCGGCGGAAGTCGTCGGATTTTTTAAGAGCGTTAAAAATACTTCAGTATGCCTTCCTTCGGAGGGGAAGTAAAGCCGGCGGTCCCATGTCATAGATTTATGGCATGTAAAAGATCCTTTCACAGACTAAACTTGTGCAAAGCTAAATTGTTAGGATAGATTTCGTCGGAACGCTCTATCAAAGTTCCAACGTTCACCACTAGGTATCATTGATATCTGGTAGCGAAAGTTGAAACTACTTGAAACTGAACGGAGCTTGTAGCTCACCCTAATAAGGGTGTCTGCTTGAAGCAGCTACAGACTCAGGCGAGCCAAACATGTCCTCGGACACTCCCGGCACTAAAAGCCATACGATAAATAAATAAGCATGCTTGTTTCTTTCTAAGGAAACCCCGACTCAGGGGCAGATGACCTCGTAGTTCCGCCTCTTAAAACAACAATAACTAACTAACTAAACCCCGGCTCCACCTCTAGAATCTCTTCTTTTTAAGAGGCGTGGTGGCTCAGCGGTTAAACATTTGCCTCTCACCAAGGCAATGCATGTGAGACTTTCGAAGTGAAATACCATGTCCTGTGGTTCGGATTCCACGTAAAAAGGAGGTTCCGTGGCTCATGATCGCAAGATTAACGGTCACGTAAAACTACAAGCTGCCTTCCTAACAATTGAGTAGGTCTATCTATTTGAAGTGGCTTCGGTGGCGTAGTTGGTAGCTTGCTGAGCTTCTATGCCCAAGATCGCGGATTTAAACCCGACCGAAGTCGTCGGATTTTTTAAGAGCGTTAAAAATCCATCAGTATGCCTTCCTTCGGATTGGAAGTAAAGCCGGCGGTCCCAAGTCATAGATTTATGGCATGTAAAAGAACCTTCCACTAATTACAAATGTGTGAAGTTAAATTATAGGTTAAAATTTGAATAAAGCTCTTAGGTTCCAACGTTCGTCGCCAGGAGCCGACTGCGGTGGCGCCTAGTAACAAAGTTCTGAACTAGTAGTCGTTGACGGTGGCGTTTGGCGGCAAAAGTGGGAAATACTTGAAAATTCAATGTCTGCAGTCCTTACTTGAATTAAAAACAACACACTAATACAGCCATCAAATTTAACACCGGTTAACAGACAGATTCTACACACACCCAAAATACACGGGGCTACATGTTGCAGCCCCTAAACTGAGGAACCAACCAACCATCTATCTACTTGAAATGAGTAGTAGCGCCCCATGGCCTAACGCCAAGGTAATTTCTGCCATACGGGCACATCTATGATCCGGAATAGTGTTCGAATTTGACGCTCCAAAGATTATGAGCCCTTGGGCAATTGCTCGAACCGCCCGTGCATAAAACAGGCTGGATCAATATAGGAATAAATATTTTGTCGGTCAACGAAAATATAAAGTGATTTATAAAACAGTACTTGAATACGTATCTCCCTAGGAGATTCATTTTTGGCAAACATTACCATAGTTCCATCCCATTTGTCGGTATAAACTACGTGATCATTATTTCTAAATCCGATGAGAGATGCAATGCCACCTCTGGATATTCTGCCCCACGCCAATGCATGCCGGTAATTATAACCGCAATTGAAAATTCTCTTTTATTGGATGAATGGTTCATTAATCACGATTAATCGATTTCTGCTCAGTGATTCATGTTGCATGTTTTCATTAGAGACGGTGTTCATGTGACAGTTGGGTAAACACCACAATTTGAACCAAGCTTGGAAAAATATTAACAGTTAAACCTGCGTTTCAGATTAATGACATACAATTAAGCCCTGACTTGAATGAGAGACTGAACTTTGTATATTCAGGTTGGTTGGTTGGTTCTTTAGTTCAGGGGCTGCGACAGCGCGGTCATGTAGCTCCATTTGGGTGTGTGTAGAATTTGTCTGATAACTGGTGTTAATTGTGATGGCTGTATTAGTGTGTATTATCTGTGATTCAGGTAGAAGGACTGCAGACGATTAATTTTTTCAAGTAGTTCCTACTTTTGCTACCAATTGCTACCGTCCACGACACCTAGCTGCGGACGTGGCTACTAAATGACATTGCAGTCAGCACCTGGCGGCGAACGTTGGAACTAATATAGCGTTATCAAACTAACCTATAAATTTTAGCTTCCACAAGTGTAGTTAGTGAAAGGTTCTCCGGCTTGACTTCCCCTCCAAAGGAAGACATACTGAGGGATATTTAACGCTCTAAAAACATCCGACGACTTCGGCCGGGTTTGAACCCGCGATCTTGGGCATAGAAGCACAGCATGCTACCAACTACGCCACCGAAGCCGCTGTTGTATATTCAGAGACAGTTTACACTTGAAGTTCAATATCTGAGAGGTATTTGGACAGGGCTATTCTAATTTCACATCGAAATTTAATGTTATTCTAATGTTAAAACCTGACAATAAGGTTGAAATGCTGGAGAGAAGAAGATCGTTGAGATTGAGAAGGGTTTCATATAGTCCTGATTTTTGTCTTTTGTACCTTGCGCACGCCAAAATTTGTGGTTGAGGTCTGCTATTCAGTCAGGGACAGCCGGACATGATGGAGAATTAACAACCCCGATTCTGTACAAGTGACTCGGGTAATACCCAGGGGCGGCTGGTGGCACCTTATGTGCTGAAGTTCTGCTGCACATTGTTTTATTTGAAAATTAATTACTTTTGTAATATTATCAGCAATCAAATAAAGTGCATTAAAAAGATGTCAGTAAAATAATTGGAAATATATCAACTCCCCTCAGAACTAGGTAGGCCTATCTAGTCGTGCGCTCCATTCCACGTCCGACACTGGGCTGTGCAGATCGCAGCTCAGCGCGAATTTCTACGTTTATTGCCAGCAAACATGAACTCTGCCTTTTGCACATGCGTGCCCACCTTCTCCGTTGTGCTGTTGGGACAACAGCCAAGGCCACAGGCTAAGACATCACAGCAATTCTTCGTTCGAGCACACAGCGGTAGCACTGGTCACATGAAATGCGAACGTAGCAGGTGACTCCTTCTAGATTCTGCGGCAGCAATTTAGAGGGAATCGCTCAAAGCAAACGGCGGAAAAATTAGAGTAAGCCATCAGCTGTACCCGCCAGAAGGTCTTTTAACATTCCCAACTTACCTATCCTATAGCCACATTTTGTTAATCGATGAACTATAGTTTGTTCAGTATGGAAAACACAGTGAAGAGTCCCTTAAGTGTTACTGAGAGAGCGTTTCTATACAGTAAATTGGGTTTCTAAATATTTTTATTCTTTGGAGGGGGGATGGGTTACAGCACACAATTGATTTTCTGAACCGGTCGCCACTGGTAACACCCATGCCCGAGCCTCATCCTAATAATGGTGGTAATATGCTGTCTTGTTAAATTGATACAACTTTATTGTTTGAATTGCAGCCAATAGCCAAAGCGGAGTATTTTAATTGAAGGCCTGTAGGCTCCCCATCAAGTTCAATTTCAAGTAGTTCCAACTTTGGCTACTAGAGATGCCACTGTCACTGACACCTAGTGGCGAACGTTGGAACTTGATAGAGCGTTTCTAACCATATAATAATAATAATAATAATAATAATAATGTTATTGGTTTTAAGTCCCTGTTAACTACTGAGGCGTTTAGAGAGGCCGGGTTTCCAAATTTTTGCCCCGAAGGGGATCTTTAATGTGCCAATAAATCTACTGACACGGCTCCCTCACATTTGCGCACCCTTAAATGCCGACTGACTGCGCCGAGATTCGATCCCGCTATCTTGAGATCAGCAGGCGAGAACGTTACCGCTGAACCACCGTTTGTAACCAAATAACATTCAAATTTAGCAACAAACTACCAGTTGTGGTGGGGGGTTCTTTTACATGTCATAAATCTATGACATGGGCCCATCGGCTTTACTTTCTCTCCAAAGGAAGGCATACTGAAGGATGTTAACGCTCTTAAAAATTCGACGACTTCGGCCGGGTTTGAACCCGCGACCTTGGGCATCGAAGATCTGCATGCTACCAACTACGCCACCGAAGCCTGTTTTGTAACGTCATGGTTCAGGGAGGGAAGATGCTTGTGTTGTTCTCTCTGGAGTGCTGTGTGTGGAAACATAACGTGTACGTATCTGCTTCAGCATTGTTGCCCTCCAGTTAAGCTGCTGGTGAACCCGAGACACGACAGCGCATACTAAATCCCACTCTTTGAGGAGGCACGACGCGTGACGCACAACATGATAGGGTGCCATGTCCCGAGAAGGGATACATTGATGGGCGTTTCCTTTCCATCATATGATTCTGATAAATGGCAGTAATAACTGCAGTGAGAAATAAGCTCAAAGATACAACTCAGGTCTATAAGACAGGCTATGAAACTTAGCACCACACGTGTACCTCGGCTAAGATTGCCTACAATTTCCGAAATATGTTGCTTGAGTTTTCAGTCTTTTGACTGGTTTGATGCAGCTCTCGATGCAGTGCTCCATGCCTCCCTGTCCTGAGTTAATCGTTTCATCTCTACATAGCAACCACACTCTACATCCGAGGCAATCTGTTTAACATATTCTAACCTTGGCCTATCCCTACAGTTCTTGTCCTCGACCCTTCCTTCCATACCTAAGCTTGCTATTCCTGGGTGTCTTAGTAAGTGTCCTACCAACCTATCTCTTCTCTTCATTAGCAGTCGCCAGAAACATCTCTCCGCTCCCACTCGTCTTAATACCTCTTCGTTTGTAACCCTATCTACCCATCTGATCTTCATCATTCTCCTGTAACACCAAATTTCAAACGCTTCAATTCTCCTCTTTTCTGCTGCACTAATAGTCCAAGTTTCACTTCCATAGAGCGTCACGCTCCAGACAATGGCTTTCAAAAATGACTTCCTAATACCTAAATCTATATCTGTCTGTTAGGTAGTCAGCCCGAAGGCTGGTTGGATCCTCAAAAAGTACCGCCGTTACGTTATGTGAGTAGATACCCACAAAAACCCAAGGCAGCGCTATACGATGTCATTAACCCGTGAGTGGTGGCGTGGGGTCTTATGTGACTTAGCGAAAATTATTTTTGTTAGGGTGTGCTTGTTTCTTAACTTAGATGCCTTGGCTAAAACATACCTCTCCCCACATTCTTTGCCGTTAGTCTAAGGTCAGTAACATTGAAATTAACGGTGTTCATTCTTAGAAAGAAGGTTTATTGTCCAGCGGTGCGTGTTAGAGAAACTCATAGTTGATTTATTGAAAGCCTGCTTTTTCGGGAGTTTTGTAAATATTGGTTGGATGGTTAATTGGTATTTCATTTAGCTACAGAACACATCGTAACAATTAACTGCGTGAACTCATAGGGTGTATAACATTTGTTTGGTAACCTATGCTGAGAAGTTAATATCCATTTATTTTCAATTTAATATCATTTAATTGAGTTAATAACTCCAATACATCAATGTATGACACATAAAACTTAGTAATTTTTTATCAGTGCAACTTCCGTCATAGGGGTCAGAAAGTACCCCGCGCCACCTCTCACATTGCATCAATGAGCGCCACCTTTCCAGGGTTAAAGAGACGAAAACATGAAGTCCTGTATATCCGTAAAAAGACACGAATAATAAGGAGGAATCTTACGTGGCCAAATGCGAATATCCTCTTAAAATAATACGCCTATCGATACAATTCATGAAGCATATACATAATTATAGGACAAGTTTCTACCCTTCAATGGAGTCGTCTTCTACTATTCTAATTAAAACTGGCTGCAAATAATATAAATAAATTGAAATTAAAACAAAAAATTAAAAACTTGAAACCAAAGAAAGGAAGATCTTACGTAAAATCTTGGGCCCAGTCAAGGAAAACAGAGTAGAAGTGGGAAATTAACATAAAACCACTTCCATGATGGCTGAGGTGGGAATCAAACCCACATCTTCTTAGTTTTGCCTCACAAGGCTGACGTGAGTGTACCCCGTTGTAGGCCTCAGACCCAGAAATAAATTTCTTCGCATAGTCAGGAATCGAACCCGGACCTCCGGGACGACAGCTAAGAGTGTTATCCGCTACACCACGAGGTAGCCTCAAACACATTTAAGAAATTCTCAGGCTATTTTCGGGAGTGTCTTAAAGCCAACAGCACAATTATTATAAATTTAACTACATCTGTAATATAGAGCGACTCCATTGCATATTAATAACTAATATCAAAGATGCCATCCTATACTTCAAGTGACGGCAGCTAAACCGCAAGGACCTCAGGTTCAATCGTAACCTTCTCCTTTTGCAATTAAGTTACAGAGTTTCCCATGAATGCACTAAAGCAGTCTCCCACACTAAATACCAGAGTGCTAACCGAAGCAAGCCAAGCTTGTAACGGAACTGAGACTAATGAAACTATCTGAACCATAATATGTCAGCAGAGGAGTTGAATGAAGGCAACGACAGGCACAGAATATAGAATACCTGGCTATATTGTTAAACGAAGGCATGGTTTTAAAAACACATCTAACTGTAGCGTAAAGGCTCACATAACAGCAAATGTATTATGGTTGGTTGGTTCCTTAGTTTAGGGGCTACGGCAACGCGGTCATGTAGCCCCGTGTACTTTGCGTGTGTGTAGAATCTGTCTGATAACTAGTGTGATGACAGTTTTAGTGTGGGTTACCTGTTTTTAATTCAAGTAAGGACTGCAGACGATAATTTCAAGTAGTTCCTACTTCCACTACCAAATGCTACCGTCCACGACACCTAGCTGTGAACTTGGCTACTACTAGATGCCATCACAGCCAGCGCCTGGTGACAAACTTTGGAACTTAAGAGCATTAATCAAACCTAACAAACAAATATGCTTCACCCAAGTTTAGTTATTGGAAGATTCTTTTACATGCCATAAATCTATGGCATGGGCCCGCCAGCTTTACTTCCCCTCCGAAGGAAGGCATAATTACTGAGGGATTTTTAACGCTCTTAAAGAATCCGACGACTCCAGCCGGGTTTGAACCCGCGACCTTGAGCATAGAGGCTCCTGGAAGTAATTTATGGACCTATAATGTTAGTTATTGTTGTTTTAAGGGGCTTTATGTATTTTCAAAAGCTAAGTTAATGGTATGCAACCAAAGTTCCCTTCTCAATTTCTCGTAAAACCCCAAAAATTACGCCCCTGTCATAACTAGGGACTGGATTTTTAGGTTTTCAAAATTGTCATTTTACGTTTTCAAAAAAAATATATATATTAGGCTTTTAATAGGTAGAATAGGATTTTAAATAGGGTTTTATGTTGAAAAGTGTAGCAATAGCTGACGTAAACTAAATATTTTAAATATTTTACATAATGATGCGTCTTTTATCAATTTATGACCGACAACTTCACACTTTTAGGCAATATTCACTCTCCTTAAATATGTTAATTATTCAAATTCAATAAAACCGAGGATGTCAGATGTGATTTTCACACTCTAGCCCGTTTAATTAACTTTGTTTATTTAGAATATTAGGGAACTTGGAAACAATAAGAGATTTATCCCAACTTTCCTGACAGTAAGAATATGGTAAGATATTTAGCCGCACTTTTCTTGATTACAGTAAATAACCAAGAATCTCTTTAAAAATATGGACTAAAGATTCAAATATACTACAATAAATGGAACAAAGTTTGCCACAGTGGGTGAGTGGTTATCGTGTCGGAGTACGAACCCCCAAGCTTGCAGGTTCGCTCCTGGCCGTGGTAAGTGATTTTTGAAAGGCGACAAAAATCACGACACGCATGTCATACGTTGTTGGCATGATAAATAACCCATTTGAATTCAGTAGGCCGTGTTCATAATGGCAAAATTAATCTCGGGATTTTCCGCCAACAAAAAAGTTCCTCCTTTCTCTACTAGAAAGCGCTATAGTGTCAAGGAGCTTATATATATATATAATCCTTGACATTCATAGCTTTCCAAGAAACAACAAAATTCAACAATCAAGCTGCCCTCTGGGCCTCGGATAATAAAGCTTGCACCCGGCATCCGAGGCCCTACGGTATTATTATATTAATATTATTCTAATGGAATAAATCTGCGATTTGGTAATACTAGGCAGGCCTACTCACATATAATTAGTTTTCATTTGGTACTACAGAATTCATGAATATGGCTTAATTGAGTGTGATTCAGATAGCCTAAGTATTCAAATATTTTTGTGTTAAGAAGTAAGGAAAAAGAATCCGGTTCCTAGTCATAACGTTATCCACCTCCATAACAAAAGCACGTATACGTATTAAAATGTTTGCACATTTTATTAAGTGCTCTAAACAGAATTATTAACATCTGATTAATGGAGATCAAACCATTTTTCTTTTCTTTAAACCTCAAAGTCTGTATCACATAATTTCTGCCCGTAGAAAATAAGCAGCCGTACACTCTTTGAGACCTAACCGACAGTAGTGGCTACGCTGGCTAACGCGCAGCATTAGGTCATGGGGCCAAGCTCTCTGCTGACTCAGTAGACGCGTGGGTTCGAGCCCCACCGTCAGCCGTCCTTGAAATGGTTTTCCGTGGTTTCCCATTTTCAACACCAGGCAAATGCTGGGACGGTACCTTCTGACAGGCCACGGCCGCTTCCTTCCACATCCTTGCCCAGTTTCATTCACCATCATTCATTTCATCTCTCATTAACTCCTCTCATGAGGTTGGCGTCAGGAAGGGCATCCGGCCGTAAAAACCATCGCCACAAAGACTTCCATCGCATCTCATCCCCGACCCCGTTGGAAAACGGGAATAATAAGGAGTAGACATACACTCTTTGTGACCTAATTGTACTACAGATGGACTGGCTGAGGTAGCCGTGGTCGTTAAGGTGTGGCTGCAGGCAGTCGCTCACATCCGGGAGGCGAGGAGGTTCGATTCCCCCCGCCTGCAACCTTGAAGATGGGCTTCTGTGGTATCCCATCTTCCTTCCAGGCAATTGCCAAGGTTGGTCCCTAACTATAAGCCACAGCCGGTACCCTCCAATTCCTCGTCCTTACATTCCCACTCTGCCAGACAACACTCCACACGCGACGGCTCTTGTAGCTCATCCCATGGGTGTCCGCATAGAAGCAGCTACAAACTCGGGCAAGCCGAACATTTCCTCGGACACTCCCGGCACTAAAATCCATACGCTTAAAAATAAAAATAAAACTACAGATGCAATTCGCATCCACGCTTCAATTGATCCAGTGCTTTGATCGAAGGGAGGAATAACGCAGTATTAGGTGTATTATGCTAATTGGATGTCAAGGTACTTACTGAGGGCGGTGAGGTTGATGAACTGCACCACGGAGCAGTCTTCTCGCACTTCGATGTACGTGATCTCACACTTATAGACAGCCTCGTCCGCCACTTGCAGCTGTTTCAGTTCCAGGGACGACAGTGTGCTATTCGGCGAATATTTGAGAACGATTCTGAAAACAAGAAACAAATCACTTAAGAATGTTAGCATCGACTAACAAATTTTAAAACCATAATTTTTATCTGTTTAGTAAGACGTGAAAACGTGACTTCAGTCGGTATTCGAACCCGAATCACCTGCTCTCCAGGCAGATGCGCTATACCATTTACACCCAATGCAGTCGCATTACAATCGCGGTATTCTTTCAAGTCTTGCAGTAGACGGAGAGGCGCTGTTGCGAAGGTTTTTGAAATGACGTGGAAATAACGTTGAACTCCAAAACGACACAAGCAGAGCCACCTGTGTGCCAAAGATTGAACCTGACTTGGGATTTATAAAACATAGAAACCCCGACTATGGTCACATTTTCAGTCTTACCCATGCTTCATAGATTTGATAATAAAATAACTATTTATGTACATGAATTAGGTGCTAGGGACTTATTGCTCAATTTCCCCTACACATGTATAGATAGCTTTGAAGCCATTTTTCAGTGTTGCCTTATTGGCAATTGATATTCAGTCGGTCAACACAAAATGATTCCAATTACTGGAATATGTGAAAAAATAACCTGAAATAAATTACATGTGATTAAGATAATAATAATATCGTATGGCCTCGGTGCCGGGTGCAAGCTTTGTTATTTGACACACAGAGGGCAGCTTGCATGTCGAATTTCGTCGTTCCTTGGAATGCTATGAAAATCAAGGATTATATATATATATATATTTGTTATGAACTATTGAGGAAGGAGAAAACTGAGGGATTACATGTTTCGCTTGCCAAGTGAGCATCACCAGATTCAAATCTACAAGAGAAATGGCTCTAAAATCACTACAGTGACACCCACAGACAGTCTCTGCCATCCAAAAACAAACAAACAAACAAAAACTGACCGAAAATTTAATACGTGTGGTAATTATTACTGAAATATATGAAGGCATTAACCCTACGAGGACCAAGGTTTGGTTGTTATACAGAGAGGACCAGAGGGGGAGGGGGTTCTGAGGCCCATTCTAAAAAATGTTATAATTGCGGATTATACTGAAATAAATTATGAAACACCATTTCATGAATAATTTTAAGGAAATCCTCAGTATAAAATATCAAATTGAAATTAAATTCACCCAAATATTAATTACAAACTAAAACATGTATCTAGTCAGTGTCAGTGTCATTTCCAGGCTCATATGGTAAACAGATTACAGTTCTATTGCTATGTTTGCCACAAACATGTATCATAAACTTTACACAAACTACCTTGCACTTCCCTAATTTATCACGTGACGTGAACACCCACAGTATTTATAACTAAGCAAATTGGTCCTCACTTGGACCAAGGGAGGGCCTCACAGGCCCATGGCGGTTTTGATTACCTTTCTAAGTTAAGAAGAATGCTTTTAAATAATTTAGTTTGTTATAATAGTTAATTTAGGACTCAAATAACAATATCATTTACTCTCAACAATTTCACCCTACAATGCTAACATACGTAGAATTTACGTGTATGAATATTTGAACTGATTAGAATTCCCTCTATATCTGTGCCCACCCTACCATCTTCCAGCAGTGCTTCCACTGGTTTATGGTGCTGATATCAACGCTTTTGTTATGAATGCCAATCAGTTCTAGAGGCATAATGATGGGGCAAAGAATTGCCTGGACACTATCCATCAATTTAACAACATATTGGTTTCTCCATGTCAATAACAAAGAGGTGGAGAATATGATGTTCGATATGTCACATCACATCAGAGGGATTATAGAAACAACCTCATAAAAACCAGAGACAGTATAAGAGGCTGGAGAGTTTACGTACTGCTATTTACGTAAAAGTAAACTACTTCTGTATTATTTATTGTATTTGGAACGTAGCGTATTAAACTTGAAAGACCACCGGCGATTCAGTGTATATAAATAGTGTTACATGCGAAATATATATTAATTTCTACCATTTAACTAATTGGTACCTTGGCACAAAGTTCGTAATGTACGTAAATTTAACGTATTATTAGCATTAAGCATCAATTGAATAATGCTAGTATTCTACGGTTAAAACAATGTTTCCCATTACAAAAAATAATTTATTCTGACCCCCCCTTTGGTCCTTGTAGGGTTAAGCACCTGAAAAAATAACTATTTATTTTAATGTTTCAACCCATAGAAGTGACGATCTTATCAACTAATGTATAAGGTGCGTTCAAAAAGTAACGAGCCGGAGGCTGGAATGCGCAAACCGGTGATGACATCGGCTAATCGTGGCGTGTGCAACGAGGTGTGGTTCCGACCAGAGCGTGGAAGTCACAGCCCGTCGCTGGAGGACACGCGTGCACGTCACGTGACGATACAAAGCGAGCAGCAGCATGCATCAATCGCCCAACGCTGCCAGTCGCATTGCAAATAGTGACATGGAGGCGTCAAATGAAGAGCAAAGAGGTGTTGTTCGGTTTCTGACAGCGGAAGGAATAGGGGGAACGGACATTCATCGCCGAGTGTCACAAGTGTACGGCGAACACCGCACGTCCCTTGCAAGGGTCAAGGCATGGCACAAGCGCTTCAGGGAAGGACGGGTGTTGTTAGTCGATGATGCCCGGTCTGGGGCACTCCCCTGCATTACCGATGACAACGTCCAGATGGTTAATGCACTCATTACCCAGGACCGCCGAGTGACAGTGAACGCCATAGCCGCCGTGGTTGGATTGAGCGTCGGAAGTGTGCACACCATCATGAAGGAACGACTGCACTTGCGCAAAGTGTGTGCCCAATGGGTGCCGCACCACACCAGGAAGTATGTCGAATGGCCCACTGGTCATCTGCAGCGCTATGCGAGGGAAGGGAATGGGTTCCTGGCACGAGTGGTGGCTGGAGATGAGTCATGGTGTCATCACTTCGAACCAGAATCCAAACGACAAAGCCTCCAGTGGAAGCATCCAGGGTCACCACCACCCAAAAAAGGCAAGGTCATCCACACTAGTGCAGGAAATGTAATGCTAACGTTCTTCTTTGACGAAGATGGCCCCCTTCTGATACACTTCATGCCGCACGGGACAACAGTGAATGCCCAGCGTTACTCGCAAACCTTGACCACCCTTCGCCAAGCGATCAAAACAAAACGACCAGGCAATCTCACCCATGGGGTCATTCTGCTCCACGACAATGCACGACCTCATACGGCCAACACAGTCGCGGCACTCCTGCAGAAATTCAAATGGGAGGTTCTCGGCTACCCTCCATACAGTCCAGACCTTTCTCCCTGTGTTTACGCCATGTTTGGTCCCCAGAAAAGGGCTCTGCAGGGCCAACGATTCACCTCGTACGTCGACGTCCAGCTGTACGTGCGGAACTGGTTCACATCGCAGCCCAGGGAATTTTATGAGACCGCCATTCACCGCCTCGTGTCACAGTGGGACATGTGCCTCAACAGCCAGGGCCAATACTTCTAACATGCAGGTACTGGTATCTGTAATTATGCCTCCGGCTCGTTACTTTTTGAGCGAACCTTATATAAGGTGTAGCTAGTTCTAGTTATTAGAATTACACCCTCTATTACACTCCCCGTGGCTCATAATCACAAGATTCACGGTCACGTAAAACTACATCTTCCTTTTCTATTACACTCACCAGAGAAATATAGATTACTAGCGGACCCTTGCGAGAAATCTCATATGTTCATAAACCACATTTTCCCCAATAGGTTTATAATGAGAGAAAGGTTGTTATGTTTTTATTTCAATCAAATTATTGTAGAACACTATTTACATTTCAGTTAGAATTCCAAGTTCAACGGCCCCTAACTTAAGAAGGCAATCACTGAAAATTGGATCATCATAACACTCACCGGTTATTCTATATTTATGAAATTATACGATTTGGGTATTCATTCCTTCGATTTATTGTTTCTGAAGTCCATGCAAAATGATAAAGGAAAGACCTCAGAACGTTAAAATGACACGAAACAGGCGTCACAGCGGCCAAAATGTGAAGTGGACAGCAATTATGGAGCGTATTTACCTACAGCAACAGTATCTGCAAATCGTAAGCTTCGTACATTTTTTTAAGTCATTTTTTAAAGAAATTATAGATATTTATGAAATCAGAGTGCAATTCGTCACTGCTAATGTCTATTCTCTTTCATTCGAATGCTCATTTGTCACGATCGGTCGCTTGTGAGCGCTGCAGGAGGGATCTATACTACTGAAATAATATACTAGCGGACCCATGCGAGAAATCTCGCATGTTCATAAACCACACTTTCCCCGGCGTCCCTACGGCCAAAATTCGAACTGAACAGCAATGATGTCGCGTATTTTCCTACAGCAACAGTATTTGCAAATCGCACACTTTTTACAAAAATTGATATTTTTGAAATTAGAATGCAATTCGTCACTGCGAATGTCATTTGTGTGCTGAGTCCATTGATTGACAGCTTAGCTGTAACACTCACCAGTTATTCGATATTTATAAAATTATATGATTTGAGTACTCATTCCTTTGATTTACTGTTTGTGAAATTCATGCAAAATGATAAAGGAAAGACCTCAGAATGTTAAAATGACATGAAACAGGCGCCACAACGGCCAAAATGTGAAGTGGACAGCAATTATGGAGCGTATTTTCCTACAGGAACAGTATCTGCAAATCGCACACTTCGTAATTTTTTTAAGTCATATTTTAAAGATATTATTGTCACTTATGGAATTAGAGTGCAATTCGTCACTGCTAATATCTATTATCTTTCATTTGAAAGCCCATTTTCACGACCGGTCGCTTGTGAGTGCCTCAGGAGGGATCTATACTACTGTAATAATATTGTTACGGCTGTGAGTTTGTTTCATCGCTCGCCGCATGAGTCACAACTGCCCCAGGGCTGGGCTGTGCTCTGCCTCAGTGTATTGCGTGCGCCTTATGCAACAGGACTACTAGGACAAAGGAATGGTCCAGAATATTCGTGACTCAGCCAGTGATGGAAACCTCGAGAAGCCGTGAACCCTGGATGGGTCTAGAAGCATTTATTGAGTCACCGGCCTGCTATATAAGAGCGACCAGTCAAGCAGTGAGTGTGTGTTTTTCGAGCTAGTGCGAGCGTTTATCCTGAGCGACAGAAGTGTGGTGACGTGACTTGCGAAACCCCTAGTGAAGCCGATTCTCTTGACAGCGAGGGAGTGAGAAGCATATAGGGGACTGCCTGTGTTTTGAGCGAGTGTGATTTCACTGAGCGACAGAGGTATTGTGGCGAAGTGCCGTGCCAGTTACGAAATCCAGTGACATTGTTTCCCAGCTTGTGGACAGCGAAGCAGCGTGTAGCAGGTTATCGTAACTGTAGTTTGTGTACATAAGGAAGAGGTGCAGGTATTCCACGGGTCTCATTAGTGGAGGATTAGCTGCATGACTAAGTGAAAGGGGCAAGAGCGCTCCATAAGGAAGAGACTTGAGGAAACTGGAGTAACGTTCTAATTGCTTGTATTTGCTGTTGAGTGGTGTATCTTTCTGGCCGCAATAAAGTTAATTATTTCTTTAAAGGAACAATCTGTGTTGTGCTTCAACCCACCGTAATCCAGTTAACAAAAGTGCCACTAGGGGGGTGGCACGTAACAATATATATGAAGATGATTATTATCAGACAAATGCAACCCATGCCCAAGAACACGGGATCAATGACCAAGACGACCCAAGCCCTTAAATGAATCAACAACAGAATTTACCACATACTTTACAGTCTGGGTTGCTGCATCACAGTCTCAGCTGTAAATCCCCACGAAGGAAGTATGAATGCACATCATTCACAATTAGAATGTAATCTGTTTAATGAAGACAAAATTCTTCGCGAGAGGTAACATCTATACATTAATTTAAAACGAGATATTTCGGGGCTGGCCGCAAATAGGTTAATGCCAGATTCAAAAGCAGGACAGTATGATGAAATTCATGTACAGTATACCTTTTTCAGCATAAATAACAGTTTTTTTTGTTATTATAAAACCGCGATGGAACAAATCCACCACTTTCATTTCCCACTTTCCTCGTTACTGTCCATGTCAGTGAACTTGTTAACTACGACAGCAATATTACAAAACTGTTCTCGAATTATTGACGAATGTGGTAATTTTTATTGATGCATAACGCTGTCAACTATACGTAACAAAGGGTAAAACAAGTCCATTTAATTTCAATATTAAATATTTACAAAACCGAGCTGTGCGCTCCAATAAATAACATCGTATGATCACAATCAAGAATGGCCTGCATTTATTCAGCTGACTCGTTTTCATGTCATGTTAGGTGAATCGTCCGAATTCTTTTAATCATGATGTCTTTCTCTAACTGCATTTTACATCGGTAATTTGGCACTACCATCGTGGGTGAAATTACGACAAATTATTCAAAATACCCTAGTCTCAATCTTATCAATTCCCTGTCTTACTCTTGAGATGTATGAATCCATGGCTAAGTGGATAGCGTGCTCTACTTTGAACCGAGGGACCCCGAGTTCGATTCGTGGCCAGGTCGTGGGATTTTAACTTCCTATAGTGAGTTCCTCTTCCTCAAGGATTGGGTGCTTGTGACGTTTACAACATTCATATCCTCCTCATGACGCGCAGATTGCCCTCAGGTGTCAAGTTGAAAGACCTTCAACCACTTCGTGGTGTAGCTGCTAGCGTTCTTGGCTGTCGCCTCGGAAATCAGGGTTCGATTCCCGACTCTGCTAAGAAATTTTAATTCTGGTATCACGGCTGGAACGGGATACTTTCAGCCTCATGAGGTAAAACTGAGAAGAGGAGGGTTCGATCCCCTCCTCAGCCATCCTCGAATTGGTTTTCCGTGGTTTTCCAACTTCTATTCCAGGCAAATACTGGGATGGTTCCTAATTTAAGGCCACCTCCTTCCTATTCCTATCTCCAATTCACAAATACACACACTAGTACAGCAAACACAGGTTTTCTCACACATTCCACACACTCACAAATACACGGAGCTATAATGACCACCACAACAACAACAACAACAGGCCTGCACTACGCCTCAACTCAGAAGTTGGCGACAATGATTTTTAGAGTAACTTAAAATGCTGCCTTAGTGTTACCTTTCCCCGTTATATCTTGTAGATATAAAGTGCCTGCTTTGAGGATATTTCCTGTTGATGGCGGTATGATTAACAAGTACTGTATTAAGCGAAAAAAGTAGAACGTAGAGTGCAAAATTGTCAGACAGACAAAAATATAATATAGTTAATGTTATGGGATTTTATGGTCTATTGAATTATTGCGGATATTCGGATTTTAGAGACAGCAGGGTGTCGGATTTTTGTTCTCTAGAAGATCTTAATCATGCCAGTAAATATACTAAAATGTATTATCCCTCGCTTTTAAGCACCCACAAATGCCAACTGACTGCATCGGGATTCGATACCGTAACATTGGACACTCGAGATGAGAACGTTCCGCCAGACGAAAGAAGAGAAAGAAAGAAAGAAAGAAAGAAAGAAAAAATGAAAGAAAGAAAGAAAGAAAGAAAGAAAGAAAGAAAGAAAGAACTTCATGCAATTTCCAAAATTAACGTGTAAACAAATAATTATATAAATATGCAAATAAATTAACAACAGCGATAGGGCCCCTGAAGACTACGTTTCCAAGGACGACCTCTGGGTTATGAGGGATACGTTACCAGACGCGTGAAACCTTCAGTGAAATTACCTAGGTTACAGACTGTCAGACACTACAGTACTTCTGATATCAAGCAACTACTCGATTGTAGTCACAAGACTGTCCACTATCAGGTCTCCCGTCAGAGTTCAAATTTCTGGCGGAGATAGGATGATTTAAATTCGGGAATCCAAGGGGTTATAGGGTACGTACGAACTATGGATTTAGGAGAATGATAGGCATTCAAATTAAATCATACGTCTCGGGGTGAGAGGCAGGTCTATACCACTTAGGAGTAATTAAATAAATGAATAAATACATTTAATACATACACAAAGGAAATGAGTCTAGAAAAAGACTGATCAAAAACTTCCCGACTTCCTGTGAAAATACGAAGAGACTTTGATTAGAGGTGTACTGGCTGCGTGGCGCAGCGGTAATGTTCTCCCCTGTTGTGCTCAGGGTTGTAGGATCGAATTCTGGCGCAGTCAGTTGGCATTAGAGGGTGCGCAAATGCAAGGGATCCGTGTCATTAGATTTACTGGCACGTTAAAGATCCCCTTCGGGGCAATATTCTGACACCCCGGCGTCTCTAATAGACACAGAAGTTGAAAGGGACGTAAAACCAATAACATCATCATTTATTTATTTATTTATTTAATTATTCATTTATTTATTTATTTATTTAATTTTAATTTCACTTAATTGAATTTATTATATTTTAATTACATTTCATTTAATTTTTCAATTTTAATTTACTGTATATATTATTTAAGCCGACCCCGTGGTGTTGGGGTAGCGCGCCTGCCTCTCACCCAAGACCCCGGGTTCGATTCCCGGCTTCGTCAGGGATTTTAAAACTGACGTGAGGGTTGGAACGGGGTGCACTCAGCATCGTGAGGACAATTGAGTAGCTGTCTGACAGTGAGGCTGCGCCCCGATCACGAAAACCAAGATTAACGGCCGAGGGGACCCGATGCGCTGATCATGCGTCACCCCAATATCTGCAAGCCAAATGGCTGGGCAGCGGTCGCTTGGTCGGCCTAGGCCCTTCATGGGCTGTATAGTGCCAGGGGTTGACTTTTTTAAAATATATTATTTAATTTGTTATTTATATTATTCTTTTTGGTGTTATTTTATTATATATTATACTATATCATATTACATTATATATTTTTTATATTTTATTTCATTTTATTTCATTGTATTAGTTTTTTTCTATTCATTCATTCTTTTATTCATTTATTTATTTCATGTCAGAATTATTACGTACATCTCTTCTCTATATATATAAGAATGAAAGTTTGTCTGTTTTTTCTGAATTTCTACGGAAATTTGCGTTATTTACGCGTTTCAGACTGTTTTATGACGGGCGCGCGAAAATAATTTTTTTGTCTGTCTGTCTGTCTGTCTGTCTGTCTGTCTGTGGACAAGTATGTTCCCTTATAACTCGAGAACGGCTGGGTGGATCAACGTAAAATTTGGTACAGGTATCCTTCAGAGGCACGACACTAATCATTGTTGTAACTCTTCTCTGTAGCTCCAATAAAAGGGGGACTAACCCCTTAAAACACTTGCTGAAATAGGCGTAGACGGGCGAGACAAAGCTCATTTTCAGCCCTTCAATGTGAGAAACGAAATAGGGCACCCGAAAACCACATTTTAAGGCCCTAAAACCAACTGTTTTTGAGATATTTCCAGAAAACTAATTTCATTTAATACAATAACGAAAGAATGCAAGCCGGTTACCATGGCAACGGAATCGCACAGGTCCATCTATTGCTGTAAGACGCAATACAATTCCATTTATTACATTACTGAGATAGTTTGCAAACGGCTATAAGGTTATAACGGAACCAAATTAAGCTGTAAAATTCATCAATGTCATATAATGCGCTTAAGGGGGTCAAGGTGTACTCTAGATCTTTTTCACGCGATTTACACGTGCGGGTGTGGTACGGAAGGTCTATTATATCCCTATCCCTATATTTTCATATTATTATTATTATTATACTACGGCCTACAACGACGAGACAAAGCTTATTTTCAACCCTTGGTGTCAGAAACAAAACTCGGTGCCCTAAATAGCAGTAAAGGGTCCCCGAAAAGTATATTTTAAGGCTCTAAAACCAACAGTTTCTGAGATATTCCCTGAAAACTAATTTCATTTAATAAACTAATGAAAGAATGCAAGCCAGTAACCATGACAACAATATCTGAAAAGGTGACATCCAACTTTCCGTCTATTTCTGCAAGAAGTAAAGCCACTCCATTTATGATATTTCTGTGAATGTTTGCAAATGGCTATAAGGTTATTACGGAATCAACTAAAACTGTAAAATTCATCACTGCGTGTAAGGGGGTCAAGGGGTACCCTAGATTTTTTTCACAAGACTTAAATGTGCGTTATGTCGTACAGAAGGTCTATTATATCTCCAAACAGAAACATTATTTTCAAAAATTCCTGAATTGAAATACAGTAGTTTTTTTTCTTTTTTTCTTTTAGGAATTTGGGCCATTGGAGTCTAAAAAACCTGAATTTTCATGCACCACAAGCCTTTATAAGTTATTAAAGGGGTCTTCCTCATGATAGGGACTTGACACAACAGTGAAGGTCAGTTTTATTTGACGTGTATTGCATTTCGTCTACGAGGTTTTAATTTTTTTTTCACGTCCGGAAGTACACGTTAGGTAAATTTAGTTTCAGAGCATATTTTAACTAATCACTTTTCTTTGTCGAGAAACAGGTTCCAAGTCTCTAACCATTGCAACAGTAGCTCAATTGATTACGTCTGGTTATTAATACCGAAGACCGTTCGAAGAATGGGTACATCTGCTAGTACAGTATAAAGCAAACAGTAAAATTTGGTATGCAATAATAAAATGTACAAACTCGTAATTCATTCAAGGTTTTAAATAGAACTCAAGACTTGCTGATAGGAGATAAAGTCAGAATGATGTGGCCGTGTCTCATGCCGGCCAGTCGCTGCTGCCAGCCAATTAACTACTCTACCTTGGAGCAAATCAATCACAGAGCCTTTAACGGCCGAGAATCAATTTCAGTCTCCATTTAACTTGGGACTTGTTGGCTCAACAGGCTAGCGATGTCCGCATCATACAAACACTTGCTCCGCCCTACATTCCCTCTTAGCCCGAAACAAGGATATTAACTACTATTTGATATTCTGTCGTAACGGCTGCTTTGACTGCACACCAAGTGGAATGTGTAGGAGTCCAACCGTGCAACTCATTTACATAGAAACGTAGTAGTGTACGACCACTCGTCTGTTCGGCTCAACACACAATCAAAGCCAAGTTTGCAACAAGCAGACAGGCATTTAGTGTCCCCGTTTCTTGCAATGAGCACACGGGCTATTGATAGCAGTTTTCTTTGATCTCTGCCAACCCCCCACACAGTCTGTTTGTGTCACACTAAGAAGCTTGCTTGTTATACGGCCTAGTGAATTTACCCTGTGACATCTACAGGGAGAGTCACCACCAGACAAAGTCAATCAATCTGCAATCATTTCCCAATCGGGTGCACGGTGGCAAACATTTTAGACTTCCCAAATCTCAATTCTAGACATATTGATTCCTTGTCCGCAGATCAGAATAAAAGAAAGAAAGAAAGAAAGAAACAATATAAAAAGAAGCATAAAAGGATATAAAAAAACAATAGACGGAAAGAGAAAAATTTAGATGGAAAGAAAAAAAGAAACAAACAAACAAACAAAAATACAAAAAAGCAAGAAAGAAAGAAAGATGATTATGATATTGTTGTTTTAAGGGGCCTAACATCTAGGTTATCGGCCCCTAATGGTTTGGGTGATCGTGAAGATGATAATGAAATGTAAACTATAACTAAAACTAACTACTAACTTATATATTAGACGAAGAAATGGAAAACAAAAGGAGAATAAGGCAAATAAAGGACAGGAGGAAAGAAAATGCCCTCAACCCTCGAAGAATGCGGATTGAGGGACTTGGAAGGAAGGAGAGCCATAAAAGGCAGATGGGAAAGTGAAAGAGGAGAGAGTCCGCCCCACAGGTAATTGATAAAAGGGGGAAAACCAGACCCAGCTCAGGAATCCCTCGGGGTCGCTAACTCCCGAACTCACCAGCCCCTGAGAGAGTAGCAATATCGAGGGTGCACCTTGAGTGGTGGGGCTACATACACCCTGCCTCCTTGAGGGCCTTGAGCAGAAGGCAGGAGATAACAGGAAAATAAAAAGGAGGCTGACCCCTCGCAGAAGGAGGGTATCAGAAAAGATGAGACAAGGGCCAATTAAGGCGGGAAAGTGAAAGACTCCCTAAGCCTCGGATACTCTAATACCGTCGGGGTCGGAAAAGAACAAGAGTTGGGCAAGGGAGGTCGACAGGAAAGAAGACAGAGAGGAGCCCGGCACAAGAAAGTGGAAGCAATGCCGGACTCAGCTGGGTTCCCGCGGTCGCCAACCCACGTCCCACTAGATGTGAGCCCCTGGGGAGAAAAAAGAAAGAAAGAAAGAAAGAAAGATAGATAGATAGATAGATAGATAGATAGATAGATAGATAAATAGATAGATAGATAGAAAGTTAAATGAGGAGCGTCGGAACAAAAAATCGATAAATCCACTTTTGCTGTTATTACAGTAAGTAACAAAAAGTGATCACTGAATGGTTACAAACATTATGCAAAGAAGGATCACACCATGATATAGTAACAGGAAACACTATTCCGAGCGTTCAATCGATCACGAATTATTCTCTTTCGATTACTAAGATTTTAAGCGCAAGAAAATGGAGATATTTGGTTATGATCAGACAGCTTGGAATTATCGGATTGTTCTCTGACCGAAGTGGATATATCGGATTTTGATTAGGCATCATAATATGTCCAATTTCAGTGCACTGCAGCATTGCGACACTATCATAAGCGATACATCGGATTTGTCTTGTGAGCTAAATCAAAGGAAACTAAGGACACTATACAACGATTCGGTTCTCCCAAATTTACAGATCAAGAAAAGGAAGGAAGGAAGATTGTAGTTTTACGTGACCGTGAATCTTGTGATTATGAGCCACGGGACCTCCGTTTTACGTGGAATCCGAACTACAGGACATGGCATTTCACTTCGAAAATCTCACATGCATTGACCGGGTATCGAACCCGGACCACCTTGGTGAGAGGCATACAGCTAGACCGCTGAGCCACCACGCCCCACATATCAAGAAATCTATGTTTCACAAAATAGGCTATTTACGCGTTCTTTATATATTGGTACGAGTACACACTTCAAAAAGGCATTTTATAATTTTTGTAAACTTGCCACTGTAATTGGGATGTAAATCCTGTTGTGCGCAAACAAGCAAACAAACAAATAAATAAATAAACAATGAACCTGATTCAGTGACATCATGTTTTGGCTTACAACACGTACAACCCCTGCCATTAACGCCCATCCAAGAATCATTTTATGCACGACAAATGAGTTTCTACACCATTCGTTTTGTCGCTATGGACTTGAGGAAGGCAACGTTTTATAACTGGAGAGAGGACGTAGGTGGTTGAGGTTGTTTCAGCACTCCTGTATTACTTGGAATCGTTGGTATTCGACGGAAAAAGAACGTTGAGATTATTGTGATGAATGTGGGGGTCAAAACAAAAAAAATCTCACATCATACACAACATAATGTTTGGCTAGTCAACAAATCACCTGCACATTTAGAGGAAATTTGACATTTCCGGGAAGAGGCCATAGCAGATTGGGACAACGCCGGTTACTACACAAAGGGAAGAATATGAAACAATATACTGTACAAGGAACATCCCCTCTAGCCAGGACTCTTTAAGCTCCTCTCCAGTGTACACAGGTTGTAGAGAACCCTAGCGGAGACCGCTCTAAACTCTAGCTCAAGATGGCCGACTCGACGGTGTAAACTATGGAGGAAAGTCTTCCACGGTGTAAACAGTATTTGGTTACCCTAGCTAGACCAGTCTAGCGCCATTCGTCGGGTTGAATGTTGGAAAGTGCTATACGTAGAGTCCGTGGTGGGTTGTTGTGGTTATTTATTATTATAGTGTTTGAATACGGCTGAATTTATGTGGAGTCGCGAAAAAACAATAATATTAATTGAACATCTAGAAACTTGGAATTGTACTCTGAAAGAATAGTCATTCTTGCTCATTCTTAAAAATTTATTGTACGCTTCAGAATCTTCTGAACACAACTCTTGCAATAATTTAGCGTGCAATCCCTCGTATGTTCTTTTTGATATCCAATTCCTCACCCACAACCTTCTTTTCCTCTTCATAGTTTTCCTTTTTAACAAGGCACACACAACCACCACAGATGCTAAACGCTCTCTTGAAGATATTTTAACTTCACTACACAGCGAAAAAAAAACCTAGACTTAAAGACTGCTTTCAGAACTGCCTCCGTGGCTTAGGCGGCAGCACGCCGGCCTCTCACCGCTGGGCCCGTGGTTCAAATCCCGGTCACTTCATGTGATATCTGTGCTGGACAAAACGGATTGGAAATATCTGTTCCCGAAGGAAACAGGATGTAAAATTGTCCGATTGAGCTATGTACATTAACAAATTCACAAAGAAATTTGATAAAATGGTCCGGCTAGCTCAAAACAGTTGCCAGCGTTTCGCCCCAGCGTACCAATGGGCTCTTCAGTTGGTTATGGTACACCTCACCAAGACGCGTGGCTAGTACATACTGAGAAGGCCGCTGCAAGGCACTAAATGTCGCCACGAGCAGCGCCAATGTACTACGGAAGCCAAAACTTCCTTTCAAAAATAATGTTAGCTTACCTTGCTAATCCATATTGGAAATATCTGTTCCCGAAGGAAACAGGAAGTAAAATTGTCCGATTGTGCTATGTACATTAACAAATTCACAAAGAAATTTGATAAAATGGTCCGGCTAGCTCAAAACAGTTGCCAGCGTTTCGCCTTGCAGCGGCCTTCTCAGTATGTACTAGCCACGAGTCTTGGTGAGGTGTACCATAACCAACTGAAGAGCCCATTGGTACACTGGGGCGAAACGCTGGCAACTGTTTTGAGCTAGCCGGACCATTTTATCAAATTTCTTTGTGAATTTGTTAATGGACAAAACGGAGGCAGACAGGTTTTTCTCTGGGTACTCCGGTTTTCCCTGTCAAAATTTCATTCCAGCAACACTCTCCACTATCATTTCATTTCATCTGTCATTCATTTAATCATTTCCCCAGAGGAGTGCGTCAAGCCTCGGCAGCCGGCACAGTTCAGATCCTCGCCGCTAGATGGGGGGCTTCATTCATTCCATTCCTGACCCGGTTGGAGACTGGAAGCAGGTTGTGGATTTTCATTTTCAAGACTGTTTTCAGAAATGTTTAGCGCTGCTCTACCTGGTGCATTTACATCTGACAGTGTACACAGGTTCAGAGAGTGCTCCAGGTAGATTTGTCTATCTCCGCTCCACGAATGCTCTACCTAGGGAAAATTACTCTACAGTGTACACGCACTCAGTTTAGCTAGAGCGGTCTAGCTTGACTTGCTCTATGAAAATCACTCTCCAGTGTACAGGCACCTTTAAGAAATATTAAACCCAGGCTTCTCTCCTTCTCTTATGGTGCCTGTACACTAGAGAGTGATTTTCGTAGAGCAAGTCTATCTAGACCGCTCTAGCTAAACTGAGTGCGTGTACACTGTAGAGTAATTTTCTCTAGGTAGAGCATTCGTAGAGCGGAGATAAACAATTCTACCTAGAGCACTCTCTGAACCTGTGTACACTGTCAAACGTAAATGCACTAGGTAGAGCAGCGCTAAAACATTCTGAGAGCAGTGTGAGTCTAGGTTTTATTGCGCTGTGTTGTGAATTTAAAATGTCTTCAAGAGAGCGTTTAGCATATGTGGTGGTTGTGTGTGCCTTTTTAAAAAGAAAATAATTGCTTATATTCATAAATTTAAATATAGGTGTTTTACGGAAATTTTGTTTGCTAAATATATGGCAAATTTAAAAATAGCTTTTGTTTTGAATATATTCATACAGTACATAATTATTTGTTTGATGAGAAAATCACTGCATATTTAAATATAATACATTTTCTATGTTTCTCCATTCCCCTTAAAAATAAAAACCGCGTTTCTACTTTCCTCTGCATTTCCTTGAAGTGGTGTACTTGAGACGGTCCTTACACAATCTGAGTTTCCAATCATAAACTTTAATCCATCAAAATACTCCCAAGTACTCTTCTTAATGCCAGTTTCTTTTTGTGTTAATTTTCCGCAACTCAGCATTGAATTGGCAGTGGAGGTTGTGAAACTTTCTGCAAATTTCTTGCATAGTGCTTTCCATGGCTTCTACTATCACCCGAAACGACTGTGCTTTCAAATTTCTGTCTCTGTATTCTTTCAGAGTACAATTCTAAGTTTCTGGATGGACTTCAATATGTTCAATTAATGTTATTGTTTTTTTCGCGACTCCACACAAATTCAGCCATATTCGAACACTATAATTAACAACAAACAGATAACCCCAACAATCCACCACTAATTACTCTACATAGAGCACTTTCCAATATTCAAACGCACGAATAGAGCTAGACTGGTCTAGCTAGGACACCCAAATACTGTTTACACCGTATAGTCAGCCGGCCCTAGCTAGAGCTTAGAGCGGTCTCCGCTAGGGCTCTCTACCACCTGTGTACACTGGAGAGAGCTACTCTACGCTCTAGCTAGGGCAAAAACTCTCCAGTGTACAGGCACCTTAATTACCCTCTACAACAAAACTCATTAACCTCTGAGATTAATTATGAACCCACCATCTATTACAACAATCAAACTGAAATGTTGTACGTTGATAGGGCTATTAACATAAGCTCACCTACGAATCATTCAATAAACAACATGGCGGTGACGCGAAATTTAAACAGTTAAATTGAATTTTCTCACGACTTTTCATCAGTGCGCTGTGAAACTTGGACGCCTTATCTTCATACAATCCTTCATGTACTGACGTCTAATATAATGGAATTTTATGAGAACATAATAATGGTGGCTGTGCAAGACCAGTAGGATATATGAAAATAGGCTATTTAGTTCTTCACGGAACTACTTGTTTATTTTCTTATGTTTCTCTCCTTTCGTTTAAAAATGCTGATTTTCATTTCACATAAATCAGAAACCTCTATGGACATCAAATTGGCAGGTGAAAAACTAAAGGAAGTATGAGACTTCTGTTACTTAGGAAGCAAAATAACCAGTGATGGACGAGGCAAAGAGGATTTAAAAAGTAGGTTAGCTCAGCATTTATAAAGAAAAGGAATCTGTTGACATCGAATATAGATTTAGGTATTAGGAAGTCATTTTTGAAGGCCTTTGTCTGGAGCGTGGCGCTATATGGAAGTAAAACTTGGACTATTGGTGCAGCAGAAAATGGAGAATTGAAGCGTTTGAAATGTGGTGTTACAGGAGAATGATGATCAGATGGGTAGATAGAGTTACAAACGAAGAGGTATTAAGACTAGTGGGAGAGGAGAGATGTTTCTGGCGACTGCTAATGTAGCGAAGAGATAGTTTGGTAGGACACATACTAAGACACCCAGGAATAGTAAGCTTAGTTACGGAAGGAAGGGTCGAGGACAGGGGTAGACCAAGGTTAGAATATGTTAAACAGATTGTCTCGGATGTAGGGTGTAGTATCTATGTAGAGATGAAATGATTAGCTCAAGACAGGGAGGCATGGAATGCTGCATCAAACCAGTCTCAAAAAACAACAACAACATTTGTTTTAGAGATCAAATTTTCTGTAGACCTGCATTGTAATCAACAGTCATCTCATGAAATAATCTGAAAATATTAATCTTGTTTAATTCTTACATTGATTATTTCAGTTCGGAACCGTTGTTTTTTGAGCAAGTGCTGAGGTAAAAGTGTAGTAACGCATTGGCGATTTATACCAAATGTTTCATTGTGTGTGCCTGAAAACAATATTTCACTCATAACAACACGATTTTCACTATAATCGCCACTCCTTTTTAAATTCTGGAATGATTATTGAAGCACATAGGGGTCCGCTTACACACACACAACGGCCATATATTTGCGATAAACTTTGCTTGAATTGATGGGTGAACGGGATGAAAGCATTTTTTTAAAATCTGGCTTTAATTAGCATTGTTTTATTATGACATGTAGTTTAACTAATCGCTGAGCTGCTATTATCCACTGTTGATCAATAGTCCATCACTTGGAAGCATAGCATAGCCGCAACAATGCAGAGTGGAAATAGCAGCTGTATGATGCTCGGCTGAGCTATTGCGTTAAGCGAGGCAATTCAGAGAGTGGAATAAATTTAATTACCGGTAACGTACGCAATTAAATGAAACTATGCACTTAGGATCACATAAAGGTATGGTTTGCTCCATCGTTTGTCCACTTCCTGGTGTAGCGGACTGCATTCTTGGCTGCCACCCCGGGGTCCAGGTTCGATTCAGGTCTGAGGGCTGGAACGTGGTACACTCAACCTTGTGGGGAAAAACTGAGAAGAGGTGAGTTTAATTCCCTTCTCAGCCATCCTGGAAGTGGTTTTCCGTGGTTTCCCACGTCTACTCCAGGCAAATGCCGGGATGGTTTCCAACTTAAGGCCACGGCCGCTTCCTACCCAAATCCTATTTCAATTACAAAATGCACACAATAGTACCGACATCACAGTAACACAGGCCACGGCCACCTCTTTCACAATAGTCACAGCGGTAGCTACGCTCGCTAACCCACAGCCCTAGGCCATGGAGCCAAGCTTTCTGTAAACTCGATAGTCGTAGGGTTCGATCCCCACCGTCGGTCGTCCTTGAAATGGTTTTCTGTGGTTTCCCATATTCAACTCCAGGCAAATGCTGGAACGGTATCTTCTGATAGGCCACGGCCGCTTCCTTGCACATCCCTGTTAAGTTTCATTCATCTTCAATCATTTAATCTCGCATTAACTCCTCTCATGAGGTTGGCGTCTGGAAGGGCATCCGGCCATAACACCATCTACCACATAGACTTTCATCGCATCTCATCCCCGACCCCGTTGAAAACGGGAATAATATGGAATAGAGATAGGCTACATCAGACACATTCTATGCACACCCATGTACATGGTGCTAAATGACCACAATGTCGCAGAGGCCGTAAATAAATGAACTATAACAGCTAGTATTCTAGTTACCTTGAACAGCTCTATCGTTTCTTGTCTGAAACCAGCGATGTAGTCGTGCTCGTTAAATCATGCAGCATGGTCACGAGAGCAGTTGCAACAAGTCCGGAAATCGCAGGTTCGAATCCCAGCGCTGACAGCGACTGTCCTGAGTGTGATTTTCGCCGGGTTTTCCTCATATTCCGGGATAGTACCTTACTTCAAGTCCCAGGGCACCTACCCTATCCGTGTCCCTAATACATGGGTTGTTTTTTTAGTTTTGGCACCTTAGTTATAACTGGATTAATAACTCACTTAGATGGTTCCAAGTTTCACAGGCCCTCGATGTAGTTCCCATCGTTGAGTACAACGTGTTCCCAGTGATGCGGAAGTCGTTGGATCGCGTTGGCACTGCCCAATCTATTGATGGTACGAAGAGAGCGCTCGGCAGCCTGCTTAACGTCATCAATGGTACGGAAGCGCTCCCTGCGCATTGTCATCTTCATCTTCGGGATGAGATCATAGTCGCAGGGACTGATGTCGGGAGAATATGGGGGGTGATAGAGGACCTCCCAGCCCCAGCGATCCAACAATGCCGACAACGCCTGCTGTGTGTGCCCTAGCATTGTCATGCAGAACGATGGGCGGTGTAACCATGTGGTGGCGCCGTTTCCTTCTCAGAGCCCCTCGGAGATGGTCTTGCAGAAACGAACAATAGTACGCCGCATTAACGGTTTGCCCTCGGGGAACAGTATGGTGAATGATCACACCATCCCAATCATAGGCAAGAATCAACATTACCATCACATTGGTGTTGGTCGAACTGTTTGTTTCCGTGGTGATCCGTGGTGCCGTCACTCGTTCGATTGGCGTTTTAACAGTGGGTCATAATAACTGGCCCACGTCTCGTCAATGGTTATGATACGCCGTAAGAAGGCCTCTCCTTCGCGCTCATAACGCTGCAAGTGCATACGACAAGCGTCATATCGCAGCCATTTGTGCATGTCGGTTAAGTCATGCGGAACCCATTTGGACGCAATCTTCCTCATTTTCAGTAAGTCTATCAGGATGTGGAGGTCAGTTGAATGCGCCAGTCCGGTATCTTGCTCTAATTGACGAATCGTTACGTTCCGATCCACCTCTACTAACGCGGACACCATCTGTACATTGTCATCACTTACTGGTGGGTGACCAGATCGAGGCATGTGCTCCACACGTTCGCGCCCATCTCGAAAGGCTGCAACCCATCTTGCTACCGTTCTGAACGGTAACGCAGCTGCACTGCACGCTTCCTGCAATCCTCGGTGACACTGTTTAGCACTGCGAACCCTAGCACACTGAATTTTTATCAACGTTCTCTGCTCCTGCTTGGAAAACATTGCGACTGTCTTTCGCGAGCGCTGGTCTCACACTACTCATCTAACAGGCGCGACTTCGCACGAGCGGTGGCGAGGACGGGCGAGGTCATGTGCTCTGAGGGAGGGGATCCAGGGCAGCAACCGTCGGTAAAAGTGGCAGCGCCCAACATTGTTGCAACTTGGCACTGAAGCATTGGTGCCAAAACTAAAAAACCAACCCATGTATAATTACAGACACTTCTACAGTCATCACAGGAATACAGGTTATCAGGCACGTTCAAACCACATCCAACTACATGGGGCTGATGACCAAGATCTACCAAGCACCTCAAATGAAGTATCAACTATCAAACTTAATTGGATTGTCATTTGAGTTTATGGTATCGCTGAGGATTACTTTTGCAAACATTTACCCAACAAGGATGAAAGGTATTTGGTGGAAACAGCTAATGAAAATAAAGGAAGTATTGTATTGATATTCAAAACAGCCTATAATTATGAGTAATTAGTGATTATGCTGAATCAATGAGCATTTTACATAATGAACAATAAAGAATACGTATTTGTATTTTTCTATAGTAAGTGGGTACCGTATAGTTTAATGCGTAATTGAATGCCTTGTCCGACCTCACACAATCGGCCAATTATACAGTAGTAGAGAATAATGGGAGATATTAGCCCTTTCACTATCATTTACGTAACACCAAACCCTGTTCCCAGTTAAACAAAATGCTACTGGACTCGCATGGAACTTGGGTACATATAATGCGTTGTTGAGCGTTGTTCTGGAAACTATTACAATGCTTAATGACCGCGAACATAACAATCTCTATTATTACTGGAATTACGCTTCGCTTATTTTTAAACGTAAATACATATTGCTGTAAAAAAATACGCGGTATAGAATGATGGAACATGATTGTGCTAAGCCTAGTCACACAAACCACCTACCATTTGGTTATATAGCCTACTTCGGTTTAAATATTCGTTTACTTTGACAACCTATTTTACAGCATAAACACGGAACGTTGAGAGATTATATTGAATCCAGGGCTGGGCAAGTATCAGTTACAGTTGCTGTTACTCATAAGAAATAGTGACCGCGTTAGAATTACAACCTTTTACTTCTATGCCCAAGATCGCGGGTTCAAACCCGGCCAAAGTCGTCGGATTTTTCAAGAACGTTAAAAATCCCTCAGTATGCATTTCTTCGGAGGGGAAGTAAAGCCGGCGGTCCCATGTCATAGATGTATGGCATATAAAAGAACCTTCCACTAATTACACCTGTATGAGCTAAATTATATTAACGTTCTTAGGTTCCTACGTTCGACGTCAAGAGCCGACTGCGGTGGCATCTGGTAACTAAGTTCTGAACTAGTTGGTCGTTGACGGTGGCGTTTGGCGGCTAAAGTAGGAACTACTTGGAATAATTGAATGACTGCAGTCCTTACTTGAATTAAAACAGATACACACACTAATACAGTCATCACAATTAACACCGGTTATCACACAGATTCCACACACGCCCAAAGTACACGGGGCTACATGACCGCGTTGTCGCAGCCCATAAACTAAGGAACCAACCAACCAAGAGTTACAACGTTACCTTTTCGTAATTTTTGTATATATTTTTTTTATGAAATTTTAAATGATTTTAATTTGTGTCCAATTCCCTGAAGCAGAAAATAATTACATGAGATAATGAATTTATTAATGAGTATTATTCCCTAACCCTGAAGCTAATTACATGAGATAATGAATGTATTAATGGGTGTCATTCGCTAAACCTGAGAATAATTACAAGCGTTTAATGAATTTATTAATGGGTATTATTCCGTAAAGCTAAAAGAAAATTATGTGAGATTATTTCCTAAACCAGAAACAAATAAACAGTACTTATACATCCATTAATCTCATGTAATATTCTTCAACTTTAGGGAATAACACCCTTTGCAATTGAGTACAATCATGTTGACCGACTGAAAAGCATTTAACATTTCGTTTACTAAGGCAACACTGAAAAATGTCTTCCAACACGATAATAGTTGCTTATGTAATTACTTTACAATGTGACAAATATCCAAAGAGCACGGACTAGCTCACAAGTTAATTTAAATAATGGATTCCAAATAGAATAATACAGTACTGCATATTTTGCTTGATTTGAACGGAATAGTGGACTCCAGTAACATAGTAAAATAGAATGAATTGGCAATGGCTAACAGATTTCTACGAAGATTGCCCAGGGTTCAATTTCCAGCTCTGTCATTAATTTTAATCCTAGCATGAGTTTGGTCAGCCTCTAGATGCATAGTTTCCCAACCTGTGTTTTGCGAATCCCCAGAGGGTTCGCTAGATATTCCAAGGGGTTCGCCAAACACTTTTCCATAATGGCGGGTTTCGAGGTTAGGCCTATTACTGTCTCCTTAATTTCTGCTGCATTGTCATATTATTATTATTATTATTATTATTATTATTATTATTATTATTATTATTATTATTATTATTATTATTATTATTGACATAGAAGACTTGTTTGCAGCAAATGACCGTGCCGTTCTGACTGCTGAATATTGGCTTCACAAAGTGTGAAGTTCTTTTAATTATTGATATATTGTATAGGATTGTATTTTATTGTTTTTTACTCGGATAAATAAATAAATAATTAATTATTATTATTATTATTATTATTATTATTATTATTATTATTATTATTATTATTATTATTATTATTATTATTATTTTAAAATTGAATTAACCCTGTAATGCCCCTTGTTACATATGTGTGACATCGGGAATTTATCACATTATTTCCGCAATAAATTAATATTTACCGCGAATGCCAGATTTAACAGTTATGTAACAAAGTTAAGGATGCATAGATTCATCAAGAAAACACGTCATTCGATGCAATATCCTGCTCTGCGTTGTTGCGGAATGAAAGGAAAGGAAGAAAACTATATTTTTCACATGAAATCACTTGTTATTGTAAAGCCAGTAGATTGACTACAATCTGGTTTGTCAGTTTTCTGCATAAGCATAGAGATTAGATGGTTTACCGACTCTGGAGCATGCCATCTATAATTGCCCATGACAGAAACAATCGTTTTCTAAATTCACTAATATTGAAGAGCATTCTTCTGATAGACTTCATTTGGTCGATTGGAGATGATTACAAAACTGATCAATATATCATTCATATGTCTCTTTATCGAGCTAGTGCTGTAAACTATGACGTCTATTCACCAGCTGATGAAATGCATGCCTGCTTAAAATATTCAACTTCATGTTCTGTGGTTGTGCGTCGAGACTGGCGGCCTATGTTTGAACGTTGGCGAGGCATTTATGACTTGAAGATATGTAGCTCATTCAGATATTGCAACTGTGTACGTCTTAGCTGTTGATGTAATTATTGTTTTTGGCGTCGTTGAGATGGTTGTGCTGCTCTTCTCCTTTTCGAATGAACTCGTGGAACTTTTCATTGCATGTATTGATCAAAGGAATTATAGTATGGGATGCTTTCTTTGCCCATAGAAGATTTTTAAGTGGATGCGCTATGTCGCCAAGGAGATTTGGTCTTAGTTAATAGTTAGATTTTTAAGTGGATGCGCATTACTACCATGGAAACCACAATGAATATGTGCACTCTACATTCTATTCACGGCGTTGCCTAGGTCAACCATCGTCAAGATGGGCAATGTCCTTTAGCAATTTTTACCGGACTATCATGATGATGATACAAAGTCGTTGTCGCCTATCGGCAATCTGTCCGTCAAGTTATAGATTCAATATTGGCGTGGCTTTGGAATTTAAATTAAATACATAAAATTACATAAAAAAACTATCAATCCGATTTTATTCAAACCACATTATAAACGCTCGTCGCCGTAATGAGAACAAAATGTTAAATTCCAGCGAAATCGGAGCAGTAGTTTTCGAGTTTTGCGGCCACGTACATACGCAGGCTGAATCTATTATACTGTATATACACACATCAAAAAAAGTTTTGCATCACCTCGGTTCCCAGATCTCCGGCATATAGACGTTGACTGTGTATATTGTATCCAAGATACAGTCCCTTTGACTGTTCATAGATGTCACTAAAACTGCTCAAAGATGTAAACAACCATGCATGAGCAGGGCCTATTAGACGGAGGGGGTACGACAGTCGATCAGTTCCAGTCATTCCACCAGGACGAAGGTACGCTGCTCATGTTGTCTGTAGTTCTACCATGCCTAGAAGGTCAATACCGCAGTTCGATCGCGTCCGCATTGTTACTTTGTGTCAAGAAGGGCTCTCAACAAGGGAAGTTTCCAGGCGTCTCAGAGTGAACCAAAGCGATGTTGTTCGGACATGGAGGAGGTACAGAGATACAGGAACTGTCGATGACAGGCCTCGCTCAGGCCGCCCAAGGGCTACTACTGTAGTGGATGACCGCTACTTACGGATTGCCGCTCGGAGGAACCCTGACAGCAATGCCACCATGTTGAATAATGCGTTTCGTTCAGCCACAGGACGTCGTGTTTCAACTCAAACTGTGCGCAATAGGCTGCATGATGCGCAACTTCACTCCCGACGTCCATGGCGAGGTCCAGCTTTGCAACCCCGACACCATGCAGCGCGGTACAGATGGGCCCAACAACATGCTGAATGGACCCCACGGAATTGGCATCACGTTCTCTTCACCGATGAGTGTCGCATATGCCTTCAACCAGACAATCGTCGGAGACGTGTTTGGAGGCACCCTGGTCAGGCTGAACGTCTTAGACACACTGTCCAGCGAGTGCAGCAAGGTGGTGGTTCCCTGATGTTTTGGGGTGGCATTATGTGGGGCCGACGTACGCCACTGGTGGTCATGGAAGGCTCCGAAACGGCTTTACGATACCTGAATGACATCCTCCGACCCATAGTGCAACCATATCGGCAGAATATTGGAGAGGCATTTGTCTTCATGGACGACAATTCTCGACCTCATCGTGCACATCTTGTGAATGCGTTCCTTCAAGATAACGACATCGCTCGACTACAGTGGCCAGCATGTTCGCCAGACATGAACCCTATCGAACATGCCTGGGATATGTTGAAAAGGGCTGTTTATGGACGTCTTGACCCACCAACCACTCTGAGAGATTTACGCCGAATTGTCGTTGAGGAGTGGGACAATTTGGACCAACAGTGTCTTGATGAACTTGTGGATAGTATGCCACGGCGAATACAGGCATGCATCAATGCAAGAGGACGTGCTACTGGGTATTAGAGGTAGTGGTGTGTACTGCAATCTGGACCACAAATGCTGAAAGTCTAGCTGTATGATGGTACAACATGCAATGTGTGGGTCTCATGAGCAATAAAACGAGCTGAAATGTTGTTTGTGTTGATCTCTATTCCCTTTGTATTTAACGGTTCCGGAACTCTTGGAACCGAGGTGATGCAAAACTTTTTTTGATGTGTGTACTTACAAAACTACGACACTACAATACGGTTCTTTTAACAGCAGAAACGGCAGAAACAACATTAATTGGAGGGATGACAAGAATTCATGACATTGAGAAACAAGAACGGAAAATTCTTAGAAAGATACATGGCGCTTCTAATCATTTAAAGTAGGCGCTGGCTGCGCGAGCGGAGCGAGCGAGCCAGCGGCATGTGGACCAGGTACGCGGTGCGTCTAAGCGCTCCTTAGCCTGGGTTATAACTTGACAAGCGTTTTCATTATAGTTTGATAAATTGGGTTAAGTGATATAAAATTTGAGTTAAGAAATAGAGGAGCCTCCCCGGAGGCCCCTGGCGTAATTTAAAGTTGTTGGCAATAAGCTTGAAGTATTTTAACGTTGGGGAATTTAGGTTGAAAATATGAACTGTTATTAATTAATTGCGTTGGCTAAACTTGTTATATTAGCGAAAAAAAGGTCTCGTTTACTAGACCGCCACACGCCCTCGCGTCCAAGGCACGACATCAGCAGTTGCTTCAGCTTGTTAATAATGATAATAATAATAATAATAATAATAATAATAATAATAATAATAATAATAATAATAATAATAATAATGTAATGATGATTTGAAGTTATGACTTGAAGATTTAGGAAGGAAGACAGACCTCTAGTGGGTTAGCGTTTGATAGTATGAAAGATGGAAAGACCTGTAGTAGGTTAGTTGGTTTAAAGATAATAATAATAATAATGATAATATAATAAGCCTCGCTATTGGGAATGATGAGAAATTTAATGATTTTGTAAGCTGTGCATGTGCTGTGTAGTGAATGGCTGTATTTGAATATGCCGGGTGAGCGGGCGTCTGTTCTGGGCTGTGATTGGTTGTTAGGTTTTGCTCTGTTTTGAGTATCCCGGATGGTGAAATTTATAGTTTCTGGTTTGAAAAGTGTATTTTGGAGTTTAGACTATGGTGTAGAGTAATTTTGGTTTAAATGTATGGCTATTTGGGTGAAAAAGTTAGTCGGACGTTGTATCAAGGCTTGTGATTGGCTATCCGAGTTCTGCAGTATCTATTCTGTATTTCAGTGAATAGGCCTATGCAAATTTTGTGTTTCTAAATGGAGTTGAATGTTACGGCTTTAGAAAGTTAAGTTAAAATGTGTTTTGGGTTTCGAGTTATGAGTTAAGTAGGTGTGAGCTGTATGTGCCCCGTCAGCTCGCAGCGCGCCATCCCCAATGTACAGGCTTTCACCTAGTCCTCAGGTCGGCCCGCCACGAGCCAGCGGGGCCTGTGTTCGACTGCAGTAACTATCGGATAGACTTGAGGGTTTGAATGGAGTTAAATATGTAGAATATTGTTGTTAGAGTAAGTTAGTGTTGCGGAATGTGTTGTAGTTATTGTGTTATGTAGTTTTATGGCCTGTAGTGTGTTTTCCGGTCCGCCAAGTACCATCCCGGGCGACCGGGTTTGCACCCAGCCCCCAGGCAGGCACCTAGCGCTCCCAGGATCCAGGGTTCGGTTCTGACTGAGTGCTTATGGCTGTGGGATGGCTGAGAGTTGGGAAAGGAGCTGTAGTAACTGTGTGAGGACTGAGTTTGTGTTAGTAGGAGGGGGAGAGGTTTTTAGAGACATGAGGGCGGGGATGTTAGGGTGTTCGCGTTGTCTGTATTTCAACTGCCGTCGCCTGATAGCTGTTTTAATGTAAAGGCAACCGGAATAAGAGGCCGCATGCGCACCTCCACAGTTGACGCACCTTGGTTTGTCTCTGGCTACATTACAATCGGCGTGGTGATGATTACCTCCACACCGATTGCAACGAGCCTCGTGGGGGCAACTAGCGGCATTATGTCCTAATCGCTGGCAGTTGAAACATTGGAATATGAGTGTAGTATGTGGTTTGGGAGGAGGGCGACGAGTCGCCCGTGTTTTTGGGTGAGGATTTGATTCTACTGTGTCAGGGGGAGGGAAGTTGTCAGGTGCGACATCGCTCTCTGAAGGAGGGGCGACTGCCTGTGAGGGAATGGTGTCTTGCGTTGTTTGAGAGCCATTGTGTTCTTGTGTTGTTGGCTTGGTACTTTTTTTGGAGTCTGTAGGATTGTTTGCGATGGTGTGATTTTTTGGGCTGGTGAATTGAGTACATTTGTGCTTGCGTTTCGGTCGGATGTGCGCAAGATGTGTTTGTGTCCATGTTTCTGCTACGTTGGGTTCGGTTTGCGAGTGTTCGTGAAAGAGTTCTGGTGAATATGTTTGGGAAGCCTTTGTGTATTTGAGAGTAGGCGGCAGAGGCGGTGGGTGGGGAATTGTGACTGTTTTGTCCTCCTGTTTGGGCTCGATCGTGTCGTCTGTTTGTGTCTGAGCAGTTTCTATAGTTGTGTCTTGGAATGGAATTAGTGTGAATGAGGGAATGGCCGGGTGACTCATGAGCGCTCTCATGATGGTGTTTAGGCGGTTGTCGTTCGTAGGAGTGATGGCGATGTGGTAATTGCGAAGTTCCTCAATCTGGGTGATGAACTTCGCAATAGGTGTGAGCACGCTGATTACTGCTCCTCTAAGTGAGTTCATGTAGTTGTAGTTTTGGGGCGGGCGGATGACGATCAGCGTGCTTTCGGGGGCTCGCCGTGTGGGTGATTCGTACCATAGTCCCTGTCCAAAATCAAAGTCCGGAAAGGAGCCATGGCGCGGTGTTGGTTGTGGTGGACTGCAAGTGTATTCATGGCTCGGAGAACTTGCAGCCATTTCGTATACTTCGCCCCAAAGGGCGTCGAAGTTTGCGTCCATGTTGTGAGTGTAGAAGAAGCTGGGATGAATGAAAAGAATGAAAAGGAATGAATGAAGTGGTCAAATGCTATTGCAGACCTTTAAATGTTAATTTGGCTCGCCCAAGAAGTTAATGCCTGTCGCACAAGGTTAACAGATGATCGGTTGTAGCCGTGACAATGTGCGCGCAGGCGGAAAAGTTTAAATAATTAATTAATATAAATTAATTATTTGGCTACTGCAGGGTTGGAGGGAAGAGTTTAGCTTGGCTGTTACTCAGGGGAGATAGGATTTGCTTGACGTGGAATGGTGCGGTAGGTGGGCTGGTAACAATGGCTTTGTTGCAACAATGGGTAACGGGTAGAATGGAATGATTGTTGGCTTGGATTTGGGGATAGGTATCGGTTATAGGCTGGTTTGAGTCTCGATGGCTGTGACGAAGAAGCGGCGCGGAAGGTGGACCATCAATTTGGCATCTCTCGGTTCGGAGCTCGTGGCAGCGACGTCTGACCTGTTCCGTAGCTGAGCTCAGAATACATACATGGCGCTGTTCATCGAGACGGAACTTGGATCAGACGACCTGCAAAGGAACTCTACGGGAACACAGACTCCATCACTGAGAAATTTAGGAAAAGGCGAATACAGTTCGATAGACACCTGTGGAGGATGGATGAAAACAGACTCACTAAAAAAAATTGACATCATTAATAAAAGTAAATTAAAGACCAGTTGGATGAGAGAAACACAAGAGGACCGGGAACGATTCAATACCTCTGAAGACGATATTAAGGACAAAAATAATTTCAGAAATAAAATCAGAAACAAGAAATTTGAACAAGTCCCAAGTAAACAACAACAACAAACTGGCACTACAGCCCATTAAGGGCCTAGGCCTACCAAGCGACCGCTGCCCAGCCATTTGGCCTGCAGATATTGGGGTGACGCGCGGTCAGCGCATCGGGTCCCCTCAGCCATTAATCTTGATTTTCGTGACCGGGGCGCTACCTCACTGTCAGACAGCGACTCAATTGCCCTCACGAGGCTGAGTGCACCCCGTTCCAGCCCTCACGTCAGTTTCTAAAATCCCTGACGGAGCCAGGAATCGAAAAGAAAGAATAGGGGAAAAATGGACAGTGGAAAGGAAGAAAAAACACAGTGAATTAATAAAGAGGTTTTGGGAAGAAAAGAGAAGAGGAAAAGGAAGTGAAGCTGTGATTGTCTCAAGTTCGCACGCTCTCCCAAAGGGGAAAAAAATCGATGATAATAATAATATACATATATACTAACGGACCCGTGCGAGAAATCTCGCATGTTCATAAACCACACTTTCTCCGGCGTCCCTACGGCCAAACTGAACAGCAATGATGTCGCGTATTTTCCTACAGCAACAGTATTTGCAAATCACACACTTCTTACAAAAATTGATATTTATGTAATTAGAATGCAATTCGTCACTGTTAATGTCATTTGTGTGCTGAGTCCATTGATTGACAGCTTAGCTGTAACACTCACTGGTTATTCGATATTTATAAAATTATGTGATTTGAGTACTCATTCCTTTGATTTACTGTTTGTGAAATCCATGCAACATGATAAAGGAAAGACCTCAGAATGTTAAAATGACATGAAACTGGCGCCACTACGGCCAAAATGTGAAGTGGACAGTAATTATGGAGCGTATTTTCCTACAGCAACAGTATCTGAAAATCGCACACTTCGTACATTTTTTAAAAGTAATTTTTTAAAGAAATTATAGATATTTATGAAATTAGAGTGGAATTCGTCAATGCTAGTGTCTATTCTCTTTCATTTGAATGCTCATTTGCCACGATCGATAGCTTGTGAGCGCCGCAGGAGGGATCTATGCTACTTACAAAAATTGATATTTATGAAATTAGAATGCAATTCGTCACTGTTAATGTCATTTGTGTGCTGAGTACATTGATTGACAGCTTAGCTGTAACACTCACTGGTTATTCGATATTTATACTGATGATTACAAAGTAAAATTCTCCTACATGAATATCTTAGGCGATATTTGGATTAAATGAGAGTTCTCACACCATTCCCAACTCTGGACAGGGATGAAGCTGCTGAGACCCTTCTATCGTACATTTCGAAGGTGTAAACAATGGGGCGGTTTGTATCACCTAGTCCAGTATTTGGCCTATCAGAGGGCCACAGTCTCCCACAACAGATACTGGGGTGACCTCGTTAAGGGGGCCTACATAGCATAGGGCAGCGTTCATCCATCCCCGCCTAATTGCCTGCGTTGCTCAAGTAATTAATGACCTAATGAAGGCAACATTACTGTACATGAATAGGTAATATAAGCCAACTCTGACATGATTTCAGAGAGACCCATTATACGGAGCATTACACATCCTTTTGTTTTCATGGAAATGTCCTATTTATTTCAGCGCTGCCTACTAATATTCTCATACTGTGGAGTCGTTGTGTGAACAAACAATTCGTAGATCACAATGTTTGTACATGTAAAGATCAAAAACGTTATGCTTCATGAATTAAAACCCCTTTGGCGGTCACGCTGTGTGCCTTTGTTTAATTGGAATACAAGCCTCGATACGTTATAAGCAAATTTTAAGCCCCACGCACCATGGACTATAAGGTATTAAATACTCTACATACTATCGGACCCATCCGTGAACTCTCGCATATGTATAAACCACCCACCCGGCTTTATGGTACGCGGGCTTGACGCGACACAGCTTTGGCAGGGCCTAACGTCCAGTTTTTTTTTAAATTAGGTTTTACCCTCTAGGTTGGTGTTTTCCACGGACTCAGCGAAGGAACTCACCACTACTGCCTCTACGGGCAGTGTCCTAGAGCTGGGAACTTCTGGTCAGAGTGGATACAACTGAGGAGGTGTGATCAGCACCTCGAGCCCAGGTGGCCTCACCTGCAAAGCGAACAGGGGCCTCATGAGGGATGGGAAAGGAGGGGAAGATTGGGCTGGATAGGCAAGGAAGCGGGAGGGAGGCAGCCATGGCCTTACAGTAGGTACCATCCCGGCATTTGCCCGAAGACGAAACCACGGAAAACCACTTCGAGGATGGCTGAGGTGGGAATCAAACCCTCTCTACTCATTTGGGCCACCCGAGGCTGAGTAGATCCCGTTCCAGTCCTCATACCACTTTTCAAATTTCGTGGCAGAGCCGGGAATCGAACCCAGTACCTCCAGGGCGGCAGCTAACCATGCTGACCACTACGCTACGTCCAGTTTATTTGTTGAATCGCACTTTTTAAACAAATTGTTGATATTTATGATATCAAAGATTTTTGGCACTGCTGCAAGTAATTCTCTTTCTTTAATTTTTGTATATAGTCTATAGTCTATGAATTACCGACAGCAGTGGCTCAGCTGGCTAAAGCGCAGCATTAGGTCATGGGACCAAGCTCTCTGCTGACTCGGTAGACGCGTGGGTTCGAGCCCCACCGTCGGCCGTCCTTGAAATGGTTTTCCGTGGTTTCCCATTTTCAACACCAGGCAAATGCTGGGACGGTACCTTCTGATAGGCCACGGCCGATTCCTTCCACATCCTTGCCCAGTTGCATTCATCTTCATCCATTCCATCTCTCATCCCGACGCGCAGGTCGCCCACGGGCGTCGAATAGAAAGACCTGCACTCGGCCTCTCAAGAGGCCACACGACAAAAAAAAAGTCTATGAATTGCAGCAGGGTATTTTAATTGAATGCCAGTGGGCTTCCAACAAGTTCAATTTCAAGTAGTTCCAACTTTAGCTACCAGATGCTACTGTCACTAACACCTAGTGGCGTACGTTGGAACTTGATAGAGCGTTTCTAACCAGTCAAATATAACCTACAAATTTTGCTACACACTACCAATTGTTGTGATAGGTAATTTTACATGTCATAAATGTAGGCCTATGACATAGGCCCCGCCAGCTTTAGTTTCCCTCGGAAGGAAAGCATACTGAAGGATTTTAACACTCTTAAAAATCCGACGACTTCGTCTGGGTTTGAACCCGCGATCTTGGGCATAGCAGTTTAGCATGCTACCGACTACGCCACCGAAGTCGCTAATAATTATCTTTCTTTAAAATGCTAATTTGTTACGATAGGTTACTGGCGACACTGGCTGCGTGGTGCAACGGTAATATTCTCGTCTGCTGTGCCCAAGGTTGCAGGATCCAATTCATGACGTAGTCAGTAGGCAATAGGGTGCGCAAATGTGAGGGAAACATGTCAGCAAAATTCTGGCACCCTGATGCGGGGATCTCTAAAAGTCTCATTAGTGAAAAGGTCGTAAAACGAATAGCATTACAGTAGTATAGGCTACTTGTGAACGGTGTACAGTATATACCACCCGCCCGGCTTTACTGTTCTGCGGGCTGGATGCGATACAGTTCTGACAGGGGGCAATTGTCTTGTTTATTTATTTAAACGCACTTTATAAACAATTAAAATAATGTATTCCCATTGACTTTTCACGAAATGCAAGATTCTTCCTGTACTATAGAGACGATTTGGAAGATTTTCGCATAAACCGCACCTTCTAACTCCCTCCCGTTGAGTTTGAGTTTTGTCAAGTAGACACCTTAACGTTTTATATACCTAGAAAAATTGCTGAGTTTTAATTCACGGGCCGTGAAAGCCAATATACTATCTTTTTGCATGCCTTTTTAGGGAGGTAAATGGCTGCTTGAGCTTCTAGTTCTCTCATTTAGAGGCGCACGTGCGCTTCATAAAAAGGGAGGTAGTGCACAGTTCGCTACTCCTGTGGGGGTCCGGGCGCGGAACATCAAGAGCCCGCTGATGAGCCAGCTTGGTATTCCTGGGTGAAACCCCACACAAGACACGGCACAAACCTAGAAAAAATTGCTGAGTTTTAATTCACGGGCCGTGAAAGCCAATATACTATCTAAGATTTGCTACATATTGTCAACAACTGCAGTATTAGTATGTTGAAATGTTGTCTCTCTGTCTGTCCGTCCATCTTTTTGTTTATTTATTTAATTATTCTATTGGCTACTTTTTAATCGAAACATTTTTTCCCTAGCTGAATCAACTGAATTTAGATCTCCAACCGTTTGTTAACAACTGTTTTTAAGAAATGCCGGTACAGGATGATATCGTCAACATTAAGAAGCTTGTCTCGCGAGGGTAGAGAATGAAGCTGGCGAATAATTGTTGTAGAAGGTGTCTCTTTGTTAGACCTGCACTGTTAATTGTACAATTGTTCGCCTTGCTAGACTGGCAGCGGTTGCAGAATAAGACCTAATTCCAATTACTGCCAGTAATGGGATTTGGCGCTCAAAACGAGCCCCCGTCCCGACTCAGTTTGTGGGTTGCCACGGGCGTCGGCTAATTAATTGGGCAAAGAGTGCTGCTTTCTCAGGCGTCGACAACGAGTCTCATTTGTGAAGTAACCTTGACCTGGGCACAGTAATGATACATACATGGTGTTGCTAACTTTAACCGCACCACCGTAGGCGTACTATCTGCGCGTACCCATTATTGGACGTAGGGGAGAGTCCTACAATACCACCCAGGGGCGTGGTGGCGCAGCGGTCAAGCTGTTGGTCTCTCACCAAGGTGGACTGGGTTCAATTCTCGGTCAATGCATGTGAGAATTTCGAAGTGGAATGCCATGGCCTGTTGTTCGGATTTCAGGTTAAAAGGAGGTCCCGTGGCTCATAATCACAAGATTCAAGGTTACGTAAAACTACAATCTTCCTTCCTCCCTTCATCCAATACCAACCACTTTACCTTTTCTTGTTATAACAAATCAAATATTGTATGGTGTGAGATTTGAATGCACTGATCTCGTACTTCAGTTGATGCTTTCACAATGTCAGGTTGAGATTTCATAAAATGTTATCAGCAGTTGCTAATATTTGGTTGGTTGGTTGGTTCCTTAGTTTAGGGGCTGCGACAACGCGGTCATGTAGCCCCGTGTACTTTGGGTGTGTGTAGAATTTGTCTGATAACCGGTGTTAATTGTGATGACTGTATTAGTGTGTGTATCTGTTTTTATTAATTCAAGTAGGGACTGAAACTTTGAATTTTCAAATAGTTCCTACTTTTGCCGCCAAACGCCACCGTCAACGACTACTAGGCCTAGTTCAGAACTAGCTACTAGACGCCACCGCAGTCGGCTCTTGGCAACGAACGTAGCAACCTAAGAGCGTTGTTTACATTCTTAACCTATCCAATTTAGTTTCACACAGGTGTAATTAGTGGAAAGATCTTTAACATGCCATAAATCTATGACATGGGACCGCCGGCTTTACTTCCCCTCCGAAGGAAGGCATACTGAGGGATTTTTAACGCTCTTAAAAAATCCGACGGCTTCGGCCGGGTTTGAACCCGCTATCTTGGGCATAGAAGCTCAGCATGCTACCAACTACGCCACCGAAGCCGCTGCTAATATTTAAAGATACACGATAGCTTAATATTCATGAAGTAAAGAAGTCTTCTACCAGTAGGCCTACCGAACAGTTACTATTTTGTCAGATATATTTGTAAGTCCCCGATTCTTGGATGTGACGGGTAATCTCGAGAACCACTGGATGGATTTTGATGCGGTTTTCGCCATTTTGTAAATGATATCTCGAGGATTAATTTATGACCAAAGGAACCCGAGCAGTAACGATTTCAGTGAATCGAGTCGAAGAAAAACCTGGTGTCCATGCACCTTTTCTTGGCTTACGCTGGGTAAACCGTTAAAGATAATGGGCGAGTTGCTGGTCTGTCTTATAAAACACTAACACAAGAACGGTCAATATAAATTATTGTAACTGACATCCACTAATTTAAAGGAATTTTGAACAATCACAAATACTGAAAAACACAAAATATTTTCTAGGTGTACACATTCATCATACACACAGCCTGTGCATGCTTAACGCTGTTCCCATTCTTTATCAAATGAATCAAATCGAATACCGTACTGATTTTGAAAACTCCTTGCTACTCAGCGGAATGAACTTACTGCCTAGATTTTTCGTGTAACTAACTGACTTTAAATATCGTCAAAAACCTTCCCACCGGAGGAGGAAGATTTTTTGCGCCCAATTAAACAACATTCACACCTCCCAAAAAAAATGAACGAAATTGAAACGCCAAAGTAGGCCAAACGGGAATATAGCATCATTCATATGGCATCTCGACGTTACAGCTCTCAGCTACCAGAAACGAGAACCAGCATTGGTCGGCACTGCAAACCGGCCGGTACTATAGGAGCCCTATACTGTGTGTGTTGATGAATGTGTCAGCCATGTGGCGACATGACTGATAGAGAGAAACACTTATCTTCATCGCTTATGGTCTCTGGTTATTGAAACGAATATATGGAAAATTCCTCCAGCCTAGCATGTGAATCAGAAAATGGTTAAAAGTACGAAGTAGTATCTTTTTTGATGATGAATATAGTATTTATTACACATTTAAGGTTCAAACGGTTTGCTGTGAATAGGGTCCTATTAAGCGTTGTGTTTCTAAAAGTTGTTGCTGATTTATTTGTGGGCTTTGCGACATCGTGGACATTTAGTCCCGTGTACTTGGGTTTATCTAGAATTTGTCTTATCGTGACAGCTACTTGCAATTCAGGTGAGGATAGGGAAGGAGACCGCCATGGTCTTAAGTTAGGAACCATCCCGGCATTTTCCTGGAGTAGAAGTGGGAAACATCGGAAAACCACTTCCAAGATGGCTGAGGAGAGAATCGACTTCACCTCTTCTCAGGTTTGTCTCACGGGACTGAGTGTACCCCGTTCCAGACCTCAGACCAGAATTGAATTTCTTGGCAGAGCCGGGAATCGAACCCGGATCTCCAGGGCGACAGCCAAGCACGCTAGCAGCTACACTTCGAGGGGGTAAACGTTTCTAAACGGAAACCTGCCCTAGCTACACATGGTATTTAAATTGCCATTCATATTTTTCTTTGAGCCTATATATTAGGGAAAATTAATTCTTGGTCGTCATTTTCAGAATAATAATAATAATAGTCTAATAATAATAATAATAATAATAATAATAATAATTAGTATTAGTATCACCTGTGGTGATGTTTGGTTAGGAGACTTGGACCATGACACAAGGTGATGAGGAATTGTTGAGTAGATGGGAAAGGAAGATACGGAGGAAAATATATGGACCAGTAAAAGAGGGTGAATTCTGGCGAATCAGAAATAATATGGAGATAAGAGAGTTGTAGTCTATGGTAAGCCAGATATAAGTTAGTAGTGGAAATATACAGCAGTAGACTGCGTTGATTGCGACATGTAGAAAGAATGACAGAGAACAGGATGATAAGGAAGGTTTTCGATGGTAGGCAAGGAGGATGTAGTGTGGGGGGAAGAGCTAGGACAAGATGGCTGGATAACCTGGGGGAGGATCTGAGAAAGATAGGAGACAGAAGATGGCGAACCAAACCAGTCAACAGGGAAGAATGGGTGGAGATTGTCCGGGAGGCCAAGACCCTTCAAGAGCTGAAGCGACAAGGAGTCAAGTAGCCTAAGCTTTGTTGAATAATTCCAAATAAGCAGTAAGTGTTTCCCACATGATGCGAAAATTGCACCACCCCGTATCACGTCTGCGATGGCCACTGTGGAGCCAAGCATACAATTAACATTTAATTATGTGATATTAGCTTGCAGATCCAATAAACGTTGGCTGGACATGTGACACATAAAGCATGCACCAGGTCTTTTAATATTTATAAAAACATTTTTAGAATAATTAAATGTTATAAAGCTTCCTGGATTTAATCGTTGACACGAAAGCCGTTGATCAGCCATCACGGATTAGACTTCAGGATCGTGTACATAATCGATTTGATTACAGTTTTTAACCATATCAAAACAGAAATGCATTATGCTAGATAAGTCCACTGCCCACTATAATGTGTTGTGTGTTTGAGTCTTCAGTCTTTTGACTGGTCTGATGCTGTCCTGCATGCCTGAGCTAATCGTTTCATCTCTACATAGGTACCACACCTTCCATCCGAAGCATTTTGTTTAACATATTCGCCAGTGTAGTTAAAAGGGACGTAAAACCAATAACATTAGTATTTGTTTAACATATTCCAACCTTGGTCTAACCCTACAGTTCTTGTCCTCGACCCTTCCTTCCTTCCTTCCATAATTAAGTTTGCTACTCCTGGGTGTCTTAGGGCCATTCTACACGAGCGGGTAAACTGCCGCGTTTCGCCCGCCTCGTATCGCGCCATCGGACAGAACCTACTGTAACCTTATTTTGAAGGGTACGATTACGCCACTGACGTTATGTCAAAATTTTGACATTCGTTATTTATATCATGTGTTATTTCGGCAGTTAATTAGCCACAAGTTATTAAGTGTAGGTTTAGTCCATATAATGTATTATCATGATTAGGTTTTGTTACGGTATTAAGTTGACAGAAGTCAGAGGCTGTTTTTGTAATTAGCTAGCGGTTGAGCACTAAGGGTCATTTCTTGAGCTTACGTCTTCTCCCAGAACAGCACGATGTGAAGAAACAACTTACCTGCGTACCTACTCAACAACAATAGCCGCGTGCCGAGCCCACGGTAATGAGTAAGGGTGCGGGGAATGACAAGGGTATGCGAGTGGAAAGGGAAGGCCTGAACAATAGATACGGTCGCGGAGCACCTCAACGAGACTCCTTTATGTGAAGGAAGAGACAACTCAACGAGACCTGGTTCAAGACAGTATTGCAGGAGATGTATTCAGGACATATGCTTGTCCGAGACAGTATGGTGTTAGCAGTGTCTGAGCTAACATCGTAAAAGTGGTTTAAGGACTTTCAATCCACCACCATTATTAATTCTGAGAAATCTAAATACCTCAGAATTAATAGTAGCCTGTCATTTAAAATAAATTCCACGCATGAAGATGGACTTCTACCGCCTACAACAGCAGCTTTCTCTTGGGGAGAAACACTTCAATAAAGCTGATTCATCGTTTGGTAAGCTCATTTGACTTTAATGCACAAGCTCTCTTTCTTCACTCTTGAATAAATCAACCTAAAGTAATAAATTCAGATCTAGATTAAATTAAATTCACAACGCCTCCGTTTTCTTGCAACTTTTGCCTGTCTTAAATTCTTTTGTTTACTTTCTACGTTACCGTAAGTCATAAATTAATGCATCTTCCTAACTTGTTTGTTTTTGATGCCATTAAATTTTTATTTAAAGTAAATGCAGTCTGTCTCCTTTCTAGATGATAGAAATAGATATAAGCCATCCTCTTTTCCCCGAAGTAAATGTTATTCAGGTTAATGACTAAGTCATACCACGACTTGAGTCGATGGAGTCTGGTGAATGTTCTACCTGAGCTAGGACGTAAAGTTATTTATTATTTATTGGGTTATCGCTCTCAGATCGAACCCTTGGCGCCCAACACTCTTACATATAACTTCAGATCCAGTGACCACTGATGGGTCATATCAAATGGTAAGTCAGGTAAAAAAATTGGATACAGAAATTAATAATCTGCCAGGTTTTGGTCTTATATATTGTTCCAAAATTAACATACACAGCCAGAAAGGACCGTTACATTGGCGCCCAACGTGGGGAGAAAACCTGATAACATTTGTGGAGGGAAAAGTGACATATTTCTGTACCTGCATTTTGGGGGATTTTATATATCAACGTGAGTCAGAATGAGTGATTCAGAAGACGATATGTTACTACGTAGTAAAAAACAGCTAGGGAGTAAGATGACGAAGGAGAAAGAGGATGAAGCACGTAGTAAGTTAGTAGAGGAAGGTGAAAGCAGCACAGGGATGATGTCGGAGGTAAATCCCAGTAATGATGGTGAGAAAGAAAGTCCGGGAGATATGAAGAGCATGTTTGCGAGTCTTATACAGGTATTAAATACGAAATTTGATCAAAACAGTAAAGAAATTAGTAGTAAACTAAACGATAGTAATAAAGAACTTAATAGTAAATTGGATCAAAACAGTAAGGAGATGGATAAGAGATTTGAGCAAATTAAGGGTGAAATCAGGGGTGTGATGGAAGAGAAGACGAAAGAAATCCTAGCTGACATGGAGAGTAGATTGAGGAGGGTGCAAGATGAACTTGAGAATAAAATAAGTAAGCGAGCAGAGGAATCTAAAGAGTTAATACAGTTAGAGACGAAGCAAATTAAGAAACAATTGGGAGGAGAAATTGAAAAAGTTCAGAGTACAACTATGGAGGTTAAAGAACAGCTGGGGGGAGAAATTAAAAAGATTCAGGGAGTAACAACGGAAATTAAAGAACAGCTGGGCGGCAAAATCGACAAGGTTCAAGCAGAAATTAGTAAAGAAGTTGAAAATTTGAAGAAACAGAGTAAGGAAAGTATAAGTAAAATTCAAGAAACACAGAATAGGCTGAATGATAAAGTTGAAGCAACAGATGGGAGCATATACGCAAAAGTTAGTAGTATAGAGAAACGAGCAGAGGAGAAAATTGCCGAGCTTGAAAATAAATTAAAGTCTAGAATAAGACAAGAAGCAGGTCAGAGTCGAACGACATATATGAATAGCACGCATAAAGAAATAGAGTTAGGGAAATTTAGCAATCGGCAAGGATGCCCCATGGAGTTTCTAAATACTATTGAAGTGAGGTTTAAAGAAAGATTGGAGGACGGAAACATCGAATGGTGTAATGTTGTTGAAATATTAGAACAGGCCTTCGTAGGGGAAACCAAAAACTGGTTTGCAGTTTATAGGGACGGTTTTGAAGATATCACAGACTTCAGACATAAATTTTGTGATAAGTTTTGGAGTGAGAGCATACAATCACGGTATCGTGAGGGAATCGTGTGTGGAAAATACAACGCAAGGGGTAATCTCAATATGACGGAGTATTTCCTGGGGCAAGTGTTGGTTTGTAAATACTTGGATGGACTGAGAGAGGAAAAAGATGTCGTAAGGCTCCTGTTAAGGCATTTCCCTTACCGAATCAAAGAGGCGGCATGCATACAAAATGTAAAAACTGTCACGCAAGTAGAGAGCCTACTAGGTACCTTCGATGCGCTAGGGAAAGGTTCAAGTGAAGAAACAGTCACTAGAAACCAGGGCAATTATAACAATCAGTCTCAGGATGCAAGAAATCAAGGAACGCAGGGAAACAGTGGCGAAGGAGGCAATTATCAAAATAGGGGTCAGAGTGGAAACAATTACCAAAACCGGGGTAATAATTTTGTGACGCCCTATCAAAACAGGAATAATTACTCGCAAGGCAGGAATTATGATTCGCGAGGAAATCAAGGTAGGGGTAATGATGAGCGCAACGGACACGGACAGGGTAACTACGGTAATAACCCTAATGTTAATCAGAACCGAGGATATGGGAGAGGTAATCCCGTAGGTAATAATGAAAATAGTAACCAACAGAATGTGAATAGTAATAGCCAGACGAGCGTTGCGACCACTAGTGAAGGTAGAGACAATAATAGTAATTTAAACGCGAGCCAGACTGCATCATAAGGTCAGGATCTCAGTCTGCAACGTGCCCTGTTTTAACCCTGATACAGGAATGGTTGGTTGGTTCTTAAGTTTAGGGGCTGCGACAACGCGGTCATGTAGCCCCGTGTACTTTGGGTGTGTGTAGAATCTGTCTGATAACCGGTGTTAATTGTGATGACTGTATTAGTGTGTGTATCTGTTTTTTAATTTTAAGTACTGCAACTTATAATTTTTCAAATAGTTCCTACTTTTGCCGCCAAGCGCCACCGTCAACGACTACTAGGTCTAATTCAGAACTTAGCTACTAGACGCCACCGCAGTCGGCGCTTGGCAACGAACGTAGAAACCTAAGAGCGTTGTTTACATTCTTAACCTATCCAATTTGGCTTCACACAGGTGCAATTAGTGGAAGGATCTTTAACATGCCATAAATCTATGACATGGGACCGCCGGCTTTACTTCCCCTCCGAAGGAAGGCATACTGAGGGATTTTAACGCTCTTAAAAAATCCGACGGCTTCGGCCGGGTTTGAACCCGCTATCTTGGGCATAGAAGCTCAGCATGCTACCGACTACGCCACCGAAGCCGCCCTGATACAGGAACACTATGACCTAAACGTAAGGAATGATTTGTTAAGTGAACTATGTGACGAAGCAATATTACCAGTGGCGGGTAATATAAGTCCGATCATTAAGCTACACGTGTCCGGGACGTGTACGAATGTGTTAATAGACAGTGGCTGTGTAAGGAGTTGCATAAGCAATGCTTATTATGATAAATTAAAGGGAACTGGGGTAAACTTTGAAGAATTGCCAATTAAGAGTACTTTTGTAATCACAGCCGTGGGTAGGAAGTCTAAAATTATATCAAAACAGGTGTTAATAGAGATAAATATAAACAGTCACGTAGAGAAGCAAGTGTGCCTTGTAATTCCAAATCTAGTGTACGACGTTATTTTGGGTTCTGATTGGCTGACTAGGGTGTCAGGAAACATATGTTATGAAGAGTGCTGTATTACATTTAAATTTGGTGGTGCGGAAGTGGTGATACCGTTCAATGAACAATATAGGAGTAGCGTAGTAGGAGTGATGTGTACGTTAAATGAGATGTCTCAAGCTATAGAGCAAGAGTCAGTAACTTTTGTAGGCAGTGTGGTTACGAACGACAGTCTCGATGACTCGTTACGTGAAGCTGCGTTTCTTGGAGATGTAGAGGAAGATAAGTGTATGCTTCTCTACGATGTTTTGTCAAATAATAGTAGGATATTTGAAGATCGAATTGGTAGAGCCAATTGTTATGTCCACTCTTTGAACGTTGTTGACAATTCGGTATTTACCGGTCACCGCTATCCTGTGCCTTTTGTCTATCAGAAAGCCGTAGAAAGTCAGATCAATCAGATGCTTCAGGACGGTATAATTGAGTATTCTAACAGTCCCTATGTAAATTCACTTATTACAGTACCTAAGGCAGATGGAAAAGTCAGGATATGTTTAGACGCGCGTTTAGTTAATGCACACATTTCATCAGACCAATTAAAATCTATGTCTATAGAGGAGCTAATGCAAACTTTTGAGGGAAAACAATTTTTTACGTGTGTTGATTTAAGTTCTAGTTTCTGGCAAGTTCCTCTTAAAGTTGAAGATAGAGCCTTTACCGCTTTTAGTCATCAGTACAATCTGTACCAATTTTGCAGGGTACCCTATGGATTAAAGAGCAGTTCAGCAGCGCTGATAAGAGCACTGAACATAGCTTTAGGTGATAACACGGGAGATTATGTAACTATATATATTGATGATCTTGTAATTAGTTCGCGTACTTTTGAAGAGCATTTGGTTCACTTGGACACGGTTTTTAAGAGACTAGATAAAGCAGGGTTCACCCTGAAATTGTCAAAATCTACGTTTTGTAAGTCACAAGTAACTTTCCTGGGTCATAGTGTGTCACGTTCAGGGGTAACTCCAGAAGAAAGTCGGATTAACAAAATCCTCGATGCAAGTGTGCCACAAAATGTTAAACAGCTGAAGGCGTATTTAGGAATCTGTAATTTTTTTAGACGTTTTGTGTTAAAATATTCTAAGTTAGTAGAACCATTCAGGGACCTCTTAAAGCAAGGAAGCAGATGGAGATGGGATGTGACTCATGACGAGGCATTTCAAGCTCTGAAACGAGGTTTTGAACAAGCAGTTGTTTTAAAATATCCAATAAGAGTACCGAAGCAGTCGAATAAATTAGAGAAAGTGATGAGCAAGTTCTTTTTTTTTATATGAAGGCCCTTACACGGTTACCAAACGTATAGGCAATACTGCCTATGTACTAGAAGACGATACGTCAACTCGATTATACGGCACGTACAACATAAATAGCCTTCGGAAGTATATATCTTAAGTGACCCAGAAACAGGCAATATTGCAAACATTATGCTGTTGAGCAGGTAAATCAAAATGGTAAATACCTAGGTATTAATAAGGTATCAGATGTGGTCAGTATCATTGATCTGTGTGAGATGAACTGTTAAAGTGGAGAGGGAACCGAGATGAAGGGAGAACTGGTATGGAGTTTGGTACTTAAAGGGAGTTATATCTAAAGGGACAAACAGGACAGAAATATGATGGATTGTATGTATTTCTAGTGTTGTTCTTTTTTTTTTCAGTGATATACACGTAATGACATATGAGAGAGAGAGTTTGGGTGATAGAGTCATATAGCACAACCAAATTACTAGTGATTGTGTGTGTGATTGACCTCACTCAAAGCACTCAAAATGGGAATTCCAAAATCAACGAACTTGCAATACAAGGTGGTTTGGGAAATCAAACTGCAGATCACAAAGTGAACTCGTGTGATTTGAAATAAGAAAATGTGACAAAGGGGAAATAAGAGAACACATATATGTCTTTTTTTTCTTACACATATAGGTAAAATAAACAATGAGCGGTAATGACCGCAAGACAATAAAAAGAAAACAATAAGCTATATGCGATTGAGACATAATAGCCTGAGCAAAAAACATTGGTGTTAAACCAAAAGAAGAAATGTTGATTGTATATATAAATGTCTATAAGGGTAATTTATTATGTGTATTATGTTATATTAGGGTTCTATGTTAATTTACACGTGTCTTGGGAAGATCACGCGGAATATAGTAAACGATAGTCTGCGTGATTTTCCGGGACGAATGTAACCTTATTTTGAAGGGTACGATTACGCCACTGACGTTATGTCAAAATTTTGACATTCGTTATTTATATCATGTGTTATTTCGGCAGTTAATTAGCCACAAGTTATTAAGTGTAGGTTTAGTCCATATAATGTATTATCATGATTAGGTTTTGTTACGGTATTAAGTTGACAGAAGTCAGAGGCTGTTTTTGTAATTAGCTAGCGGTTGAGCACTAAGGGTCATTTCTTGAGCTTACGTCTTCTCCCAGAACAGCACGATGTGAAGAAACAACTTACCTGCGTACCTACTCAACAACAATAGCCGCGTGCCGAGCCCACGGTAATGAGTAAGGGTGCGGGGAATGACAAGGGTATGCGAGTGGAAAGGGAAGGCCTGAACAATAGATACGGTCGCGGAGCACCTCAACGAGACTCCTTTATGTGAAGGAAGAGACAACTCAACGAGACCTGGTTCAAGACAGTATTGCAGGAGATGTATTCAGGACATATGCTTGTCCGAGACAGTATGGTGTTAGCAGTGTCTGAGCTAACATCGTAAAAGTGGTTTAAGGACTTTCAATCCACCACCATTATTAATTCTGAGAAATCTAAATACCTCAGAATTAATAGTAGCCTGTCATTTAAAATAAATTCCACGCATGAAGATGGACTTCTACCGCCTACAACAGCAGCTTTCTCTTGGGGAGAAACACTTCAATAAAGCTGATTCATCGTTTGGTAAGCTCATTTGACTTTAATGCACAAGCTCTCTTTCTTCACTCTTGAATAAATCAACCTAAAGTAATAAATTCAGATCTAGATTAAATTAAATTCACAACGCCTCCGTTTTCTTGCAACTTTTGCCTGTCTTAAATTCTTTTGTTTACTTTCTACGTTACCGTAAGTCATAAATTAATGCATCTTCCTAACTTGTTTGTTTTTGATGCCATTAAATTTTTATTTAAAGTAAATGCAGTCTGTCTCCTTTCTAGATGATAGAAATAGATATAAGCCATCCTCTTTTCCCCGAAGTAAATGTTATTCAGGTTAATGACTAAGTCATACCACGACTTGAGTCGATGGAGTCTGGTGAATGTTCTACCTGAGCTAGGACGTAAAGTTATTTATTATTTATTGGGTTATCGCTCTCAGATCGAACCCTTGGCGCCCAACACTCTTACATATAACTTCAGATCCAGTGACCACTGATGGGTCATATCAAATGGTAAGTCAGGTAAAAAAATTGGATACAGAAATTAATAATCTGCCAGGTTTTGGTCTTATATATTGTTCCAAAATTAACATACACAGCCAGAAAGGACCGTTACACTACAGTAATGAATTGGTCCGTCTACACGAGCGTTTTGCCGGTCGTGGGAGGAGGCGTTCGAGACGCATCGGGCGGGAAGCACGCCTCTGGAGGCGTCCTGCCCGATAGCGTGAGACCTGCGTACGAAACTAAACGTGGCGTTTTGCAAGCAGTTTACACGCGTCAGTAACCTCTCAGCCGACTGGATGCGAGCTGCGCTCTCTGTACCGGCCTTGACATTCCCGGTTAGAACCCATGCATAACGTTTGATTGGAAAATTTCCTCTAGTTGCCGATAGAGCGCATCCCCAGCCCATGTATAGGCGCGATTAGTAAACAGCTGTGCAGTGTGTTTCTCACTGTGATACGTTTAGAACAACGAAGCAGGCTGTGGATTTTCATTTTTTCAAGTTTCAGTATCAATTATTGTAAGTAGTCGGTATTAATATACTAAATTCCTACGTTATTTGAAGTGTTTGCTGATGAAATTGTAAAATGCTGGGGTAAATTATAAACTATGGTTTGAACGCCACTGCTCAAATCCAGTATGTCATTTTGCACTTCGATAGAATAGAACAGAAGGCGCTTCTGTTTTGACTGCCACGTGTAGATTACACAATTTTGGCGCGGTCTGCTCTAGGCGGGTCACACGCCGCGTTTTGACGGTCACGTGTAAATTGACACATTTTGGTGCGGTAGGAGGCGGGCGAAACGCGGCAGTTTACCCGCTCGTGTAGAATGGCCCTTAGTACGTGTCCTGCCAACTTATCTCTTCACTTCAATAGTAGTCACCAGAATCATCTCTCCTCTTCCAATCGTGTTAATACCTCTTCATTTGTTACTCAATCTATCCCTCTGATCTTCGTCATTCTCTTGGACTCCAACACAAAAAAATCCAATAATTGGAATAATTTTGTATTGACCGACTGAAAGCGACAATATTAATTGTTAATAAGGCAACACAGAAAAATGGCTTAAAAGCTATCTTTACTTCCAAAGAGTGCCACTGCCTTATTGTAAAATATGTCTTATGGTGTTAAGTCTTATTTGACTTAATTTGGTTAAAAACATCCGCATTCTTGCAGAGGTTATTGCGTGCCTCAGTTATGATGGAAAAGGATCATGCTAATAATAATAACAATAATAATAATAATAATAATATCGTATGGCCTCGGTTACCGGCGGCAAGTTTTGTTATTTGACACCCAGAGGACAGCTTGCATGTCGAATTTCGTCGTTCCTTGGAGGGCTATGAAAGCCAAGGAGGTTAGATATCTAAGCTCCTTGACACTATAGCGCTTTCTAGTAGGGAAAGGAGGAACGTTTGTGTTGGCAGAAAATCCCAAGGTTAATTTTGCCGTTATGAACACGGTTACTGAATTCAAATGGGTTCTTTGACATGTCAACATCGTATAACATGCGTGTCGTGATTTTTGTCGCCTTTCAAAAATCACTTACCATGGCCAAGAGCAAATCTGCAAGCTTGGGGTTGGTAGACCGACGCCCACCGTGGCAAGCATAATAATAATAATAATAATTATTATTATTATTATTATTATTATTATTATAATCATCAAAAACGTAATAAGTTAATAATAATGATAATTGCATGTGCTCTTCGGAGAGGCCTAATGCAGATCATTTGAGTACTACAAACTGTTGCTTCTTAGCAACTATTCCTCCCTCAATTTTTGCTGTTTACCGCTTGTATAGTTTCGAGAAAGAAAGAGCGTAGAAACGTAGAATTGTTAAATTTTATTTCTAAGTGTCTTTATTATCACAGTGGTAAGTCATTCTCTGAGACATGGTCATTTGTAAATAAAATTAGGTTTCAATTTGTCATAAATACGATCGCAAACATTCAATTCTGGAATACTAATGTCCACTAATACAGTACGAAGGGTGATCAGAAACTAAGGTTACATGGCCGATATTCCTAGAGTTTCGTCTGTTATAGAGGAATTAGTATTGCAAGTCTACCCCGTATTATTCTCGTTTTCCAATGAGGTCGGGGGTGAGATGTGATCAAATTCTATGTGGCAGATGGTTTTAACGGCCAGATGCTCTTCCTGATGCCAACCTCATGAGAGGAGTTAAGGAGAGATGAAATGAATGAAAATGAATGAAACTGGGCAAGGATGTGAAAGGAAGCGGCCGTGACCTGTCAGAAGGTACCGTCCCAGCATTTGCCTGGAGTTGAAAATGGGGAAACCACGGAAAACCATTTCAAGGAAAGCAGACGGCCGACGTCTACCTAGTCCGCAGACAGCTTGGCGCCATGGCTTAGCGCTGCGCTTTAGCGAGCGTAGATACCGCTATCGGTTGTTATAGATGGTCGCAAAACCCCTCAAAAGGCGAACAACAACTCTAAGTAGATTTGTCGCACATAATACACAAACTAGTAGTCTTAGTGTACAAGCGTCATATTTCCAATTCTATACGCTGAAGAAAAACAAGTAGGCCAATAAATAAAACCGGGAATTTTCTTTCTTCATATTCACTAGCATAGGCCTACTTCCTCCAATTTAATCATAGCAACAAGCGCTTTAGTAAGAACAACAATTATTCTAGAAACGTATTTTTAGTTTAATATACATTCCAGACATAATTCCACGATGCTGCGCTGCTCAGCGAGCCGTCTTGACACGAGAAACACTTGGTACAAATCACAAGGCATTCATTAGAGCAATTACCAACGCTGTCCAGCGTTTTCATTTCATAACACACAATGCAAAGTAGGCTACACGGCGTGGAAATGTAATTGCACATTTTATACAATTAAACCTTATGAAGCCAGGCAGATAAATACAGCTCATTACGAATAAAATTAATCAGACGTAAGTGAATGAGGTCAAGCGTCTAAAGTTATGCTTCATACCGTAAACAAATTTTCATACTCTTTCAGTTTTGTCTCATACAGGCCACTGGACAAAGCGCTGAGCTTTAAGTCATACTGTATGTGCTTTATATATCAGACTAGCAGTAGTACCCGGCTTCGCCCGGGTGGAATGATGATAATATCTCAGTCTCCTGAACACTCAACGTGATAAATTTTATTTATGTAGACGACTACTACTGAACGGGTATATCAAACTTACAATCTAATGGAAATACATATTTTAAAAATCACAGGCTAGGTAGACTGTGGTGTTGCTTAGTAGTATAATGGACGTAACATCTAGGTCATTTTCCCTTATTATGATAATAATAAGGTAATGAAAAATGACTACTAAACGAACATGGTGTAATTTTAAATCTGATATAGGTAATTCAGATTTCTACCTTCGATGTCTTCCAAAGTCTGAACCTTATTTTCTGGCTTAGGCCTATACTCGAAGCGTCTAGTGAAAAAGCTGATGAAGTACTGCTCTGGTCCAAGCTGCACGAACCTGAGAATATCACAGTTGATGACGATATATGATGACAGACGTTCGGGGGTGTTCCCGGTCCTATACATTGGCCGGTGAATCACTCACTCTTTCGTAACCCTAAAGTGGTTTGAGCAAAGGCCCTGTATGAACATCAGCATAGTCAGCAATAACTGGTAACACGGCGGCCTCCGGACACTCCTCTCATGTCACCTCGCGATGAATCAGCAAGCTATTCTCACACCTGCCCCCTCCTCCAACCCTCCACCCCCCCAGGGTCTCACAACTTGTGGGACGTGGGTTTGTGACCACGGGACCCCAGCTGAGTCCAGCATTGCTTCTACTTACTGGTGCCGGGCTCCTTTCAGATCCCTTTCCAGTCAGCCTCCCTTGGTCAAACTCTTGTTCTCTTCCGACCCCGATGGTATCAGGGTATCCGAGGCCAAGCGACTCTTTCACTTTCCCGCCTTAATTGGCCCTTGTCTAATCATTCCTGATAGCCTCATTCTTCGAGGCGTCAGCCTTCTTTTTCTTTTCTTAATATCTCATGTCTTCTGCTCAAGGCACTCAAGGAGGCAGGGCGTGTGTAGCCCCACCACTTCTGTGGTGCACCCTGGATAGTGCTACATCCTCAAGGGCTCATGGCTGGTGAGTTCGGGAGCTGGCAACCCTGAGGGTTTCCTGAGCTGGGTCCGGTTTTACCCCTTTTTTTCCATTGCCTTTGGGACGGAACCTGTCCTCTTTCCCTTTCCTATCTGCATTTCGTGGCTCTCCTTCCTTCCAAGTCCTCAATTCTCATTTATCTAGGGTTGATGGCATTTCATTTCCTCCTGTCTTTTATTTCCCTTATTCCTTTCTTTTGTCCTTATCTTCTTCTAGCCCATAAGTTTTGTAGTTAGTTTTGGTATTAGTTTCATTTTCACGATCCCCCAAACCATTAGGGGCTATAACCTCGATGTTAGGCCCCTTTAAACATCATCATCATCATCATCACAACTGGCATTGTGCAATTGGGTTACTGGGGCATTTAAAACTTCCTGTTAAGTACCTCACCCTTTCGTGTTACATTCATAATTTGTAGCTAGAACCCTTCCCTGGAATCCACACAACAGACCCAAGTATCATCGCAATCGGATGAATGGTATATGAACGCATAGGGGACATACATACACTACAACTATTGAATTGGCACGTCAAACTTACAAACTAACGTAATAGTAATAATGAATCACAGTCGAGCAAGAACAACATTTTGTTGAGATGGGTGAAACGGTGTAGATTTTTAGCAAAGGGCCTAAATGCAGGGAAAGGAGTGGTGTGCCCAAATTTTCAAGTAGAGAGGGTTACTCGTCGGGTTCCAAAGGTTATGTATGTAAAATTTGGTTGATATGGGTGAAATGGTGTAGATATTTGCCAAAGGGCCTAAATGCAGGGAAAGGAGTGGTCTGCCCAAAATTAAAAGTAAATGCAGGGAAAGGAGTGGTCTGCCCAAAATTTCAAGTAGACAGGGTTACTCGTTGGGTTCCAAAGGGTAAGTATGTAAAATTTGGTTGAGAAGGGTGAGACGGTGTAGATTTTTGCCAAAGGTCCTAAATGCAGTGAAAGGAGTGGTCCGTCCAAAATTTCAAGTGGACAGTGTTACTCACAGGGTACCAAAGGGTAAGTATCCGAACGTTGGTTCTGATAGGTGAAACGGTGTAGATTTGTGTCAAAGGGCCTAAATGCAGGGAATGGGGTGGTCTGTCCGAAATTTTAAATGGACAGTGTTACTCGCAGTGTTTCAAAGGGTAAGTATACACATTTTGGTTCAGATCGGTGAAACGGTGTAGATTTGTGCCAAACGGCCTAAATGCAGGGGATGGAGTAGCCTCTCCGCAATTTCAAGCAGACAGTGTTAGTCGCAGTGTTCCAAAGGGTAAACATATAAATTTTGGTTGAGATCGGTGAAACGGTGTAGATGTGGGCCAAAGGGCCTAAATGCAGGGGATGGAGTGGTCTGTCCGCAATTTCAAGCAGACAGTGTTACTCGCAGGGTGCCAAAGGGTAAGAATACGAATTTTGGTTCTGATCGGTGAAACGGTGTAGATTTGGACGAAAGGGCCTAAATGCAGGGAATGGGGTGGTCTTTCCGAAAATTTAAGTGGACAGTGTTACTCGCAGGGTTCCAAAGGGTAAGTATACAAATTTTGGTTCAGATCGGTGAAACGGTGTAGATTTGTGCAAAAGGGCTTAAATGCAGGGAATGGGGTGGTCTGTCCGAAATTTAAAGTTGATAGGGTTACTCGTCGGGTTCCAAAGGGTAAGTATACAAATTTTGGTTCAGATCGGTGAAACGGTGTAGATTTGTATACATAACAGACAGACAGACAGACAGACAGACAAACTTTGTGCTTTATATATATAGATTATACACGCTGAAGGAAGCTTGTACTTTTAAGTGAAAGTTAATCTCGTGATAATGAGCCACGGGACATCCATTTTATGTGGAATCCGAACCACAGGACGTGATATTTCACTTCGAAAATTCCTCATGCATTGACCGTACGAGGAAAGCAGCTTGACCACTGCACCATCACGACTCTTTAACATACGCTGAATCTAGAAGTTTATGAATCAATTTATGGCTTACGTGGGTAGGTGAATAGGCCCTTGAAATAGATTACATTTTCAAAACAGGTCTAAAATTAATACTCGATTCCAGCATGATAACAATGCCACATATACAAATCAGCACTTCAGATGCCTTAAGAGGCTCCGGAATACCCAAAATCTTAAAAATTGGCAAAATATTGTTTTTGCGTCATAGCCTATTAATCTACGGACGTATAGCTTTCTAACGGTAGGCTATATATATATGTGTGAGTGTTTTCATATCTCATTCCTGAGACTACTTTATTTATACTTTCCCACAATCGGGTGTGCTATTAGAAAACCCACCAAAGTACATTTTTATTTTTATTTCTATTAGACGACTGAATCCATGATGAAAATTAATAAATGTAAAACAAAAATATTGGAATGCAGCCGAAATAAATCAAAAAACTTCTATGGACATCAAATTGGCAGGTGAAAAACTAAAGGATACTTCTGTTACTTAGGAAACAAAATAACCGTGATGGACGAAGCAAAGGAGGTATAAAAAGTAGGTTGGCTCAGGCAAGGAAAGCATTTCTACAGAAAAGTAATCTGTTGACAACGAATATAGATTTAGGTATTAGGAAGTCATTTTTAAAAGCCTTTGTCTGGAGCGTGGAAGTGAAACTTAGACTATTGGTGCAGCAGAAAAGAGGAGAATTGAAGCGATTGAAATGTGGTGTTACAGGAGAATGATGAAGATCAGATGGGTAGTGAACCCAACGGGGCTAGGCTGACTGATGTCGAACGTGGATCTCTGAGATAAGATGAACTCAGAATAGAGGTTCCAGCAAGGAACGAACACAAGATCTTTTGAGGGAGTTTAAGCTATAAAAACCCCTAGAGAAAATACATATTAAATCACTGTTGTGATATGAACTAATTCTGACATTATTTGTTAATATAATGCAGGGAATAATAGCAGAATACTGCATTTATGGGCTGTGTGGAGTATACTATTCTGGACTTGAGCACACAAAGTTTGAGCGCTTGACAGTTGTCAAATGACTCTGGAATAGGGGCGTAGTTTCTTGGAGCCGTGTCACTCTGTGTGACCTACTTATGTCGTCTGGAGCAGGTCAGAAGGGTAAAATATTGTCAAGTTATTCCCCGTTTGAGAATAGAGAGGCCAGTGGAGTGAGAAGATACCAGGGTAATTTAATGATTACTCGTGATTGGAGTAACTCAGAGACATGAGGTTTGCACCTATGTGAATGTATAGCCGGGAGGCTAATTATCAAGCCATTAAACATTGAAATCGAGGCAGATTTAATGGAACGCGCAGTGACACAGTAGGTTTGTGGTTAGCGGCGAGATCTGACCAGGCCTTGGGGGATTTTTAGGTGACGCCGCGTGGGCACGCACTGGCAAAGGAAATTAATATTAATTAATTGGCCGATCGATCCTCGAGCACGCATACAGATCTGTGACCAGCGAGGAAAAAGGAACCATATAAACGTTAATTCAAGACCAGAATCATTCTGTGAGAGAAGATGACGCTGCGGGGAAATTCTCGGTCTACTTTTTCTCTCCAAACGGATATAAGGGCTGAACGAATGACAGAGGCAGTCAGTTGAACCATACTTGAGCGCAGGGAGCACGTCACCCGAGCTCAGAGAAGTGACGCGCGAACTCTAACAGCTTAAGTGCAGCAACATAATAATCATGCAGTAAGCCATGAATTAATAACGATTAATGTAGTCAGTTGAATCGCAGTCTAGTGCGAAGTGCACGTTACCGAATTCAGAGAAGGGACGCGCGCGCGGACTTGAGCATGAAGAGCCACGCAGTAAGGCATTTATTAATCACAATTATTAAGGACAGTCGTGCCATAATTTTATAGTCGGCATTACGAGGGACTATTATCGAGCACGCATGAAAGGTAGCGTGTGATATACAAGGTAGGACAATTGAGAGTGGTAATCTGTACAAGTACAGTGTACAATGGTTGAGCGCAGTATGTAAACTATTGGGTAGACATATCTTAGGATGTCGGATTGCGCAGATATAAACTTTGTTATGCGATTGGTGAAATTTCGCAGGGATACCACTGTAATTAATGCTCAGGACGATATGCAAGCATATTTATGCGATATCAGGAAATTTTTCTAAGGACAGAAATCGATAGACAGACGGGGGACTGATAGGAATCCTTAGGCAGAGAATCGAGACTTTCAGACGAGATGCGGGAGAGGATTGGAGGAGAGATCTTCAACGTCAGCATTTCTGATATTTTGCCAGGAAAAGTCAACCACTAAGAAATGTACATAGTGATCGTGTGATTGTAGTAATGATCATTTAAATATATGTAAAAGTAATAGTGTAATAAGTGCTATAAAGTGTTGTGTGAATAAGGAAGCGACAGCTTCAACATGGAAAAGAAAAGTGCCGTGTGTTTTGTAAGGCAAAAGTTATGTATAGTGTGTGTGAGAAGTGTAAGAATGCCTTGCTAATTTGCATATAATGGCGGGCATTACTGGAGGAAATGCGTGGTTGGAGCCACCAGATTAGCCGATGTAAGTACCCAAAAAACATGATTTTGTAGCAATTATAGTCCACTGTATGTTGAGTGATTTCAGAATTTATAGTATATGCCAATAAGAGTCAATTTTAGGAGGTAGAACCTCAAATTAGTATTGTTGTGTTGATTTTAGTCAAGTTGAGATGTCTTTGTACATCATTGAGTGGATACATCGTTACCACTATTGTAAAATGGCAATTCAGTTATATAAAAACTTAACGTAACGAACACGGATGTTCGGTTATTAAAATGGTTACGTTGTGTCGGGTGATGGTAATTCATGTCAGTAGTAATAATAACAATAAGAAGAAGAAGAAGAAGAAGAATAAATGAATACACATCAGGGAAAAATGGTTGTAAGCAAAATATATATGCTAATTTGAATATTTATCTATCCAAGCAGTAATATTATACATGAAGGGCTAAGAAAAAGCAATTTAATATCAGAGTATATAACGATAATGGAAATAAATATGCAAGAATCTAGGAAATGGAAGAGTTTAATAGAGAATTGAATTTGCAGCTTGTGAATAAGCTTGTAAAAGTAATTGATAGATTTATCTTACTAATTAAAGGACGGGATCATAGCACTATGGTCAGGGGAGCCAGGTAGTCTAATCGAAGTGTGAAATCTCGTATAGCCTAGGGCATACAGAGATATTTATTATTGCCAGAGCGTACTTAGTGGCTGACCCTAGCTCTGTGGATGGATATGGAATGTTCCGGATTCGGATCCTGTGGTGTATGGGAGGATAACAATGGAAACCTCAGCATGACACCTGATGTCGACCGAGAACTAGTTATTGGATAAATTCAGCTCCTGGAAGCGAATTTTGGCGGCAGGATGTGCCTGACCGTGACATTTAATAAGATGCCGGCTAGCCAGTTCGACCAGTGATTGATGAATCTCATTCCTTCATATAATGCAATGGACCTGTTGAGGCCAGTTATTAATATCCTAAGGTTAGGAATAAATGTTTAAACACGCCCATAACCTATCTTGCATACAATTTAGTTTAAATCATATGGTATATGTAGGTCATTGAGACTGCACTATTGTATTTAAAGTCACAAGTTACTGCTTGTAGGTAAAGAGAGAAGGGAGTTAGGGAGAGACAGAGCACGTGGTTTTGTGACCGCTCGACTCATTCCCATTGTATACAAGTAGACCGAGGGGGAGATGTTAAACGACCCTTGAAGGTTGACATTTAGAATGGACAGACTTTGAAACCCTGTTTGTAATTTAAAAAAAAGAGTCGTTGTATTGTATAATGAATTTGTGTGGTTTGAAACACATTGTTAATTAAGGATCGTTCTGATAACGTAATACTTGGCAAACTTATGAGTTGTTGAAAGTTGCATTTTTATACTGACAGTGTCACTATGTTCTAAACCATCACTCGTGACCTGCAACGGAATGTTCCTTGGACCCTTCTGTATGCAGATGATATAATAGTTGCAGATGACACCCGAGAAAAACTCCAATGTCAAGTTGAAGATTGGAATAACCGTCTCTCCCAGTACGGCCTATGTCTGAATGTGAAAATGACGGAGTATCTGGAGTTAAATCCAAGCGACGGTACCATTCAAGTCGCTGGACAAAATCTAGTCAAGACAGAATGCTTCAGGTACCGTGGATCTCGTCTTCAGAGTGATGGCAACTTCAATGAAAAAGTAAGAGCCAGGGTAAACGCAACCTGGTTGCAGTGGAAGGAGGTCACGGGTGTGCTTTGCGACAAGAAAATGCCACTTCG